>OZ010609.1:21330505-21345505 GCA_963932145.1 Acanthosepion lycidas | reverse complement strand
TCTACCAAAGCCGAAATTATCATTTAGCCAGATCTGTTCTTTTTAGTAATGTACCATCCGAATCCCAAGTTTCATGAACAAAAACTAAACTCTCTGAAAGTATAAATATATATATATAAAATACCTACATTTCATATGTATATAAAATGATCAAGAATACATATTTATAGTAAAATGACCAACAATTTTAAAGCAATACGATTTTATAGTTTATCAACAATATATTTATAGCAAAATTACCAACAATACATTTTTAAAGCAAAATGACCTGCAATACAATTTTATATTAGGTTGGTGCAAAAATAATGACGGTTTTTGACGTATTTTTTAATGACGGTTTTTGACGTATTTTTTAATGACGGTTTTTGACGTATTTTTTAACGTCAAAAACATCAGGCGTTTTTGTAGGCGAGTTATTTGTTAATAAAATTTGTTATTTTGCCTACTTTTTTTTAATAAAAAAATATTTTATTTTGAGGTTATAAAAATGCGTGTCCATAAGCATACGCTCCGGAATAATCATTTAAAAATGTTTTTGTCGAATTATTATGTTTCTTTTTTCACAATAAAATATTGTTTAAAAAACGCCTGATAATTATGCACCGACCCAATAGAATTACCAGCCATATTTTTTATTGCAAAATGACGAACAACACTTTTTATCTGTAGCAGAAGGTATACAATTATGTTAAAAATAAATTTAGTTGAATCCATAAAAGTGTGTTGAAAATATTTAGATTTCGGCACTAAATAATAGGTTGAAACACCACTAAACAAAATGAACCATCTGAGTAGGTTTGGTTTAGTTTGGTTTGTTGTGTGTTACGGCATATCAACACCTCAATGGGTTATTTAATGCCAACAAAATTTTCTATTTCTGATAATATTTTTTTACATAAAAATATATAACTAGTAATATTATTTTAAAAATTGTATTACTGGTGATATTTCTTTTTCGAAAACGTATTGATGGTAAGATTTTTTATCTTCAAAAATTTGTTTCTGGTAACAATTCTTTTACAAAGTATCTCTGGTATTAAAACCCATTTTTACACTTTTATAATGCTTTTTACGTCAGTTTCGGGGTTAACTATTTGCCCATAGCTGGGACCCTAACAGGTGCTACCACTCCGGGTCAGGGTGGACCTAGGAACACCAGCAATTAAGAGGTGATTCCACGCTGATCAAAACCTCCTGATCAGAGGCTGTCGGATATAGTTTATCGTCATACCGAGGACCTGAATGTACTTTATCGCCATACACAGGACGTGCATGTAGTTTATCGTAAGACGTGGATGTAGTTTATCGTCATACCCAGGACGCGGAAGTAGTTTATCGCCTTACCCAAAAAGCTGGTGTAGTTTATCGTCTTACCCATGACGCGGATGTAGTTTATCGTCTTACCCAGGATGCGGATGTATTAGGTTGGTGCAAAAATAATGACGTAATAATGTCGTTTTTTGAGGTATTTTTTAACGTTAAAAAACGACATCATTACGTCATTATTTTTGCACCAACCTAATAGTTTATCGTCTTACCCAGGATGCGGATGTAGTTTATCGTCATACACAGGACGGATTATAAATTGAGCCCACAAACCAGTTAACTTAAATTTACTTTTTAATAATAAAATGAAGAACCCCAGAAATGAGTACTATGTTAAAAAAAAAAAAGCCCGGAAAATTACATATGAAAAGTGTCTATTTATATAAGTCAGTTCCTCAAAACCTCCTGATCAGAGGCCTTGCTGTTGGATATAGTTTATCGTCTTACCCAGGACTTGGATGTAGTTTATTATCATACCCAAGACGGTATCTGGACTGGTTTTGATGTTCGAAACGCTACCGCTTTGACTATTGGGATAGTCTGAGTATAACAATGATGGTTTGAAGAATCAAACATATAATACCAATGCTACTGATGCGAATAATTCGTGGAACAGTGGAAAGGCTTCGTTTTATGACACGTTTTTCTTTTAACTATTATTAGCTAAAATTATTTCTGATGTGTTCCACTTCTGTCCTATCTGAGGAGAGAGAACAGGAAATCGGTCCTTGAAGAAACCAACAACAGAAATAGGTAATGGGTTTAAAAATGGCACTTAAGTAATCAAAGATAAGTAATGTATAGAAGAATGTTAAGCATACTTTATTCGGGTTTAGATTAACACTGCGGAAGGTCAATAACGTCGTCTATCTTTGGTGCTAATACCCCTCAATTCTAAATCTTCTTAATATTGAAATATCTTGTTCAATATAGAGAGAACTAATCCTGGTCTGAAGATAGCCCACGCCTCGCAAAACGGCGTACACACCTCAGACATATATATATATATATATATATATATATATATATATATATATATATATGTGAGTGTGTGTGTGTGTGTGTGAAGAGAATAATAAAAAGAGAGAACTAATCCCAGTCTGAAGATAGCCCACGCCTCGCAAAACGGCATACACACCTCAGATATATATATATATATATATATATATATATATATGTGTGTGTGTGTGTGTGTGTGTGTGTGTGTGTGTGAAGAGAATAATAAAAAGAGAGAACTAATCCCAGTCTGAAGATAGCCCACGCCTAGCAAAACGGCACACAACCTCACAGCATATATATATATATATATATATATATATATATATATATATATATAGATAGATAGATAGATAGATATAGATAGGGGAGAGAGAGAGAGAGAGTTGTTCGATTTTTGCACTCAGTGAACCCAGGGGAAGTAAACTTACACTTTAGCGCGTGATTTGTTGAAGAGGAGCTGGCCGATGCCAGGAATTTTTTTGCCGTCGAGTCGTACGTGAATTGGTAGGTATTCGTCTTCATGACGATTTATAAGGAAGATGGCACAAGGCTGTTTTTAAAGTGCCCGTCCCGGCCGCACATGAGACGTTAGACAAAACATTGCTCAGTTTCCGTTGGCTCTTGAATCCTGGGACGGCTCATCTATCCTGACTTCCTACTTCTAAGACAATTGTTGATTTCTTTAATGGCATATCAACATCTTATGGGTCATTTAATGTCGAAATTTAATTTTCTCGAGAACTTTGAAGTAATAAAAATATATCTTAGTTTTTCACATTTGAATCATGGCATATACAAGTGTAGACATAGTTAATAGTGGCGGTGATTACGCTTTATCATTTTAAGTTACCGTATTTGACGGCATATAAGACGTACAGGTGTATAAGACGCAGCCCAATTTCAGCAGGGAAAATGAAGAAAAAATTAGTCATTAGTAAAATTAGTAAAATTAGTACTAAATGGTACATCCATGGCTATATTTATGAGGTTATTTTGGTTAAACAAGTCATGATTACAATTAAACGAAAAATAATAGGAAAAAAAGAACACGAGCCTATAAAAACTTTATTATATCCAAAGGTAAGAAAACAAATTAAAAATCAAGCAATTATTACAATTGAGCAAAACGGTACAGTTACCATTAAAATTCAGTCAAAAACTTCCCTTTATATGATTTTGTAAACGTCTTAGTGGAATAATTAGGATATAAAAATTCTGATTGTATTTATACCAATGCAACCGGAAATTATCACAAGAAAAAATATTAGTGAAGCAAATATAATTTAGAAATATATAATATAATTTGAATTGATTGCATAATAATAACACTTTTAATCTACATAATAACCTTTTAAATAATGGCAATAGGTATAGCAAAGTTACTAAGTCTAAGCTAATAGGAGTTACAAGGTAGCTAATTTCAGCCAACTATTGTGAATTTTAAAATTACATATGGCATATAAGATGCAGGGGAATATTAAAAGGTACTTTTAGTAAAAATACGGTATTTTTTATTTTATAGCCTAGGTTATATTCATGAGGTATTACTTTGGTTAAGCTTTGATTACAATTAAACGAAAAATAATAGGAAAAAAAGAACACGATCCTATAAAAATTTATATCCAAAGGTAAGAAAACAAAATAAAAATCAACCAATTATTACAATTGAGCAAAACAGTACAGTTACCATTAAAATTTTATTCATCCTCAAATCCATAAAATTTTCAAAATTAACGCGGGTATGAAATTTCATTCTTCTGATTGGTTGAAAACAATCTAACGGAAGAGTTTCCTTCTTAACCCATTTTACTAAAACCTTCAAATTTTATTGCCCGTAGCCAGACACAGCGTCGCTATAAATAGACTCAAATCCAAGGCATATCGAGAAAAGTCCCATCCAAACACGTTATTGGTTATTAAAGTCTTTGTTCGTAGTTAGGAGTAAGGGAAATAGCATTTTTTATCATATAAATTTGTATACTGTTTTTGAAACAGATCCTTCTTATATTAGAGTATTAAAACTTGATTCATCTTCAAATCCATAAAATTTGTCGTCTTCGTTATCAAAACTCTGATAGTCATTTTCAATATTACTATCATCGTCGTTAAATAATGCGTCATCTTCCGTTCCATTAAGAGAATTGTTAATGCCACACTTTTTAAAAGATTTCACATTTTCTGGTTCAATATTATCCCAAGCTTTCTTCATCCATTCGCAGACTTATGCAATACTGGGTCTTTTTATTCTTCCTGTAAGTGTAATCAGGTATTGCCTCCCACGTGTTCCATTGTTCCTTCATTTTTAAGTCTAAGATAATAGGTGTTGCCAGGTAGCTAATTTCGGCCGAGTATCGCAAATTTTAAACCTACATATCGTATATAAGACGCAGGGGAATTTTAAAAGATATTTTTACTAAAAACAGTGCGCCTTATATGCATTGAAATACGGTATAATTTGAATACAGTTTGATTTAAGAAATTGTAGGATATTATATGCGTTAATGTTATCAATGTTCATGCTGGTTTTTTCTGGTTTGATTTAGTTTAGCGGCATATCAACACCTCTATGGGTTATTTAATGCCGAAATCTAAATATTCTGAACTCAATTTTATGGATTCAACTACAAGTAAAATGCTGATTATGTATTGTCAATCTTTTTATATAAAAATTGCATTGCTGTTATTTTTTACTATTAAAAAGTATTTTTATACATTTATAGTGTTTTTGTTAGTAGGGAGTCTCACTATTTGCCCATAGCTAGGAACCTGACAGGTGCTAATATTCCGGGCCTGGGGGAACCTGGGAACAACAGCAAATAAGATGTGGTTCTACACTCATGAAAACCTTCAATGTTCCGATCAGCGACCATACTGCCGTCATAACCAGGAATTAAGAAAATTATGGAAATGGTGACAGGGCGGAAGTGGTATCATGATGTCGAGAACATGACTCCATTTCTCACAGGGACAGATAGTTCTCGGACGATGTTTTCGTAGGGGTCTCCTTTATGGGAGCTAACCTGATGTCTGCAGAAGAGAGTACCCATGCTAAATAATGATGAGCACTAAAATTTCTGCAAGAGACCTATATATATATATATATATATATATATATATATATATATATATATATATATATAATTATTTATTTAAAAATAAGATTCCAACTCGCTACATAAGAGGTCTCATGTTTCAAAACAAGAGCCGAAAACTTCAAAATAATATTTGAATTAATTTGAGTTAAAGTAGGCTCTGTTCCATCTTCAAGTGAAATTGTTTTGGGAATGACTTATTTCTGAAATTTACGAGTTTTAATAGTATGGTCAGAATTGAAATCAAAAATTTCCATGGTAACATCAAGGGCGGATTGTTTAGAATAGGCAGGGGTCGGGTGTTAATAATTTGTATCAGTATAGAGTTACTTTCATAGATGCCGGGTCAGGGTATGGTGGGGGTGGCTAAATTTACGACGGAGAAAGTTTTCGCATAGTCTGGCTTGAGCGTCTATGGAGATTTATTTATTTATTTTTATTTTATTCATTTATTATATCTCTTTATGAAAGGGATTTGTGTATATAAAAAGGCCGAGACCTCTTATGTAGCGAGTTGGAATCATATTTTTAAACAAATAATTATATTTATGCTTTACTTTCGTATCGAGCACTATCTTTTAAAAATAATAACAAAAATACTAAGGAACTTTGGATTATTCACCAAACCAGTTTCTTTCCTATTTTCTACAATATTTTCACACACACACACACACACACACACACACACACATATATATATATATATATATATATATATATATATATAGAAAGAAAGAAAGAACAATCAGATTTATAATCCAGAGTTCTTTAGTACTTATTTTTAAAAACAGTGCTTGATACACAGTAGAGCATAATATTATGATTATTATTTAAAAATATGTTTTCATCGCAACACGGAAATTACCATGTTTCGAAAGTAAAACTTAATTCTTGAATTAAAATTAAAATTTAAAGTTTAGTTTCATTTTCAAGCGATGCTGAATAACTTTCGAAATAATTATTTATCCTTTTTATATAAGCTAAATTATTGTACAGTTTAAGTTAGTGGGAGGAAAAGAATTTCAATTTTTTTTAAAGAGGTGTTGATTTTTTTGACGAATGAGAATACAAGTATAATTTACGGTGGCAAGATAAATATCGATTAAGATTAGGTGTTGGTTTGAAATTTCTGTCTGTTGATACTGGCTTCCTTATATGAGAACGTGTCATCACAGTCTGGTTTATTTAGGATGCACTAAAATACAACGGGCATATTTATTTATTTATTTTCTTATTTTATAAAATACATTGAAATTTTCTTGAAGGGGCTTTCGAATATGATTAAATCATGTTTTTATATTTATATTTTAATTTATAAAGATCTAAAATACTACATTTATTATTTTATAAACTATATACGGTATTGTAAAATTAAAATATTAGAATTTAATTATACCTTAATAAACTATTTTATTTATGATCTAATAATAGATATATAACTATTCAAATTTTTTAATTACTTTTTAAAGAAAATATAATACAATATCTACAGAAAACTGCAATTTCATTTCTTTCATTTAATAAATCTTTATTTTTCAGAAACATAATAATATATAATTTTTCATGTAGACACAAAGGACATGGGTTATTTAGAGATCTACATGTTCTCGCTTTTTATTACTTTCCATTTTACTGTAGGTGTTTTATTTGTTTCTATTAAGTGCCAAAATATTTGGCTAGGGATGTGTCGTTGCGATAATTAATATTATTGAATGAAATCAGTTGCTGGCTTCATCTTAATTTAAATTCATAGAATTTTTCCATATTAGCAAGAATTTTATGTCCTAACTTACTACTAACCATTTGGTTGAACGGGGATGTGTGCCTAATACAGTTCTTGCTTTAATTTAAAAATAACTTCCTAGAAATAATTCATTTGATACTATTTTAATAAAAAATACCCTAAAATTAAGTTATAGTTATACTGAAAATTTAGAAATAATTATAAAAAAATATAATAATAAAAGTTTAAATAAATATTTTAGCCAGAATCAAAGCAATTCAGAAATAAAAAAAGAAGAAAAATTATGTAACTGTAGGTATCCTTTAAATTGTCCTTTGAATAATAAATGTCTCACAGAATCTATAGTATACGAATGAACTATTACATCTATTGAGAGTCCTAATATTGAAAAAGTCTATATTAGATACACTAAAAAATTTCCGAAATTTCTCGGACGCTGTATGATAAATGTAATTCATAATGTTCAATTAAAAACAGAGCATTTACTTAAATAATTGTATGAAAAAAATAACGTTTAAACAGAATATATATATATATATATATATATATATATATATATATATATATATATATATATATATATCAAGTATGTGGTGCAGTTCAATTTACATTACATGAATCATTGATACAAAAAACAGATATAGAAGTTATTGATTTGAATGGCGAGAATACATCCCCGCATAGATTTGTTTTTGTTTTTTACTTCTCGGTAATAACAGGACAACGAAAATATAGATGTAATCTGAAATATGTTTTTAGAAATGTATTATTGTTAATTGTAAGAAATTTTGGTGGGGCGTGCGGTCGGAAAAAAACAAAAACAAATCTATTTCCATACCTGATGATGTCTGTAGGAACAGACGAAAGCTTGTAAAAAAACTAAAAAAAGACCTTATGCAACTGGAATTTATAAACAGGGATCATAACATTCATCCATAGGTTCGGGGTTAATGTACTTTATTAAATTTGTTCGCGAGATGTTTTCTCGCCATTTATATCATTAAATTTCGGGAAGATTGCGTTTCTTCCGTCATGATCAGTTTCAACTAGGCCAGTGCGCTTAAAATCTAAGTGACCTGTGATCTCGTGCTGACACAAAGATTCACACTTCGATATATTATATATATATATATATATATATATATATATATATATATATATATATGTAAGCAAATATATGGATATAGATCCGACAGTATGAAGAAAAATATACGGAAAAAACAAACAAAAATCCTTATATGCAATTATGCTGTTTTAATGTTAATATAAACGAGATATTCGCCTCGGAAATTTAAACACTGCTTTAGTTGCACACACAACTAAAGCAGATCGTAATTTCGATTTGGATTCCGTGAAGATTTTAAAATATTTTTATAATAAAAATCTTAGGAGAATTTATGAAGCCGGCATAATATCCATCTCACGCACGGTGAATACTAGACCTGGCTTCTTTAGTATTTCCGCTTTTCTAGCGAGATTAATGCTCGACAAGCGTACATATAAATTTTAGATCAAAATAGAATTCTTTTCATTTTTCATTTTTCATTCAAAATACTCAAATTTTAGGAATACGTTTTCATAGCCCACGTGACGACAACGTGACCATGTTTAAACGGAATGCTGATCTTATAAAACTTCCAGTTATCTGTTTGGATAAGTCTTGTTCTTATGTCCATCGTCTTTGTCATGTTGAATTGATAATGTTAATTATATTTTATGAATATGTCCTGAAGATGGTTTATTAGACCGAAACGTCCGACGTTGACATTATATTAACATTAAAACAGCATAATTGCATATAAGGATTTTTGTTTGTTTTTTCCGTATATTTTTCTTCATATATATATATATATATATATATATATGTATATTGTTGAAGGGTTCTCCCATTTTACATAAATGGACTCACCCAGGGTATACATATACTACTGGTAGTGAATACCCGAGAGAAGAACGAGAAAGAGCTACGAACGTAACGAGCAAGAGTCACAGTGAGCAAGCACATAGACTCAGTAAGAAGTCATACAGTGAGACGTCAATACCAAAGACTTTACATATATTTTGCTACTAACCCTCATTCCTGGAACTACTAACCTGCATTACCAGTTTGTATTATTACATTAATACATTTATTTTCCTATATTCCTTCTTGGCGTTTGTTATTTATTGGTACCGGATTTCATCCCGGAATTCACAATATATATATATATATATATATATATATATATATATATATATATATATATATATAATACATTTTCAGTTCACAAGTTATTTTGATAGATACAGTTTATTTATGTAAATGGTCTGTTTCTTAAATAAATATTATTAATTTCATTTACCGGCATCAATGTAAAAAGTAGATTAATACTGTTTATTTAATATATATATATATATATATATATATATATATATATATATATATATATATATATATATATATATTATGAAATGGACTAAATCTGACAATGATCTAATATGTTTTCTGTGGCGTTCTTTGAAAATTCAAATCCAATCAAGAGCTCCAAAAGCAGCCCGGATCCGAAGACCACATGCGAAGAAAAATGGGACAAAATACCAACTAAAATTTGTAAATCATTCATTTCGAAATACAGGAAGAGGTTGGTTGCTTTAGAATTGAATAATGGCTATTCTGAAAAGTATTAAATGAAGTTTGTTATTCGTTTTTGTATTGTATGAATACTTTTTTCACCGATCAAAAATGAATAAATGGGAATTATTTTTTTATTTTTTCTATGTATATTTCGTTATTATGCGTCTGTGCACAATTAATTATATAAAAAGTAGATTTATTCATTCGTTGGAAATACAATAAATTAAAAATTTTTGTGTACAAATATTTGTTCCCCCATTGTATATTTATTTGTATGCTTACAAATTTATTCAAAGACGTTTAACTGAATTTCACCCACAATGGAATCTGTTAATTTTTTATGATATATTTTCGAGTTTGCGTATCAGCTGTCGTAGATCCACATCAAATTCATAAAGAAACTATCCGTTGATAATATTTTGTACTTTCGACTATCATTAGTTATAAGCTTATAGCTATAAGATATTTTAACATTATTTGTCAATACTTGTTTAATATGACGTCGTTTTTTTGTGATATGTGTCTGAACTGTATTAAGATTTGATAAGTGTCAGGTTAGCCTACGAGAGAATGTTGTGGCTGTGTGACCAGTATCAGAAAGAAATTCATAAAGATTCTTTCATATTAGTGTCGGAGATGCAATTTCCTGAATCTCACGAGGTACCTTTAATCTAATCTCTCGTTCGTAACCAAGTCATCAAAAATATAATTCATTCAATATTTGCATGAAGGAGGACACAATCAGAGGCCATTCGTTTTGAAACGTTAAATTGAACATCGGTGATCATAAATCCAAGTGCCAAGTGCCAGAAGGTTGTTTATTTTTATATTATAAATTGATTGCTTTTTGTTTTTGTTTTTTTTTTTTTTTGTTTTTTACGGCATATAAACGTCAATGAGTTATATAAAGCCTAGAAAATTTTTTATTACTGGTAATATCTTTCCTTCAAAAATGTATCGCTGGTGATATTTTTTTCAAAAATGTATTGCTGAAATTATTGAAAAACGTTTGACTGAATTTCACTCATAATGGAATCTGTTAATTTTTTTATTATATATTTTCGAGTTTGCGTATCAGTTGTCGTAGATCCAGATCAAATTCATAAAAAACTATCCAAAGTTGATAATATTTTGAATTCAAATACTTTTGACTATCATTATTTAGAGCTATAAGTTATTTGCCAGTACTTGTTTAATATTAATAGTCATGATGTCGTTTCTTGTGATGTGACGATCAATATGTGTCTGAATTGTATAAAGATTTGATAAATGTCAGGTTAGCCCACGAGAGAATGTTGTGGTTGTGTTACCAGTATCAGAAAGCAATTAATATAGATTCTTTCATATTAGTATCGGAGAGGCACCATTAATCTATTTGGTCGTTCGTAACCAAGATGAAGAAGTCATCAAAATATTATTCATTCCATATTTGCATAAAGGAATTCTATTGAAACGTTAAATTGAATTTCGGTGACCATGAATCCAGGCGCAATCAACCACAATGATATATAATGCCGACAAATTTCTTATTTCTGGTAATATGCTTTCTTCAAAAATGTATTGTTGGTGATATTTTTTTTCAAAAATGTATTGCTGTAAATTATTTATCGCTGGCAACAATTTTTTAGAAAGAATTTCTGGTATTAAAACCTATTTTTACATTTTCATAATGTTTTGATCTCACTTTAGGTGTTAACTATTTGCCCATAGCTGGGACCCTAACTGGTGCTACCACCCCGAGTTAGGGTGGACCTGGGAAACAACAGCATTTAAGAGGTGGTTCCACGCTCCTCAAAGTCACCTGATCAGAGGCCTTGCTGTTGGGCGTAGTTTATCGTCTTACCCAGGACGCAGATTTAAGAGGCTGAGGTCTAATCCGACTCGACTAGCTCTAAAAACTACAACAATCGGATAGAAAGCAGACCTCACAAAAACCAATAACCCTCTACTACAAATAGTAAAACAGTAAATCCACACCATCAACAAAGAAACTGGGTTATTTAATGCCGACAAGATATTTAGAATAGATTCGTATGAATAGAATATGTATTCTTTGGTTTGATTCATTTTCTTTTACGGTATATCAACCTCAATGGGTTATTTAATGCCGACAAGTTTTTCAGGATAGGTTTGTATGAATAGAATATGTTTTCTTTGGTTTGATTCATTTTCTTTTACGGCATGTCAACCTCAATGGGTTATTTAATGCCGACAAGATTTTTAGAATAGGTTCGTATGAACAGAATTTGTATTCTTTGATTTGATTCATTTTCTTTTAGGGCATATCAACCCCAATGGGTTATTTAATACCGACAAGATTTTTAGAATAGGGTCATATGAATAGAATATGTATTCTTTGATTTGATTCATTTTCTTTTACGGCATATCAACCTCAATGGGTTATTTAATGCCGACAAGATTTTTAGAATAGGTTCGTATGAATAGAATATGTATTCTTTGATTTGATTCATTTTCTTTTAGGGCATATCAACCTCAATGGATTATTTAATACCGACAACATTTTTAGAATAGGTTCGTATGAATAGAATATGTATTCTTTGGTTTGATTCATTTTCTTTTACGGCATGTCAACCTCAATGGGTTATTTAATGCCGACAAGATTTTTAGAATAGTTTCGTATGAATAGAATATGTATTCTTTGGTTTGATTCATTTTCTTTTACGGCATATCAAACTCAATGGGTTATTTAATGCCGACAAGAATTTTAGAATAGGTTCGTATGAATAGAATATGTATTCTTTGGTTTGATTCATTTTCTTTTAGGGCATATCAACCTCAATGGATTATTTAATACCGACAAGATTTTTAGAATAGGTTCGTATGAATAGAATATGTATTCTTTGATTTGATTCATTTTCTTTTAAGGCATATCAACCTCAATGGATTATTTAATACCGACAAGATTTTTAGAATAGGTTCGTATGAATAGAATATGTATTCTTTGGTTTGATTCATTTTCTTTTACGGCATGTCAACCTCAATGGGTTATTTAATGCCGACAAGATTTTTAGAATAGTTTCGTATGAATAGAATATGTATTCTTTGGTTTGATTCATTTTCTTTTACGGCATATCAACCTCAATGGGTTATTTAATGCCGACAAGAATTTTAGAATAGGTTCGTATGAATAGAATATGTATTCTTTGGTTTGATTCATTTTCTTTTACGGCATATCAACCTCAGTGGGTTATTTAATGCGGACAAGATATTTAGAATAGGTTCGTATGAATAGAATATGTATTCTTTGGTTTGATTCATTTTCTTTTACGGCATATCAACCTCAATGGGTTATTTAATGCCGACAAGAATTTTAGAATAGGTTCGTATGAATAGAATATGTATTCTTTGGTTTGATTCATTTTCTTTTACGGCATATCAACCTCAGTGGGTTATTTAATGCGGACAAGATATTTAGAATAGGTTCGTATGAATAGAATATGTATTCTTTGGTTTGATTCATTTTCTTTTACGGCATATCAACCTCAATGGGTTATTTAATGCTGACAAGATTTTTAGGAAAGGTTCGTATGAATAGAATATATATTCTTTGGTTTGATTCATTTTCTTTTACGGCATATCAACCTCAATGGGTTATTTAATGCCGACAAGAATTTTAGAATAGGTTCGTATGAATAGAATATGTATTCTTTGGTTTGATTCATTTTCTTTTACGGCATATCAACCTCAGTGGGTTATTTAATGCGGACAAGATATTTAGAATAGGTTCGTATGAATAGAATATGTATTCTTTGGTTTGATTCATTTTCTTTTACGGCATATCAACCTCAATGGGTTATTTAATGCCGACAAGATTTTTAGAATAGGTTCGTATGAATAGAATATGTATTCTTTAGTTTGATTCATTTTCTTTTACGGCATATCAAACTCAATGGGTTATTTAATGCCGACAAGAATTTTAGAATAGGTTCGTATGAATAGAATATGTATTCTTTGGTTTGATTCATTTTCTTTTACGGCATATCAACCTCAATGGGTTATTTAATACCGACAAGATTTTTAGAATAGGGTCATATGAATAGAATATGTATTCTTTGGTTTGATTCATTTTCTTTTACGGCATATCAAACTCAATGAGTTATGTAATGCCAACAAGATTTTTAGAATAGGTTCGTATGAATAGAATATGTATTCTTTGGTTTGATTCATTTTCTTTTACGGCATATCAACCTCAATGGGTTATTTAATACCGACAAGATTTTTAGAATAGGGTCATATGAATAGAATATGTATTCTTTGGTTTGATTCATTTTCTTTTACGGCATATCAAACTCAATGAGTTATGTAATGCCAACAAGAATTTTAGAATAGGTTCGTATGAATAGAATATGTATTCTTTGGTTTGATTCATTTTCTTTTACGGCATATCAACCTCAATGGGTTATTTAATGCCGACAAGATTTTTAGGAAAGGTTCGTATGAATAGAATATGTATTCTTTATATGAAATGAATTTGTAGATCAGATTTCATTGAAGTATTTTTGTAAAGAGGGTTTTTGTCAAGAGTCAAATGTATTGCTGGTAATATTTTTTTCCAAAAATGTATTGCTTGCATTTTTATTATAAAAATCCATTTTTATACCTTCATAGTGTTTTGACCACAGTTTAGGTGCTAATTATTTGTCCATAGCTGAGAACCTAACAGGTGCTGCCACTAAGAGTCAGGGAGGACCTGGGAACAACAGCAATTAAGAGGTTGTTCCACGCTCCTCAAAAACTCTTGATTAGAGGCCTTACTGTTGGATATAGTTTATCGTCTTACCCAGGATGCGGATGTAGTTTATCGTCATACCCAGGTCGCGGATATAGGTTATCGTCTTACCCAGGAAGCTGGTGTAGTTTATCGTCTTACCCAGGAAGCTGGTGTAGTTTATCGTCTTACCCAGGATGCGGGTGTAGTTTTTCGTCATACCCAGGACGGATTATAAATTGAGCCCACAAACCAGTTAAATTAAAGTTAATTTTTAATAATAAAATGAAGAACCCCCGAAATGGGTACTATGTTCATAGAAAGCCCGGAAAGTTACATAAGAAAAGTATCTATTTATATAAAAGTCAGCTCCTTCAATTAGCCGAAGCCTAAAAGAAAAAAGAAAAGAAAAGAAAGAGGCAAAGAAAAAATCCAATAGGCGTCACTCTTCTTTAATAACGACGAAAATAAGCTAGGCCGAGGTCGCCCGGTGCAG
>OZ010609.1:21315505-21325505 GCA_963932145.1 Acanthosepion lycidas | reverse complement strand
TAGCTAATGATTAACACCTGTAAGTATTTACTCGTTAGATAGGTTATGCATTGTTTTCCCTCGTCTCGCTTTCTTTTAATCTATCCTGTAAGTATCAGCCCAAGCAATATTTCCTCATTAAGTGCCGTAGTAATTTCAAATGTCTCTTCCAGATGTATAGGTTTCCGTTTTGTATCCATTTTCTCTTAAACTTTATCGTTGCTCACCTGTTCGGTCCATGGTATCCTCAGCATCATGTAAAAGCACATTTTTGTTGCTTCGAATTTCTTTTTAACCTTTGACGAGATTGCCCTGCATTCACTGGCCTTTACTGCTGACCTGAGATGGAACAAATACATTGCGTCTATAGCTTCGTCCACCGCAAGGAAAGTTGGCTCTCTGTACCGATTTTTCTCGCCGGAGTCGATCCTTCAAATCTACAAATCAACCATACGCCCTTGCATAGACTATTGCCTCTATCCATGGTCTGGAGCCCCTTCTGTTTGTCTCAAGGTTCTTGATAAAATCCAGAGACGGATATGCAATGTAATTGGCCCTGATCTGGCATCTCGTCTAGAATCGCTCTCTCACAGACGTGACATCGCCTCCCTCTGTCTTTTTGACAAACACTTTCATGGTAACTGCTTTCGCTGGTTCCAAGACTTCATGAATGTAAGCGTTCTACGAGCCTGGTATCTCGCTCTCACCCTTTCACTGTAGAAACTGTTAAATGTAGCCGTCTCTTCGACTCTAATAGCCTTATGTCTCGCACTTCTCGCCTGTGGAATTCCTTCCCATTTACCTGTTTCCCTGATAGCTATAATCTTCAACTATTCAAATGTCAAATCGACGTCTCCAGATGCCTTGATCTATCCACTATCCTTCTCCTCCTCCTTTCCTCTATAACTCCTCTTTGCTCTCGCTCAAATCCCTGTAACCCCTTGCGTGCTAGTGGCTTCCCGCCTTGCTTGGGGTGAAACGCTTATATATATATATATATATATATATATATATATATATATATATATATATATATATATTAGGTTGGTGCACAAATAATGACGTAATAATGTCGTTTTTTGACGTATTTCTTAACGTCAAAAAACGACATTATTATATCATTATTTTTGCACCAACCTAATATATATATATATATATATAGGAGGACAGATATCACGTGACTCTTTTTTTTTTCTTTCTAACGAAGTTTTTTGTTTTTTAATACTTCAGTGTTGTACTTACCGTCCTCTATTAAAACACTTCTTTTTTTCCTTTCTTTTTTAATCAGGTTCACCTAAGCAAGGCAATAAAGCCACTAAGACACAAGGCGTTACTGGATGTGGAAGAATTAGGAACAAAAAACATTAATAATGAGCGGGAAGAGAAAAGAGTAATCAGGAGGACAATAGATAGCGATTGATATTGCATTTAAATTTTTGCAGGTGAAAGTTGGCTTGAAAGCATGGATCCGGAAAGGAGTTCCACAATCAAGGCAATAAAGCCACTAAGACACAAGGCGTTACTAGATGTGGAATAATTAGGAACAGAAACATTGATAATGAGCGGGAAGAGAAAAGAATGATCAGGAGGACAATATATAGCGATTGATATTGCATTTAAACTTTTGCAGGTGAAAGTTGGCTTGAAAACATGGATCCGGAAAGGAGTTCCACAAGCAAGGCAATAAAGCCACTAAGACACAAAGCGTTACTAGATGTGGAAGAATTAGGAACAGAGACTGAACAAGAATAAAAGAAGAGTAGTGAGAACAGAGTCAGGAGGGCAGTAGTTTTTGATGATTAAAGTTGACGGGAAATCATAAGCCAGAAGAGAGTTCCACAAGCGAGAAGTGAGAGAGAAGAAACTGCCAGCATAGAACTTACGGTTACATCTAGCCATGTTAAATTGTAAATTGATGAGACCTTATCGCCAGTCTAGTACTGCGTTTAAATTAAATAAAAATCTTGGTAGCATGGCGATGAGCTCCAAAATGGCGAACAGTGCCATGAAAGCATTTAAAGAAAAAACATGGGGGCCTGAAAATGAGACGCCAGATCAGGACCAATAATATTGCCTCCTAGAGAATTAGATTTTTGTACTTGTTTGATTTTTGTATCTTCAATTTTTAACCTACATTTTGGACTAATCCCTTTGTAAGTAAAGGGAATTTAATAGATTAAATAAAGGGTTTCATTTCTTGAAAGTTATTTGGATTAATAAGCACGTGATAAATGCTGAAGGACACAACGGTCGACTGTCCTGGGTATGACGATAAACTACATCCACGTCCTGGGTATGGTGATAAACTACATCCAGGTCATGGGTATGACGATAAACTATTATATAATATGACGTTTTTTGAAGTTTAAAAAATACGTCAAAAAACGTCATTATTTTTGCACCAACCTAATACATGCACATCCTGGGTATGGCGATAAAGTCCATGCAGGTTCTCGGTAAGACGATAAACTATATCCACGTCCTGGGTATGACGATAAACTACATCCGACAGCCTCTGATCAGGATGTTTTGATGAGCGTGGAATCACCTCATAATTGCTGGTGTTCCCAGGTCTACCCTGACCTGGGGTGGTTGCACCTGTTAGGGTCCCAGCTATGGGTAAATAGTTAACCTCCAAACTAGGGTCAAAACGTGTAAAAATAGGTTTTATTACCATCAATACATACATACATACATATATATATATATATATATATATATATATATATATATATATATATATATAAATATATATATAATCACCGGTAATACTATTGTGAGACCGGAACTACCTACACAACAGACTCTTCCAGGTCTATATTAAGTATGCGACACAACACTCTAGAGAGAGACAGAGAATCAGAGAGAGCCGCGTACGACTACCAGTATTGGACACTAACATATAGTAAGCTCCGCTTACACTATCTCTGTAACCTGTTGTTAATATATCTTTCTTACATCTAATCCGTGTTCCGTGTTTTCCGTCTGTGGTCCCGACTTTGTTCCCACATCAAATACATTTTTGGAAAAATATTACTAGAAATACTTTTTGGAATAAAATATTACCAGAAATACTTTTTGAAAAAAAAATATTATGAGTAATTTCAATCTGGTCGACATTAAATAAACCATTGAGTTTGACATACCGTAAAACAAAACAAACCAAACCAAACCAAACCAAACTAAAAATCAGTGAATTATCCGATTTAGACGAAATTCCCTGCAATTTATGAAGACAAGACGCCAGATCAGGTCCAATAGTTGCCTCCTAGACAGTTAAATTTTTGTACTTGTTTGATTTTTGTATCTCTGAATTTTAACCTGCATTTTTGTTTAATCCTCTTGCTTCTACTAAGTTAAAGGTTTAAATAGATTAAATATAGGGTTTCATTTCGAAATACCTTTAAAGTCACTTGGATTGATAAGCACATGATAAATGCTGAAGGACACAGCGATCGAAACGTTGTCACACACTGTCACACACCTTTCCCATCTGTGCACAAGCTTCCGTATTCCCTCTGCGTAAAAATCTTTGGACTGATGGCTCAGCCAGTCGCTCACAACACTTTTGACTTCATCGTCACTTTTAAACTTCGTGCCTCTCGTGAACGCTTTCAAGGGACCAAACACGTGAAAGTCTGAAGGGGGCAAGGTCTGGGCTGTAAGGGGGATGAAGGAGCAGTTCCCAGTCCAGCTGGTTGATGGTCTGCACCGTTTGGGCTGCTGTGTGAGGCCTTGCGTTGTCATGATGCAAGATGACTCCTTCTGACTGATGACCCCTGCATTTGTTTTTTATGTCTTTCTTGGCCTGCTTCAGCAGTTCACAGTAGTTTTATCAGACTGAATGAGGTCATTGACTGATTCGATCACCTCAGGAGACCTCACTTCTGTAGGCCCCCCCCCCCACCAGGCCTGTCTTCATCCGCAACACTGCTCCGTCCTTCTTTAAACAATTTAGTCCACTTGTAGACATTTTTTTGGTTGAAACATGTCGCACCATACACAGTTGACATTCTCCTATGAATTTCAACAGTTTTGCACCCTTCAGCAACCAAAAACTAGATAACTGACCGCTGTTCAATCATGGAGCATGCTTCTTGGTCGGCCATCTTTGTTAATCGCCAAAACTCTCAAAGTTTTTTTTTTAATCTGCAAAAGAAATTGAATCCACGTGAAAAAGAAGTAAAAAATTTTTTTTTTAAATAAAAAAGTATTAAGCTTCTATCTGTATTAGAAGTCCTTATAGCGAATAAATTCACCTTATTTATTGAATGACCCTGGTACAATATGAGATATTCAACATAGAGTCATGATATCACATTTGGTTCGAACTGGTGTTTAGTGACGAAGGTCGTTCTTCTCTAGTGGATCGTCTCGGTTGTGTCGTTGTGATAGTCTCCACGGCTCTCTTTGGTCAAAAATCCCACTGTCTCCGTTTCTTACTGGAATTCAAATTAGTCTCCTTCTTACTAGGAGAAAGCTACATTGTTTCAAATCCTGGCTATGAGAATAAACTACATCTAGCTGCAAGGCCTCTAATCAGTAGACTGAAGGTTTTGGAGCAGCGTGGAATCACCCCACATAATTACTGGTATTCTGAGGTCCACAGTAACCAAAGGTGGCAACATCTCTTATGAAGCCTGCGATGGGGAATATAGTGAAGCACAAAACAAAACAACAAAAAAAAAAACGGATTGAAAGTATAAAAATACATTTTTAGTGTAAAATAACCAGTAATACATTTTTATATAAAGCATTAAGAATTTTTAAAGCAAAATAGCCAGAAATACAAATTTATAGTAGAATTGACAACAATACATATTTATAGTAAAATGACCAACAATACATTTAATAGTAAAATGAACAACAATATATATTTACAGTAAAATGAACAGCAATACATTTTTGTAGTAAAATGACCAACAATATGTATTCATAGTAAAATCACCAAAAATACATTTTTTATAGTAAAATGACCAACAATACATTTTTATAGTAAAATGACCAACAATAAATTTTATAGTAAAATGACCAACAATAAATTTTATAGTAAAATGACCAACAATACATTTTATAGCAAAATGACCATCAATACTTTTTTATATTAAAATCACCAGCAATACATCATTATATTAAAATGACCAACAATACTTTTTAATAGTAAAATGGCCAACGATATATTTTTATAGTATAATGACAACAAATCTTTTTATAGTAAAATAGCGAAAAATACATATTTATATTAAAATGACCAACAATAAATTTTATATTAAAATGACCAACAATATATTTTATAGTAAAATGACCAACAATACATATTGATATTAAAATGACCAACAATACATATTTATATTAAAATGACTAACAATACATTTGTATAGTAAAATGGCAACAAAACATTTTATAACAAAATGGCCAATAATACATATTTATATGAAAATAACCAACGGTATATTTTCTAGTGAAATCATCAACAAAACATATTTATAGTAAAATGACCAACAATACATATTTATATTAAAATGAATAACAATACATTTTTATAGTAAAATGGCCAACAATACATTTTGATAGTAAAATGACAACAATATATTTTATAGTAAAACGGCCATCACTATATATTTATAGTATAATGAGCAATAACACATTTTTATAATAAAATGACCAACAATACATTTTTATAGTAAAATGACCAACAATACATATTTATATTAAAATGACCACCAATACATTTTTATAGTAAAATGACCAACAATACATATTTATAGCACAATGACCAACAATACATTTTTATATGAAAATGACCAATAGTATATTTTATAGTAAAATGGCCAACAATATATATTTATATAAAATGACCAATAATACATTTTTATAGTAAAATGACCAACAATACATTTTTATGGAAATGGCCAACAATTTTACATATTTATATTAAATATCCAACAATACATTTTACAAGAAAATTACCAACAATATATTTTATCGTAAAATGGCCAAAATAAAATAATAAATAAATTTAAAATAAAATAATAAAATGGCCATTAAAATGATAGCAATACATTTTATAGCAAAACGCCCAACAATACATATTTATATTAAAATGACCAACAATATATTTTATAGTAAAATGACCAACAATACATATTTATATTAAAATGACCAACAATATATTTTATAGTAAAATGACCAACAATACATATTTATAGTAAAATGACCAACAATAAATTTTATAATAAAATGACCAACAATACATTTTATAGTAGAATTTCCAACGATACATTTTTATAGGAAAATCGCCAACAGTACATTTTATGTGTAGTTGAATACATAAAATTACTTTCAAAATTATTTAGTTGAATCCATAAAATTACGTGTAAAATATTTAGATTCCGGCATTAAATAACTCCTAGAGTTCGATAAGCAACTAAACAAAACCAACCAAACAAATAACCACCATAAAAAAAAACTCTTGATATTAATTCATATAATTTCTTACCATTTCTTAAAGATATCAAAATAAAAGTTCAAAAGTACTGCAACATACAACACACATATAACTGCCTCTAATAATTATGTCTACTCAAACATGTATATATACAAAAGCTGAGTATCAACTACCATGTATTCAATTATGAAAGCTGAATAACGTATATTATTTTTTTTATTACTATTAGCTTGGTGCAATAATAATGACGTTATAATGTCGTTTTATTACTTTAAAAAATACGTCAAAAAACGACATTATTACGTCATTATTTTTGCCCCAACCTAATATAATTATAAATTTAAAAATTACATTAAATTATAAAAGTTTTTAAAAAATATTTAGTGTTCAGCATTAAAATAGAGATTGCTATGCCACTAAACAAAATCAACTGACCAACACGCAATAACCCTTTCAGGACATTCATACATATAATTTCCTACAATTTCTTAAGAAATCACACTGTATTCTAAAATATAACTTTAACAAAACTACAACATAAAACACGCATATCACTGCCTCTAGTAATTATGTCCACACAAACATGTATATTCACAAAAGCTGTGTATCATCTACCATGTATTCAATTGTGAAAGCAGAATAACATATATCATATTTTTTTTTACTTCAAAACTCTCAAGAAAATTATATTTCGGCATTAAATGACCCAGAAGCAGTTAATATGCCGTTAAACAAACAAATCAATCTTTAAAAAGAATAGAATATTCATATATCAATAATATTTTCGTTTTTTTTAGTTAAAGGTTATTTTATTAGAAAACATTGAAGAAAATTTAAAGTTATTTGCAGTATTTAAATACGGACTTCTGTCCTCGTCTTTCGTTTCGGCCGTTATATCTTCGGCCTTCATCAGCTATATTCAAAATTCAAACAAAAATCAGAATAATACGATCTGTTATAAGACCCCTTAATTATTCAATGGCATCCAAGTATTTTCTTGATTTTTATTTTGACCTTAACATTATAATGCAAATAAAGAAATTTTTAAATACAGAAAAAATGCTATCACATCATGAGATAGGGCAGTGTTTCTCAACATTTTTAAGCAATGGCACACCTAGGAACAAATGAGAATATCACGGCACAATTAGCAAATCCATTTAAAATACTACCGAAAAACTCACCCGTAAGAACTTTTTCATGACATTAATCTATATAATCTCCTACAATGTCTTAAAGAGATCAAACTGTATTCAAAAAAATAACAAAAAATAACAAAACTACAACATAAAACAAACATCACCGGCTTTAGTAATTATGTCCACACAAACAAATTTATACATAAAATCTGCGTATCATCTACCATGTATTCAGTTGTGAAAGCGGAATAACATAAATTTTTATTTTTGAAATTTTTGAATAAGATATTGTGTGTTGGGATCAAAATTGGGGAGAAAGTCTACAAAGTTTTGTGTAGTTATTTGGTTCAATTACTTTCGACCGTTTAAGTTATTTTCAAGAACCGATGTGGGTAGGACAAATTCCTTTGTTCCTGGTATTCTTTGAAAAGCTGGGAAGTTTTAATATTCTTCAGTGACGTCATTTGTAACAGTTACTGGGAGCGAGACTGCTACCAAAAGGATATCCCTCATCACCCTCTATGTCACCTTATATAAGAATAATACTGCCCTTCAAAAGTGTAAATTTTAATTTGATATGTCCCGGAAAGGGATATATTTGAACGAAGTAGCTGAGGGGTTTTGGCTACTATACTTTTGGTACGCGTCGTAGTCGCAGGTAAGAAGTGTAGATCAATGGCGTAGTCCAATGGGCGTCGTTATAGACTTAGCTCTCAGACTAAGGCTCTCTTCTGACTCTCCTACCCGTCCGTCGGTATTCATTTTTGCAAACTTGAAAGTGAAGTCTGACTTGTGAAATAAATTGAAAGTGAAGTCTAACTGGTGAAATAAATTATTACAATGATACCTTAAATTGGTCTGTTTTTCTTTAAATTGAATTATTCGCTCTAACTGAATATTGAGCTCCCCGGATTTCATCCTTCTTGGGATTATCCATACGGATTACCAAGATTCTCATTAATTAATTACATATATATATATATATATATATATATATATATATATATATATGACCAAGTATAGGATTGGTGTATACTGAACAAATTCCGATAGCCAAAAAATACTATTCTTAAAAGAGTGCTCGATACAGTGTTCAGTTTCTTCTTTAAATAATTTTATAATTTTAAACTTAATATAGGTTAAATTTAAAATTTAAAATTGGTAATTTTTAATTTAGAAATTTATAGTATAATTTAATATTTATTAATTAAAATGAATTCTATTCATTCTATCTATATATATATATATATATATATATATATATATGTGTGTATATATATATATATATATATATATATATATATATATATATATATATATATATATATTAAAAAGAAGAGAGAAACCGTAAACATTTTTGGTTGTAATGTGGATTTTAAAAAAAAATATATTATGCTTTATTTTCCATAATTTTGCTCCACTGATTTCTAGTCTCGCGACCTCCATCAGGGAAAGATTAGATATTCCCACATATTATTAAAATGAATTAATTTTTCTTATGTTTTTCGATGTTAAATATATTAGAAATTCTCTTTTTTGTGTGTTAGTGACCCAAATGTCTTCTTTGAACTGGCAGTGGAAAAGTTCTGCGTGAAGGGTAATAAAACAATTAAGATTTGTCCGAGAAAGGGTGAGAAAGATATATGTATTCTTGTCTTTTAATGACCTCTTTGTGTTCATAAATAGATACAACTTATTTAAATAAATTCTCTGTTTTTAATGCAACAGCATTAATTACATTTACTGAACTGAATGTTCGAGAAATATCGTAGAAAAAAATGCGTTCTCCGACATGAATGGAACCTGTAACCGTCGTTTCATCTGACGTGCTATAGCATTTAGCTACAGAGAAGCGTCTGGTTAGCAAAGTCCAAATTATTTTTTTAAAAATCAAATGACGTTTACTGTATAGGATTACAGGTTCAATTCCTGTCGGAGAACATATTTTCTATGAAATTTCTCGAACATTCAGGCCGGTTAATGTAATTGATAATGTTTAATTAAAAAAGAGCATTTACTTAAGTAAATTGTATTCATAATAATAACGTATAAACAAAAAAATTATATTAATGTCGGACATTATACATTTCATTATATGTTGTCATTGTCTACGTTAAGATACGTTTAGTGAACAGATATGATCGATCGAGAAAAATCGTCGAAGCTTGTGTATAAAAAACAGTAATTTGGACTTTGCTAGCCAGACGCTACTCTGTAGTTGAATGGTATAGCACAGCAGGCCAAATGACGGTTTCCGTACAGGAATACAGGTTCGATTCCTGTCGGAGAACGCATATTTTCTACGAAATTTCTCGAACGTTCAAGCCGGTAAATGTAATTAATACTATTTAGTTAAAAACAAAGAATATACTTACATAAATTGTAACTATAAAAATGTATAAACACAAAATGTATTAAATAATTGTCGAACCTA
>OZ010609.1:21283005-21310505 GCA_963932145.1 Acanthosepion lycidas | reverse complement strand
CGACAGAGAATTGCTTGCTCTTTTGCTGCTTATCTGTCATTAAGGCCTCAACCTGCAGCGTGTAGCCTTAAGAGGTTGGCCTATCTCCCCTTTATATTTCTTTCCGCAGCTGCACGGGATAGCGTACACACAGTCTTTAGTCATGTTCTCCTCTATGGGCGGGTCTTAGTCAGGAGAGATATCTGCGAAGTGTCGCCCAACTTTTGAAGTTTGTTCTGATGTTATATAAACCGAAGATCCTTTGTATTTTCTCTGATAAACCCTTCGCTGTGATTCGCAAACGTTTCCTTGCGACGTTGGAAGAATCTGGGTTTTCAGACTTATGGACTTCGCATCCTGGACCACATCCTGATCCTTTTCCTCGACACAGAGAGCCTTCTAACTTTTATCGATAAAAATAATGTAAAAACCCCAAAAATGTATATATATATATATATATATATATATATATATATATATATATATATATATATATATTATAAATGAATAGACTTAAAATACGGTTTTTCGCTACACAGTTCCAATTCGGGGCTTTTAGCTTCCATTTTTGAAACATGGTTGGAACTGTGTAGCGAAAAACCATATTTTAAGTCTACTAATTTATAATATTAATGCTCTGTAAATTTACATTGAGCACTATTTTGTAAAAATAAAAATATCTATAAGAACACCGGATTATATAACTTACTGTTCTTTCTTTTTATTAATATATATATATATATATATATATATATATATATAATTTAATTTTTCAGTATTTTCTAATTTACGTATTATTGAGTACGTTCGAAGATATATATATATATATATATATATATATATATGTCTGTGTGTGTGTGTGTGCACGCGTGTGTGTATGTATATATATATGAATATATATGTATATGTATATATATATATTTACATATACATATATATATGCATATATATTTACATTTACATCTGTATATACGTGTGTGTGCGTGTGTGTGCAAGTAATGCTCTTTTGTTGACATATGCATATATTTACATATTTATAGGTAATTTGACGTTTTTAATGAAACAAGCTCTCACACACACACACACATACATACATATATATATATATATATATATATATATATATATATATATATATATATATATATATATATATACATCATTTCATTATTCAGATTTCCGAATTACGTATTATTGAGTTAATTCGAATATATATATATATATATTTAGCGCTATGTCTAAATTTGCATTGCAGTTGGTGTATTTTTAGTGTTTTCTCACACAAACGCACGCTGTCCGGTCTTGTTGACTGCGTCCAAGTATACTTTCCTTTACAGTTAATGCTATTTCTATACATGAAGAGAAAAAAAAAAACATAAAAATTAGACACAGGATCTTTTCTACACATCCTATTTTATAATGATGTTCTATGTCTATAATTTCAACCTGATCCCACAGCGTTATCACCTGAAATGGCGAATATATACATAGAATACTTTGAGGAAATCGCATTAGAATCTATATCTCTAAGGCCAACTCAATGGTTAAGATACATAGAATGCACTTTGATACTCTGGCCACACCAGGGGGATGTTCAGGTTCTACTGGTCCATGTGAACTCAATAAGACCTTCGATAAAGTTCACGATGGAAAAAGAGAGTAACAACACACTCCCATTCCTGGATGTTCTAATATCTCGAACCGAGCATGGGTTAAAGACATCCGTATACCGCAAACCAACATTCACCGGGCATTACCTTGATTTCAACTCCGATCATCCATACAGCGTAAAGAAAGGGATCGTCCGCGGCTTACAACACCGAGCAAAAGTCATGTGGCGACCCAGAGGCATTAGATAAAGAATTGGTCAGTATAAGTAATACCCTACAACGTAACAATTACCCTGGATACATGGCAGCAGCCCCAATAAACTGGAATATGGCGGTACAAGAGGAGGACAATATCACACAGAAAACAGTCTGTCTGCCTTATGTGAAGGGGTTATCAGAGAAAATACAAAGGATCTTCGGTCCATATAACATCAGGGCAACCTTCAAAAGTTGGACGACACTTCGCAGATATCTCTTCTGAGTAAGACCCCCCATAGAGGAGAACATGACTAAAGACTGTGTGTAGGCTATCCCGTGAAGCTGCGAAAAAAAAATATAAAGGGGAAACAGGCCAACCTCTTAAGGTAAGGCTTCAAGAACAGCAAAAAGCTGTAACACGAGCGGATGTGGAAAATCAGGCATGGCTGACCTCATATGGAGAGAAAAGGGAAATCGCCGACCTGTGGAGCAGGTCATAGACAGAATACCGTTGGAAAATTCGTAAACCAGCACATATGCTAGGCCACAAAAATCTCCTGAGCCGATCAAGCACAGAAATGAATACAATATGGGAATCAGTAATAAGCAGTGCCAGGGAAAAGCAAAAACAACAAAGAAAATTGCAATATGAACATTGGTAAAAATGCTTGCTGAAGACATTAGGTATTTAATACCCAGAAATTCATACACAGATCTCCTCAAGGACACACGGCACAGTGGATAAAGGCGTTAGTTAGATCCAGTGACAAAGAGTGTGAGTTCAGTATCTGGTTAAGGCGGTGGAAAACTTAGAGAGAAGAATTAAGAGGTGGTAACTGATAACTGACGTCCATTAGACATGGAATGTGGAACTTGAACAGTCTACCCCAGCGAGCGAAATAAAGGGTTCAGTTCAGCATTCCAACCACCTGAAGAATGTCGTAGCGTACAACGGCCGAAACGCTGTAATAAATATGGCAACAGATATGAGGACAATAGTCCGAGCAATGTAAATAGTGTATAATAGATATCTTCTTCTTCTTCTTCTTCTTATTATTATTATTATTATTATTATTATTATTATTATTATTATTATTGCTGAGTCAAAGAATAGCACACCAACAAAATGACGCTGGTATTCAAATACGAAGTCCGATAAATATATCATAACACCCAGCGTGATAAGGGTTTGAGTGATAGATAGATCATGAACAGGCTGAGATAGATAGATAGATAGATAGATAGATAGATAGATAGATCATGAACAGGCTGAGATAGATAGATAGATAGATAGATAGATAGATAGATAGAAAGATAGATAGATAGATAGATAGATTATGAACAGGCTGAGATAGATAGATAGATAGATAGATAGATAGATAGATAGATAGATAGATCATGAACAGGCTGAGATAGATAGATAGATAGATAGATACATACATACATACATACATAGATCATAAAGATGCTTAGATAGATAGATAGATAGATAGATAGATAGATAGATAGATAGATAGATAGATCATGAACAGGCTGAGATAGATAGATAGATAGATAGATAGATAGATCATGAACAGGCTGAGATAGATAGATAGATAGATAGATAGATAGATAGATAGATCATGAACAGGCTGAGATAGATAGATAGATAGATAGATAGATAGATAGATAGATAGATAGATAGATAGATCATAAACAGGCTGAGATAGATAGATAGATAGATCGATCGATAGATAGATAGATCATGAACAGGCTGAGATAGATAGATAGATAGATAGATAGATAGATAGATAGATAGATAGATAGATAGATCATGAACAGGCTGAGATAGATAGATAGATAGATAGATAGATAGATAGATAGATAGATAGATAGATAGGCATAACCAAATGCATGGATGAATAACTGAAACTATCTATTTATATATACATACATATACATGTACAAACACATGAAGATGCATACATATGAACAAAATAAACAGGTATGAACACATTTCAATAGATAGATATGAACAAGCTGAAAGAAACGAAACTTAAAGCCTCATATTTGAACAAAAGAAACGGAAATAGTGAAATTTGATGAAGCAAGAACTTCGTCATTTCCAGATCGGCGCGAACTGGAGCGGAAGTCAGACATGGTAGACAAAAAGAGCAAAGAGAAAATTTTCCTTGCTTTTATCAGACATATGCAAACAAACACATCTTTCTTTTAAATGAATGGATTTCGCGTGTTTCTATGCGTATAAATGGGAACCAAAGTAGAAGGAGAATGTGGTTAGAGAAGGGTACTTGTAGATCTGGGGAAAGGACGACGGCTATTAAGCTTTCGTCTTCAAGGTTGTTGTTAAACCATCACTAATTTAATCAACTCTATTTTTCTGCCGTTCCGCTTCTTTTTTTTTCTTTTTTTTTATCAATCTCTTTTTCATTCATTTGTTTCTAATTTGCTTCTTCTTCTTTTTCTTCTCATATCCCATTCTTCTTCATTCGTTCATTCTTCTTCGTTTCCCATTCTTTTTTTAATAGGCTTTTTCTTCTTCTTTTTTTTTTATTCACATTCTTTTTTATTCGTCTTCATTTTGCTTTCGACTTTTCGTTCATTTTCTTCTTAATTTTCATTTTTTTTTGTGTTATTAAACCCTCACTCGGTCTAACTTCCGTTTGGTCAACGAATGCTCGTTATCATTTCCGAAATTCTCGTTGCAGACGAGACTTTGTAAACACAGGTACTGGTAGTAGTAACGCCTTCAAATAATGCTTGCACTAATAATAATTGTTCAAATAGTAATCACCGAATAGTCATTCGTATAATGATCAGTATAGAGAAATAGTATAGTGGATAATATAGAGAATAGCGATTACTTAGTCGTCACACTAATTCCCATTAATACGTTTCCTTTTTGATCACTTTATCTACTTATTTAATAATGGAATCGTCCATTACCTGTTTATATTTCGGAGATGAGGTATTATGTACACTATTTACATTATTCGGACTATTCTCCCCATCTTTGTTGCGATATTTATATTGATAAATATGGCAACAATGATGAGGACAATAGTACGAATAATGTAAATAGTGTACATAATACCTCATCTCCGAAATATAGACAGATACTGAAAGGCCGAAACGTTGTAATAAATATGGCAACAAAGATGAGGACAAAAGTCCGAATAATGTAAATAATGTACATAATACATCATCTCAGAAATATAAACATATACTGAAGGCCCAAAACGTTGTAATAAATATGGCAACAAACATGAGGTCAATAGTTCGAATAATGCAAATGTGATAAATGTAGGAATTGTCTATACTTGCTCACTGGCGCTGATCTGTGTTCAACCAACGGTGTCGGCAATGACACTTTATTCCTATACAGCACATTCATTCTTCTTTCTACTTTTATCTTCACTTATTTTTCATTCTTTTGTTGATCTCTCTCTCTCTCTCTCTATATATATATATATATATATATATATATATATATATGTGGCTAAGTTTGAGAGTTTTTTAAAAAGCGAAGCGAAGTGAATATCTAAAACAAAAATGAATTTACTGGAAAATTAGAAAAATGTCATAACAATAATCGAAAGCCAATTCACTCAAAGAAGCCACACTCAGCATCTACCACAGCCTCAATCTGACTCTGGTAACTAGCATATGCGGCCTTCACTGTCCCTAGCGAGAGCCTCAGACGCCTCCTTAATCCTGTCTCTCAGCTGGGCTTGACGTTACAGGCAGTGCGGCTGGTGTCTTCTCGACCACGCCCCACACATACTAATCCATAGGATTACAATCAGGAGAGTTAGGAGGGGCATACGATGGAGCTGGTTATGTTGTAAAATATTTTCTGACAAAATCTGACTCTGGCAGGGAGATGAATATTGCTGTCAGACATACAATTTTCCAGCAGCCACCCTCTTCAACCAAGGCTTGAACACGGTGTTCAGCAACTCCACAGAGCCATCCTGAGACCCTTTTGAAAGATAAGAGGGGGCAGGAAGCACCCTAAAACCCATCACAGTTTAGGGAAATTTGGTCTTCATGACACGAAGAATGTTATATGAATTGTAGGCAAGATATCTGTTGTTCTCGGTGTTGTGCAGTTGGTCCTGACAAAAAATTTTCACCAGAGAAGAACCAGATTGTTCCTAGTTTAAGAGGATATTTCGCCTTCTTTAGGGGTTTCTTTGCCTTTGTCAGTCGATTTTCTCGATCCTATTCTGTAAGAAGTTGACCTTTACACCTCTTGAATGACTCATTCAAGGACATTTTCATGGGGGTAATTGCAGCACGTATTTCCATTCTCAAAACCCTGGTTCTTCTCTCACATTCTCCTGCAGTTGTTAAGTGGATTCTGGTGTACGGTAGGGGGCAGTCAGAACGCCTGCTGTGTTCTTCTCTACAAGCCACGGTCTCGTAGACATGGTTACAGGTTTTCATTTGACGTCTTATTGTTTGAAGGTGTTCTAAAGGCATTGAGCACCTGCCATGATTGCGGCATTTTGATGTCCAGCACGAATCATCATAATGCAGTTTATCCTTTTCCAATATTCGGGTGGCTTCCACCCGTCCATATCAGTTACCTTTGACACTTTTAAAACTCTAATGACTTGGTGTCACTATAGCGTCCACGGTTTACAGATATTCCAAACCACAAAAATAAAAACATTAAATTCTGTCAAATTTATACCGAAAACAGGACAGTAAGATATATAATCCGGTGTTCTTGTTATCTTTTTTATTTTTACAAAACAGTTGCCAAATTAGAATCAGAGCATAAATATTATAAATTAACTGATTTAAAATATGTTATTTCGCTACAGAGTAATAACCATGTTTCAATAATGGAAACTAAAAACTTTAAATTTAATTATCTAATTAAATTAAAAACATTAGTTCATCTTCAAGCGTATATTTAAAGATTTTAAAACAGTTAATTTATAATATATATATATATATATATATATATATATATATATATATATATATATATATATATATATATATATATATATATATATTGCTGTTGAATGAAAAGTTAATTCTAAACAACAACAGCCACCTGCATTAATGCGAACCTCTTCAGTAAAATTAATGGTGCACTATGGTTACTTGGCTTTTGTTTACATTTGTAAAAACAGTACACTAGATTTGGCTGACTCTGCCGAGTGAAGATAGCTCAGTGGTAGAGACACTGACTAACACCAAATCGGTTTGGTTTCAATCCGGGCTTGAAGCGTTCGAATGTCTAGTCGCACTGAAGAGCTGTGATATATCGAAACAGTACTGTCTGCACCATAAACACTTACGCGCGCGGGCTCAAACACACATACACATACACACACACATATATATATATATATATATATGGAGTCACCAACAATTCTTTCTCTCTTTCTCACTCTATATATATACAAATATATATACAAATATATATATATATATATATATATATATATATATATACACACACACAGAGTGCCCATAAAGTTTGTGTGTCATTTAAGTTTAATGTACCTAGTTTTAAGTATAGCTAAAATGACTAATGTCATTTCAGGCATTACTGTAAATCAGTTGAAAAATATTTTCCGTGAACTGCAAAATAGTATTACCCTTTGTATTGCTAATGATGGAGGACATGTGGAAACTTAAAAAATATAGATTTACTTCTTTCTAATCTTTTTTACAAATTATTTCTATTGCAAATACAAATAAAGTTATACATTTTTTAAAGTGCACACGCACTTTATGGATACCCTGTATGTAGAGAGAGAGAGAGAGGGGGGGTATAAAAATAATTTTTACAAACTTTGGAGGCGGGTTTCTTACACTAAAAGGACGAGACTCTATATAAACGTATGTCCGCAAATTCTTCATTTTTAAGTTAAGTTAAAGAAAGTTTACGGCAGATGGCGGTGTGTTGCCATGTAGACTAGGTTCCATTTGTCATTCATGTACATTTGTGACTATACAGTCTTCAACGTTTAACATGTGTAGTAGTGAGTTAAGCCGAGATGTGTTTCCTTTAACAATAGCAGGATATTTATATCGTGAGCAGGCAGAGGTGATATTACATACAGCCGAGCGAATGGTAATTGATGGGAGAAATGGATACGTACAAAAAGATAAAAATGATTATTGCATATCTATTTTCGTGCTGTTTGATTTTCATTGATCAATCAGGTTTTACGTACATTCGACTTGTTAAGCAAACGTTAGTATAATTTATGGCGTTCCGAATTAGAGGAAAGACGAAGCGTCGTTTCGAAGTTCCTATAAACTGACGGATTATAAGGCTAACTGAAAAACAGTAAATACTGCTTTTTGAATGTAAGTCTGTTATAATTCGAATGAATTTTGTATACTCGTAGGTGTGTGTATTTCTTTGTTCATTTTTTGCCGGATAATTTAGGAACGTTTTTAAGTACATGCCGTCTGTTTTAGATAATTTCTTGGTGATTTAATACATTTCTTTATTGGTTACGGTTTCTGCGAGAAACTATACTTTAGAAATTCATTGCAAATTATTTTACAATAAAATTACATTAACAATAATTTTACTATGAAAATGCATTGGCCAATGATTTTTATTATGAAAATGCATTGGCCAATGATTTTTATTATGAAAATGCATTGGCCAATGATTTTTATTATGAAAATGCATTGGCCAATGATTTTTATTATGAAAATGCATTGGCCAATGATTTTTATTATGCAAATGCATTGCCAATGATTTTTATTATGAAAATGCATTGGCCAATGATTTTTAATATGAAAATGCATTGGCAATGATTTTTATTATGAAAATACATAGGCCAATGATTTTTATTATGAAAATGCATTGCCAATGATTTTTACTATGAAAATACATTGGCCAAAGATTTTTATTATGAAAATGCATTGGCCAATGATTTTTATTATGCAAATACATTGCCAATGATTTTTATTGAAAATGCAATGCCAATAATTTTTATTATGAAAATGAATTGGAAATGATTTTTATTATGAAAATGCATTGGCCAATGATTTTTATAATGAAAATCGATTGCCAATAAGTTTTACCAGGTCATGCCATAAGTTCTGTCCGAATTTTAAATAAAGAAAACAAGTGACCAAATGTTACATTTAATTACAGATTCAATCAACAATGTATTTTCCCTGATTATCTATCACTTCATTCCAGCTATTAACAAGCTTACTAATTCCATTACTGTAAAATTATTTTGACTTTGATTCGAAGAACACACAAATATCAGTTTTAACCTCTTCCTGTGTTACAAAAGCTGTTTCTTCCAAATGATTCTGTAAGCTACGAAACAAATGGTAGTCTGAAGGAGCAAGATCGGGAGATTAAGGTGGATGAGGAATTTTCTCCCAACCAAGTTCTTTGATCTTTTGTGACGTGATTCTTGCTGCGTGGGGTCGCGCAATGTCCTGATGAAACATCACTTCTTGTCGATTCACGAGAGCAGGTCTTTTTTTTCCTCGAATCTTGGTTCAAACGCTCTAATTGCTGAGAGTATATTTGAGCATTAATTGCATTAGGTGGTAAGAATTCTAAGAGGATTATTCCTTGGCGATCGCACAAGATTGAAAGAAGAAACTCTTGCCCATGAAGTTCCATTCTCGGCTGTGGCTGGGGTCCTTCCTCTTTACCAAGTCACTGACTACGAGGCTTAAAACTTCAAGAAAAGAACCATTTTTCGTCGCCAGTCACAAGTCTATCCAAAAAAGGTGAAACAAGTTGGTGAGAATGGAGAGAAGAGCAGATATCAATTCGGGATTTGACGTTGTTTTCAGACTATTCATGCGGCACCAATTTTCCAAGTTTAGGAACTTTTCCAAGTTGCTGAAGATGACGATGAACAGTTGTACGGTTTGAACTGAGAACCACTGCCAATTCCTCAACTGATAAAGCAGGATTTTCTTCAAGGACTGCTTCAAGAAGCTTTTCATCAAACTCAACTGGACGTCCGGTTCGATCTTCATCTTCAAGGCTGAAATATCCACCTCTGAATTTTGCAAACCATCTTCTGCAAGTTCTTTCATTCACACATTCCTCTCCATAAACTGAGTGAATGTTTCTAGCCGATTTGGCTGCTGAGTTTCCTTTCCTGAACTCATAAAGCATTATGTGCCTCAAATGATTCTTGGGTACTTCCATGTTAGCAGGGTTTTAATCAAACAAAATTTGATTTTATTGTTCTCTGAAATAAAATTTGATCAGTTTAAATGCATCTAAAGAATAAAATAATGTTCAGATCCATTAGAAAAAATAAAAAACTCTTTAAATTTCGTTCATTTTAACAGACAGTTAAAATTCGGACAGAACTTATAGGATGACATAATAAGAAAATGTATTGCCAAAGATTTTAATTATAAAAAAGCATAGGCCAAACATTTTATTACGAAATATATTTATTATAAAAATACATTCGCAAATGATTTTTATTATGAAAATAGATTGCCAAACATTTTTATTATGAAAATGCATTGGCCAATGATTTTTATTATGAAAATACATTGGCCAATGATTTTTACTACGAAAATGCATTGCCAATGATTTTTACTATGAAAATGCATTGGCCAATGATTTTTATTATGAAAATGCATTGCAAATGATTTTTATTATTAACATGGGTTGCCAATGATTTTTATTATTAAAATGAATTGCCAATTATTTTTACGATGAAAATGCATAGCCAATGATTTATATTATGAAAATGCATAGGCCATTGACTTTTATTATGAAAATGCATTGGCCAATGGTTTTTATTATACAAATGCATTGGCCAATGATTTTTATTATGGAAATGCACTGGGCAATGATTTTTAATTATGAAATTGCCAGTTATTTTTATTATGAAAATGAATTGGAAATGATATTTAGTATGAAAATGCATTGGCCAATGATTTTATTATGAAAATGGATTGCCAATGATTTTTATTATGAAAATGCATTGCCAAATATTTTTATTATGAAAATGCATTGCCAATGATTTTTATTATGAAAATGCATTGGGCAATGATTTTTGCTATGAAAATGCATTGCCAAATATTTTTACGACGAAAATGCACGGGCCAATGATTTTTATTATGAAAATGCATTGGACAATGATTTTATTACGAAAATGCATTGGACAATGATTTTTATTATGAAAATGCATTGCCCAATGATTTTTATTATGAAAATGCATTGCCAAGGATTTTTATTATGAAAAAGCATTGCGAATGATTTTTATTATGAAAATGCGTTGGCAATGATTTTTATTATGAAAATGCATTGGGCAATGATTTTTATTATGAAAATGCACTGAGCAATGATTTCATTTATGAAAATGCATTGCCAATTATTTTTATTATGAAAATAAATTGGAAATGATTTTTATTATGAAAATGCATTGGCCAATCATTTTTATTATGAAAATGCATTGGACAATAATTTTTATTATGAAAAGGTATTGCTAATGATTCTTATGATGAAAATGCATTGAACAATAATTTTTAATATGGAAATACATTGGCCAATGAGTTATATTATGAAAACGCCTTCGTCAATGATTTTTATTATGAAAATGCATTGCCAATGTTTCTTATTATGAAAATGCATTGGCCAATGATTTTTATTATGAAAATAAATAGGAAAGGATTTTTATTATGAAAATGCAATGGCCAATGATTCTTATTATGAAAATGCATTGCCAATGATTCTTATTATGAAAATGCATTGGCAATGATTTTTATTATGAAAATGCATTGGACAATAATTTTTAATATGGAAATACATTGGCCAATGATTTATATTATGAAAACGCATTCGTCAATGATTTTTATTATGAAAATGCATTGCCAATGATTCTTATTATGAAAATGCATTGGCCAATCATTTTTACTATGAAATGCATTGGACAATGCTTTTTATTATGAAAATACATTGGTCAATGATTTTTAATTATGAAAACGCAATTGCTAATGATTTTCATTATGAAAATGCATTGGGCAATGATTTTTATTATGAAAATGCATTGCCAGTTATTTTTATTATGAAAATGCATCCCCAAAGATTTTTATTATGAAAATGCGTTGCCAATTATTTTTATTATGAAAATGCATTGGGCAATGATTTTTACTATGAAAATGTATTGCCAATTATTTTTACGATGAAAAGGCACGGGCCAATGATTTTTATTATTAAAATGCATTGGACAATTATTTTTATTATGAAAATGCATTGGCAATAATTTTATTATGAAAATGATTTTTATTGTGAAAATGCATTGCCCAATGATTTTTATTACGAAAATGTATTGGTAATGATTTTTATTACGAAAATGCATTGGACAATGATTTTTATTATGCAAATGCATTGCCCACTGATTTTTATTATTAAAATGCATTGCCAAGGTTTTTTATTATGAAAATGCATTGCCAATGATTTTTATTATGAAAATGCATTGCGCAATGATTTTTATTATGAAAATGCATTGGGCAATAATTTTTATTATGAAAATACGTTGGCCAATGCTTTTTATTATGATAATGCATTGGCCAATGTTTTTTAATTATGAAAACGCAATTGCTTATGATTTTTATTATGAAAATGCACTGGGCAATGATATTTATTATGAAAATGCATTGCCAATGATTCTTATTATGAAAATGCATTGCCAATGATTCTCATTATGAAAATGCATTGGCAATGATTTTTATTATGAAAATGCATTGGACAATAATTTTTAATATGTAAATACATTGGCCAATGATTTATGTTATGAAAACGCATCGTCAATGATTTTTCTTATGAAAATGCATTCCCAATTATTCTTATTATGAATATGCATTGCCAATGATTTTTATTATGAAAATGCATCGGCAATGTTTTTATTATGAAAATGCGTTGGGCAATAATTTTTTTTATGAAAATGCTATGGCCAATGCTTTTTATTATGAAAATGCATAGGCCAATGAATTTTAATCATGAAAACGCAATTGCTAACGATTTTTATTATGAAAATATATTGCCAATGATTTTTATTATGAAAATGCACTGGGAAATGATTTTTATTATGAAAATGCATTGCCAATGTTTTTTATTATGAAAATGAATTGCCAATGATTTTTACTATGAAAATGCATTGCCAATGATTTTTATTATGCAAATGCATTGGCCAATGATTTTTATTATGAAAATACATTGGCCATTGATTTTTACTATGAAAATGCATTGGTCAATGATTTTTATTATGAAAATGCATTGGCCAATGATTTTTACTATGAGAATGCATTGGTCAATGATTTTTATTATAAAAATGCATTGGTCAATGATTTTTACTATGAAAATGCATATTTTTACTATGAAAATGCATTGGCCAATGTTTTTTAATATGAAAGTGCATTGACCAATGATTTTTACTATAAAAATGCATTGACCAATGATTTTTACTATGAAAATCCATTGGCCAATGATTTTTACTATGAAAATGCATTGCCCAATGATTTTTACTATGAAAATGCATTGGCCAATGATTTTTACTTTGAAAATGCATTGCCCAATGATTCTTACTCTGAAAATGCATTGCCCAATGATTTTTACTTTGAAAATACATTGTCAATGGTTTTTATTATGAAAATGCATTGGCCAATGATTTTTATTATGAATATGCATTGGCCAACGATTTTTACTTTGAAAATGCATTGGCCAATGATTTTTACTTATAAAATGCATTGGCCAATGATTTTTATTATGAAAATGCATTGGCCGATGATTTTACTTTGAAAATGCATTGCCAATGATTTTTACTATGAAAATGCATTGCCAATGATTTTTACTATGAAAATGCTTTGCCAAAAATTTTTATTATGATTTTTATTATGAAAATGCATTGGACAATGATTCTTTTTATGAAAATGCTATGGCCAAAGCTTTTTATTATGAAAATGCGTTGGCCAATGATTTTTAATTATGAAAACGCAATTGCTAATGATTTTTATTATGAAAATATATTGCTATTGATTTATTTTATGAAAATCGATAGGCAATGATTTTTATTATGAAAATGCACTGGGAAATGATTTTTATTATGAAAATGCATTGCCAATGATTTTTATTATGAAAATGCATTGGCCAATATTTTTTAACATGAAATTGGATTGGCCAATGTTTTTTATTATGAAAATGAATTGGAAATGATTTTTATTATGAAAATCCATTGCCAATGATTGTTACTATGAAAATCCATTGCCAATGATTTTTACTATGAAAATGCATTGCCAATGATTTTTATTATGAAAATGCATTGCCAAGGATTTTTATTATGAAAATGCATAGGCCAATGATTTTTATTATGAAAATGCATTGGCCAATAATTTTTACTTTGAAAATGCATTGCCCAATGATTCTTACTCTTAAAATGCATTGGCCAATGATTTTTACTTTGAAAATACATTGTCAAAGGTTTTTTTTTAATGAAAATGCATTGCCAATGATTTTTATTATGAAAATGCGTGGCCCAATGATTTTTTTATTTTAAAATGCATTCGCCAATGATTTTTATCATGAAAATGCATTGCCAATGATTTTTATTATGAAAATGCATTGGCCAATAATTTTTATCATGAAATTACATTGGCCAATGTTTTTTAATATGAAAATGAATTGGAAATGATTTTTATTATGAATTTGCATTGGCCAATGAATTTTATTATGAAAATAAATTGGAAATGCTTTTTATTATGAAAATGCATTGCCAATGATTGTTACTATGAAAATGCATTGCCAATGATTTTTATTATGAAAATGCATTGGCCAGTTATTTTTACTTTGAAAATGCATTGCCAATGATTTTTATTATGAAAATGCATTGGCCAATGATTTTTACTTTGAAAATACGTTGTCAATGATTTTTATTATGAAAATGCATTGGCCAATGATTTTTATTATGAAAATGCATTGGTCAATGATGTTTACTTTGAAAATGCATTGCCAATGATTTTTATTATGAAAATGCATTGCCAATGATTTTTAATTTGAAAATGCATTGCCAATGATTTTTATTATGAAAATGCATTGCCCAATGATTTTTATTATGAAAATGCATTGGCCAATGATTTTTAATTATGAAAACGCAATTGCTAATGATTTTTATTATGAAAATGCATTGCCAATTATTTTTATATTTAAAATGAATTGGAAATGATTTTTAGTATGAAAACTCATTGGCCAATGTTTTTTATTATGAAAATGCATTGCCAAAAAATTTTGTTATGAAAATACATTGCCAATGATTTTTATTATGAAAATGTATTGGGCAATGATTTTTACTATGAAAATGCATTGCCAATGTTTTTTATTATGAAAATGCATTGCCAATGATTTTTATTATGAAAATGCATTGGACAATGATTGTTTTTATGAAAATGCTATGGCCAAAGCTTTTTATTATGAAAATGCGTTGGCCAATGATTTTTAATTATGAAAACGCAATTGCTAATGATTTTTATTATGAAAATATATTGCTATTGATTTATTTTATGAAAATCGATAGGCAATGATTTTTATTATGAAAATGCATTGCCAATGATTTTTATTATGAAAATGCATTGGCCAATGATTTTTACTTTGAAAATGCATTGCCAATGATTTTTATTATGATAATGCATTGGCCAATAATTTCTGCTTTGAAAATGCATTGCCCAATGATTCTTACTTTAAAAATGCATTGGCCAATGATTTTTACTTTGAAAATGCATTGCCAATGATTTTTATTATGAAAATACATTGCCAATGATTTTTAATTATGAAAACGCAATTGCTAATCATTTTTATTATGAAAATGCATTGGCCAATGATTTTTACTATGAAAATTCATTGCCAATGATTTTTATTAGGAAAATGTATTGCCAAACATTTTTATTATGAAAATGCATTGCCAATGATTTCTATTATGAAAATGCATTGCCAAAGATTTTTATTATGAAAATGAATTGCCAATGATTTTTATTATGAAAATGCATTGCGCAATGTTTTTTACTATGAAAATGCATTGCCAATTATTTTTACGATGAAAATGCACGGGCCAATGATTTTTATTATGAAAATGCATTGGACAATAATTTTTAATATGAAAATGCACTCGCCAATGATATTTTTATGAAAATGCATTGCCAATTATTCTTATTATGAAAATGCATTGGCAATGTTTTTATTATGACAATGCATTGGGCAATGATCTTTTTATGAAAATGCTATTGCCAATGCTTTTTATTATGAAAATGCATTGTCAATTATTTTTATTATGAAAATGAATTGGAAATGATTTTTATTATGCAATTGCATTGACCAATGTTTTTTGTTATGAAAATGAATTGGATATGATTTTTATTATGAAAATGCATTGCCAATGATTTTTATTATGAAAATGCATTGGCCAATAATTTTTACTTTGAAAATGCATTGCCAATGATTTTTATTATGAAAATGCATTGGCCAATGATTTGTATTATGAAAATGCATTGGGCAATGATTTTTTTTATGAAATTGCATTGGCCAATGTTTTTTATTATGAAAATGAATTGGAAATGATTTTTATTATGAAAATGCATTGCCAATGATTTTTATTATGAAAATGCATTGGCCAATGATTTTTATTATGAAAATGCATTGCCAATGATTTTTATTATGAAAATGCATTGGCCAATGCTTTTTATTATGAAAATGAATTGGAAATGATTTTTATTATAAAAATGCATTGCCAATGATTTTTACTATGAAAATGCATTGCCAATGATTTTTATTATGAAAATGCATAGCCAATGATTTTTACTTTGAAAATGCATTGGCCAATGATTTTTGTTATGAAAATGCATTGGGCAATGATTTTTTTTATGAAATTGCATTGGCCAATTTTTTTTATTATGAAAATGAATTGGAAATGATTTTTATTATGAAAATGCATTGCCAATGATTTTTATTATGAAAATGCATTGGCCAATGATTTTTATTATGAAAATGCATTGCCAATGATTTTTATTATGAAAATGCATTGGCCAATGCTTTTTATTATGAAAATGAATTGGAAATGATTTTTATTATAAAAATGCATTGCCAATGATTTTTACTATGAAAATGCATTGCCAATGATTTTTATTATGAAAATGCATAGCCAATGATTTTTACTTTGAAAATGCATTGCCAATGAATTTTATTATGAAAATGCATTGGCCAATAATTCTTACTTTGAAAATGCATTGCCAATGATTTTTATTATGAAAATGCATTGGCCAATGATTTTTATTATGAAAATGCATTGGGCAATGATTTTTTTTATGAAATTGCATTGGCCAATTTTTTTTATTATGAAAATGAATTGGAAATGATTTTTATTATGAAAATGCATTGCCAATGATTTTTATTATGAAAATGCATTGGCCAATGATTTTTATTATGAAAATGCATTGGGCAATGATTTTTATTATGAAATTGCATTGGCCAATGATTTTTATTATGAAAATGAATTGGAAATGATTTTTATTATAAAAATGCATTGCCAATGATTTTTATTATGAAAATGCATAGCCAATGATTTTTACTTTGAAAATGCATTGCCAATGAATTTTATTATGAAAATGCATTGGCCATTAATTCTTACTTTGAAAATGCATTGCCAATGATTTTTATTATGAAAATGCATTGGCCAATGATTTTTATTATGAAAATGCATTGGCCAATAATTTTTACTTTGAAAATGCATTGCCCAATGATTCTTACTTTGAAAATGCATTGGCCAATGATTTTTATTATGAAAATGCATTGCCAATGGTTTTGTTGGTGAAAATGCATTGGCCAATGATTTTTATTATAAATATGCATTGGCCAAAGATTTTTACTTCGAAAATGCATTGCCCATGATTTTTACTTTGAAAATACATTGCCAATGATTTTTAGTATTAAAATGCATTGCCCAATGATTTTTATTATGAAAATGCATTGGCCAATGATTTTTACTTTGAAAATGCATTGCCCAATGATTTTTATTATGAAAATGCATTGGCCAATGATTTTCACTTTGAAAATGCATTGCCAATGATTTTTTCTTTGAAAATGTATTGCCAATGATTTTTATCATGAAAATGCATTGCCAATGATTTTTATCATGAAAATGCATTGCCAATGATTTTTATCATGAAAATGCATTGCCAATGATTTTTATTATGAAAATGCATTGGCCAATGATTTTTATTATGAAAATGCATTGGCCAATGATTTTTACTTTGAAAATGCATTGCCAATGATTTTTACTTTGAAAATGCATTGCCAATGATTTTTATCATGAAAATGCATTGGCCAATGATTTTTATTATGAAAATGCATTGGCCAATGATTTTTATTATGACAATGCATTGCCAATGATTTTTACTTTGAAAATGCATTACCAATGATGTTTATTATGAAAATGCATTGCCCAATGATTTTTATTATGAAAATGCATTGGCCAATGATTTTTACTTTGAAAATGCATTGTCAATGATTTTTATTATGAAAATGCATTGGCCAATGATTTTTATTATGAAAATGCATTGGCCAATAATTTTTACTTTGAAAATGCATTGCCCAATGATTCTTACTTTGAAAATGCATTGGCCAATGATTTTTATTATGAAAATGCATTGCCAATGGTTTTGTTGGTGAAAATGCATTGGCCAATGATTTTTATTATAAAAATGCATTGGCCAAAGATTTTTACTTCGAAAATGCATTGCCCATGATTTTTACTTTGAAAATACATTGCCATTGATTTTTAGTATGAAAATGCATTACCCAATGATTTTTATTATGAAAATGCATTGGCCAATGATTTTTACTTTGAAAATGCATTGCCCAATGATTTTTATTATGAAAATGCATTGGCCAATGATTTTCACTTTGAAAATGCATTGCCAATGATTTTTTCTTTGAAAATGTATTGCCAATGATTTTTATCATGAAAATGCATTGCCAATGATTTTTATCATGAAAATGCATTGCCAATGATTTTTATCATGAAAATGCATTGCCAATGATTTTTATCATGAAAATGCATTGCCAATGATTTTTATTATGAAAATGCATTGGCCAATGATTTTTATTATGAAAATGCATTGGCCAATGATTTTTACTTTGAAAATGCATTGCCAATGATTTTTACTTTGAAAATGCATTGCCAATGATTTTTATCATGAAAATGCATTGGCCAATGATTTTTATTATGAAAATGCATTGGCCAATGATTTTTATTATGACAATGCATTGCCAATGATTTTTACTTTGAAAATGCATTACCAATGATGTTTATTATGAAAATGCATTGCCCAATGATTTTTATTATGAAAATGCATTGGCCAATGATTTTTACTTTGAAAATGCATTGTCAATGATTTTTATTATGAAAATGCATTGGCCAATAATTTTTATTATGAAAATGCATTGGGCAATGATTTTTATTATGTAAATTCCTGACCAATTATTTTTATTATGAAAATGCATTGCCAATGATTTATCATGAAAATACGTTGCCAGTGATTTTTATTATGTAATTGCATTGGCCAATGATTTTTATTATGAAAATGCGCTGGCCAACAATTTTTACTATGGAAAGGAATTGGCCAATGAATTTTCAAGACAAAATCGGTAACTGTTCTTTTAAATCGGCAAGCAATCATTACAGACATTTAGACGACAGGTAAATTGTCGACAAATTAATAATTTTAATTTCACGCATGTTTGTTTTTTGCTGTTAATTTTGTCAACTTCACAGTATGGTAGGGTCAGATGGGCACTTCTTTGAAAAAAAGTGTAATATGACAGAATTCTCTTGCCAAGAAATTTTGAAAAAAGTAATGCTGTACTGCGTGGCATTCGCGCTCCAACTTCCAGTACAAACATTTGAGAGTGTCTGGCTGCATATTATTCGGAAAAATTTGGATAAAGTCTATTAGTGATGGCGATATTATTCCTTTATTCATCTTCACACAAAACCTCAAACTCAAACACAGAGGCCTACATCAAGTGCTTTGAGAAGGCACTGTTGCTCTGAGCAAAAGGGTGGCTGTAGAAAGACCCTATTTCTGTCAACAGGACGCTGCACCATGCCGCACAAATAGGAGAACAGAATCATGGAAGTCGAACAATTTCTGCGACCAAATTCTCCCTTTCATATTGCCACCCATCCCCCCAGACTTCACCCCTCCTTGATTATTGTGTATGGTACGAAGATGAGCAAGAGACCAACAAAACTCTTTGTAACATCAAAGAAGTACTAACGGCAAAGATTATTGCAGCATTCACCAACTTAAACGAGAAGTTGCAGGAGTTTTGAATTCCTCTTGAGGTGGTGGTGGTTGAAGTTAATGGCGATTCTTACTGAATAAATTTACTCTTTCGTATTTCAAGATATTTTTGTGTTATTTTGCTAAGTATATCTGTCAAAATGTGTATCTGCGTTATTTTCATTTTCGCGTAATTTAGACAAAAATTTATCCATCGCATCCTGTCCACTTTGTAACGAACTATTCTGGATTTTTTTTTTTTTTTTTTTTTTTTTGAATTTTTCAAACAATATTCACCAAATAAGGAGTGATTGTCGACCCGGGAAATATAAATTTCAATGTCTGACTGGTACATAAATCTACAGATCCCGAAAACAATACACAGCCATCTTAGTTATGGTGTCGACCCATGCGAGAGTTTTTCTTCTTGCGTCAAGCACGCAGTGCTTTCTTTGACCACATTCTTTAATGTCGCTGTTCACTGAATGACACTGCCCACCCGGGGTGGCAATCTTTTCAGCAAATCATTATGAAATCCTCCTTATCATTGACGGGGTGCACATGCTGCTTAATGTGACGATTGTGGACGATTAAATCATCTGCGCGGTAATAAAAAAGAAAACCATTCGTCTAAATAGAGTCAATTGACGCATAAATGTGTTCAGAATTGCTGACCTGCTACGTGCGGGGGCGGGATGGCGAGAGTTGCTGCAGTGTTCGGCGTTCGATGCCAGCTTTCAAAAACGCAATAATCATAGACTCTCCGCTAAGATCGATCGTGAAGAAAAAGAAAGATATTTACATTTCTGGTAATACTCTATTCACTAGTTGTGAAATATAAACAGATGTATTCAATAATAATAATAATAATAATAATAATAATAATAATAATAATAATAATAATCACTCTCATGATCATCAGTTTCATGATTATAGATAAATAGGTAGATCGTTAGATATATATGGAAAAAGATAGATAGATAGATAGATAGATAGATAGATAGATAGATAGATAGATAGAAACAGACTGAGATAGATTGATATAAACGGACTGAGACAGATACATAGTTATATACGGGTTGAGATAGCTAAATATATAGATTGATAGATATGAATAGACTGAAATAGATAGATTGATATGAAGGAATGATATGAACGGACTAAGATATATATATATATATATATATATATATATATATATATATATATATATATATATATATATATATGGATAGATAGATATGAACAAACTGAGATAGATTGATATAAACGGACTGAGACAGATACTTATGAACGGATTGAGATAGAGAGGTAAATACATATGAATCAATTGAAATAGATAGATAGATAGATAGATAGATAGAGACAGATACCTAGATAGATATATAGATAGATATGAATAAGATAGATAGATAGATAGATAGATAGATAGATAGATAGATAGATAGATAGATAGAAACAGACTGAGATAGGTTGATATAAACTGAGTGAGAGAGATAAGTAGCTATGAACGGATTGAGATAGGTACATAGATATATAGATATATATGAATAGATTGAGATAGATAGATAGATAGATAATTAGATAGATAGATAGGAAGGAAGGAATGATATGAATGGACTAAGACAGACAGATAGATAGACATGAATAGATTTAATTGTCTCATCCCCGAATTTGTGAACAAAAAGAAACGGGAATGGTGAACGTCGCCTACTCCGACATGGCGGGAACTGATTCGCAATTCAAACATGGCGGATGAAAATAGAGCGTAGCTGATATTTTCTCTACCGATTATCAGACATACGCTAACAAACACATCCGGGTGGATTGCTGAGAGAGAAGAGCACGTATAGATATCGGGAAAAAGCATGAAAGAACGCGGGTTTGTCTTCGAGAAATATGACAGTTTCTAGGAGCATGGAATCGTGAAGCAACTTCGAAGATTGCGAATAGTAGCGGTAGAAAATTTTGCACCAATGTCTAAATATTTTTTTGAAAAGTTCCCTGTGTATATTTATTCAAAATGTTGAATTTCCCCACTGCCAGACACAAAAGGTTGGTATGGAAACTGCCAACACTGCTAGAAAGAGCTATATCAGAAGCTGGACACGTTCAACAATGGAAGAAATAAATGTTTAGTTTGAAGTTTCAATAATGATACAAAAAGTGCCAATGGAACTAAAAGTGTCAATAATACAAAATATGTCAATGATACTAAAATAATCAATTATACTCTTGTGGCCTTGTTAGGGCCAGAATTAAAGATACAAGAGAGGAGTTGAGTTAAATATATTAGCAGAAAACGGTAATACAAACATATACAAAATGTTACTGCAAGAATGTTTGGCCCGACTGTCAGAGGTGACTGCTGGAAACTTCCATCTCCATGCTGATGGGTGGCAAAAAGGGGTCATTCAGGTGTCATTCAGGTGTCAAAAAAGGGTCATTCAGGTGGTTTTTAAATACAATTTCCAGGCCATGTGTGTTGTGCTTTGATTCGATAATTTATAAATGCTGGTCAGTGGTATATCATGGACAGGAGATCTATTGTATTATCCTAACGGTTATTTAGTGGGCGGCAACAGTTTCGTTTCAATCTGTTCTAGGGTCTATTGAGTGGAAATAATTATGGATCTGGATGCAATTTTGTTCCTATTTTATACAGTGGTTAGCTTTTTTCTTATTATTTATTATTGATTACTTTAATATTTGTTGTTATTACATTTATTTGTATTTATGTGTGTATTCGTAGTTTGTTAATTTGTTTATTATTTATTTAACTGGTTTATTTCTTTTTATTTAGATTTTTGTTTTATTTTATTTTACTTATATTTTTGTATTCGTTTTTAGATTTAGATTTTTAAATAACGTAATAAAGATTGTGCCTGCATTTTGAAATGTGTTCTGATCGTTTATTTAGAAATTTGTATCGATCTGGGAAAGTGATTATAGCTATTTTCTCCTCCAGGCAGAGTTTACATTTTTTTGAATTTATGGTTGTAGGCAGGTGCCGTTTTCCTTATCTTCCACGATAGGTTTGGCGGGATGTGTTTTTAACTTTACTTATATGCTTAGAAATGTATATACAGGGTGACAATAAAATCACTATACAATTACTTATAATAAAAAAGCAAAATATTGAAGCAGGTGGCTTGCAGTTCGAACAGTATCGATAATTAATTTACTATTGTTTACCAGAGAATTTTATTGTTATTAACCAGAATTAACCAGAACCAGTTTAATAATTAATTTCTGAATTGTTGATTAATTGCTTTATCCTAATTGATATTGTAAATAATTGTATCGTGACATTACTGAGGCACTGTATATATATATATATATATATATATATATATATATATATATATATATAGTTACTTATAATAAAAAAGCAAAGCATTGGATCAAGTGGCTTTATTGCCAGCCTGTGAATATAAATTTGTATGCAAACCCAGATCACCCCTTGCATAGTGGTTCTTGCATTGAGAACCCGAGTCGAGATATTTAACATCTATGTGAACAAATTTATTTTATTCGTTATATATATATATATATATATATATATATATATATATATGTGTGTGTGTGTGTGTGTGTGTGTGTGTGTGTGCGTTTGTGTGTGTGTGTATGTGTGTTTGTGTGTTTATGTGTGTGTGTGCAGGGGGTTCTTGATTTACGACAGTGTAAGTCGAAAACGTTCCCGCGATTGTCCGTCAATAAGGTCTTACGTCACTCACCTCTGATAACGGAAAAGTAACCTAGCACGTATCAACATATTTCTGTGACATATCTTAACATAACTAGGACTAAAAAAAACGCCTGGAGGACATATAATACATATACTGGAATAAAATGGAAATAATACCTATAGTTTAATGAAGTACTTTCGACCTTTACTAAGATAATCTTCAGGGGTAAATTCCACGAAGTCCTTCCTTGCAGATTGACCAAAGATTATAATATTATAAAAGACGAGAAATTCAGGAAGTGTATACTTATTGACTTAGTAGTACCATTTGAGAGAAACACCTCTATGAAAATTATCGAGAAAATGTCAAAATGAACGGACCTGGAGATCGATTATTAATAGGATGTGGTGAATGAAAACTGAGATTGTACCAATAGTAATCGGAACACTGGGCCTCGTGAGAAAAGGAATGAACAATATTACTAACAGTGTCTCAGGTAACATCAACATACAAGTTGCTCAGTACAGCGCCCTACTAGGAACAACCCATATACTAAGAAAAGTGCTATCAATTAAATGACAATTCTGTTATAATTGTGACCCGACTCTACAGGAGACAAAGCAGGAAACATCACACAAACAACAACAACAACAAAAACAACAACAACAACAACAACAATAATAATAATAATAATAATAATAATAATAATAATAAGAAGAAGAAGAAGAAGAAGAAGAAGAAGAAGAAGAAGAAGAAAATGAAGGCATTTTTTGAATCATTTCATCTCCAATGTCAGAGCAGTACTATCTGAGATGAACACCTCCATGGAAATTATCGAGAAATTGTTCAAATACAAGGACCTGGAAATCGAGAATAACAGGATGTGGGGAATGAAGAATTAGACCGTACCAATATTAATCGGAGCTCTGAAGAAAGGAAAAGACAATTTTAGTAACAGTGTCCGAGGTAACATCACCATCAAGTTGCCCAGCTACGGGTACCATACCAATTTGGAATCATCCAAAGATCGTCGCTTTTAGGCACTGCGCACATTATCATGGAAGTGCTGACTGTTTGAATTCTTGTTGTGACTTGACAGATACATTAATATACCTGGTGCATCCTAAATTCTTATACTGCGTGAATAATAATAATAATAATAATAATAATAATAATAATAATAATAATAAATCTAAAAAATGTGGCACATGAGGACACTGACAATTCCAGTCGTAGTTAGAACCCTCTGATTGATTGGAAGGGATTTCAATAGACTTATGGTAGCCCATGACTTAAAGAAATAAAAAAAAACTGTTCTCACAAGTACAGCCCACACCTTACGATGGCCTTTATCCATGTAAAATATGTGAGATTTTATTTTTGGAAAAAAAGCTCTGTAGAAATTTCCATGATGTCATTTTTGAACTTACGTCTCTGGTCGGGACCCGGAAAGAAATTAGTATACATCAGAAACTGAAGGAATAATAATAATAATAATAATAATAATAATAATAATAATAATAATAATAATAATAATAATAATTTACTAAGTGTCCCAGGTAACATCAACATACTAGTTGCCCAAAAGATCGTCCTTCTAGGAACATCCCATATACTAAGAAAAGGGCTATCAATTAAATGACAATTCTGCTCTAAGGCGTAAGGATATAGTTTTGATCCGGCTCTAGAGTATATAAAACATGAAACATGACATACGCGTGTGTTAATAATAATAATAATAATAATAATAATAATAATAATAATAATAATAAGAGTGTTGTTCAGTACATACAGTGGCCGCACATGCCACCCTCCCTCGAAAAGACAATTGATGGGAACTTAAACGACTACAAATTGTACAAAATGATCAGGTTGTAATCGCGTGAAATTTCAGTATTCAAGAGAGAAGACTTAGACCGTACCAATATTACCGTACCAGGCAAATCGAAAATTATAATAATAATAATAATAATAATAATAATAATAATAATAATAATAATAATGGCATCGATTGTAGTTTTACGTACAGAGGGGAGGAACCCCACAAAGTCGACTTGCCTAAGATTCGATACGCGTGAATGAAAACCTCCCCGGCTTTCCACCGAGATATGTGAAGAGAAATGGTCAAGTGCTCAATTGTGCAAAGACCCTACGACCACACCTAGTCATGGGAGTAATTATCATGATGACGACGATGATGATGATGATAATGACAATTTTCATGACCTATATAAAAACAAAAAAAGCAATTCTTTTTCTCAGATGACACGTTCGGCTCGAAGAAATTGTAAAGTGTTACTTGAGTGCATTTTTTCCTCTCTCCCTGAAACGACAAGCACCAACTGGAGAGAGAGAGGGAAAGAGAGAGAGAGGGAAAGAGAGAGAGAGAGAGAGGGAAAGAGAGAGAGAAATAATGAAAAGAAAAAGAAAGTATTTCACATAGGCCGACACACACAGAGAAAACACACACAGATATACAATTAATAAGCTACAAATAAATTTCATCGATAGATATGCCAGCGTGATCATAAAGACGTCAGTCAGTTAAAAAAGTTATTGCTATGTTGGTATGTTATATTCCAGACACGGTGATTTGGGTTGGGCTAGCGTCTCGGTATCTTGCCGCGTAGCAATGATTAGTAAGTTGGCGTAGCAAATAATTACTACTGACTAGTGAGTGTGAGCCAAACTGGGTGTCGTGTATTTGTGTACGTGGCTAAGTGAAGAAAACATTTCGTGGGTTAATGGCCATTACCCCCAAGAATCTTTACATAACACTTTTCTTTCTTTCAATGCGCTTCTTTTTTCATATATATATATATATATATATACAAGTATATGATTGGTGTATATGGAATGAATTCCAATAACCAACAATTACTATTCTTAAAAGAGTGCTCAATACAAAGTAGAGCAGATATAATATCCCTCTATATCGAAGGATCTTTTCACTTTGGCCTTGGATTTCGCCCGGGAATACTCTAATATTTCTGAGAGTGAGATGGACATCATCATGAAATGCCGAAATTCTGTTCTAATCTACAAGGATGAACAGTGGACCAAAAAGTCTTACAACAACAATTTTGACATTTCGATGGGTTCTCTGGATTCTGCTGAAGCTTCTGACCTGGTTGGATTATTTCTGTTGAATAATTTAAGTGCCTTTGATTGTCTGGATTCCGATAGTGTAGGATTGTATAGAGATGATGGTTTATTAGTTGTTAAAAACTCCACTAAAATTAAGGTAGACCGTATTAGGAAAATGATTCATAGGGTATTTAAGGATTTAGGTCTGAGGACAATAGTCACTACTAATGTTAAACAAGTAGATTTTCTAGACGTCACCCTAAACCTTGCTAGCAACTCTTTCCAACCATATGTGAAGGTTAATTCCAATCTGATATACGTTCATCCAAATTCCAACCATCCCCCTTCAGTTATCAAACATATACCCTCTTCCATTGGATTTAGAATTAGCACTAACTCTTCTAACAAAGATGTTTTTAATAAACATAGTGACTTTTATAATTCTGCACTTAAAAATAGTGGATACAAAGATATCACTATTCAATATAAAAACCCTGTTAACTACAACCATAATAAGAATAGATCTAGAAAGATCATCTTGTTCCCTCCCCCTTTCAATATAATGATTAAATCTAAATTAGGACGTATGTTTCTAAACCTCATCAAGAAACATTTCCCTAACACT
>OZ010609.1:21260505-21278005 GCA_963932145.1 Acanthosepion lycidas | reverse complement strand
ACGTATCCCTAAAATATAGTATTTTGAATGAAAAATGAAAAGAATTTTATTTTAATCTAAAACTTATATGTACGTTTGTCGAGCATTAATCTTGCTAGAAAAGGGGAAATATTAAAGAAGCCAGGTCTAATATTCACCGTGCGTGAAATAGATATGCCTGCCTCATAAATCTTGAAACTACTGAGGTGATTGTCATATCGCTTTTTGAAACTATTCTGGGTGGATCCTATGTAAACTTTAGAGTTCTTAACAATATTGTTCAATTTATTTCTGTGTATTTTTACTTGATAGACAACGCACTCTTGTTGGCACTTGCCCTCGAGAGGGCAGACTTCCTTATTCCTACAATTACATGAATTCTGTTTCATGATCTCCCTTTTCAGCCGGCATTACTCTGACGATCCGTTTAGGTGAAACCTAGGTATGCTTGCCTTGCTCTTTATGATTATATATATATATATATATATATATATATATATATATATATATATATATATAACGATTCAAAGAGTGTATACATTATTTTGTGACACCCTCTACACACACACGCGCGCGCGTGCGTATGCGCGCGCACACACACACATAAATATAGGGTTTCCCAAAATAATGTATACACTCTTTGAATCGTTATAACTTATTCAATTTAGGTATTTTGACTTGTAAATAAGCTTAATACAAGAGAAAGAATGCTCATTTAAAGAATTTGTGAGTAAAATATATAAAAAAAAGTAGAAAATTAAGTTTAACAAGATAAAAAAACTATTTGGGGCAATGGCAGAATGTTCATATAATGATGATTTCACATCAAGTGCTCAAACTGGTTGCCGTTCTGTTCAATACACTTTTCATATCTTGAAGAAATAGACCTACAAATGTCCAGTATCATTTCCTCTGGTATTTGAGCACACTCTTCGTCAATTGCTACTCTCATTTCAGCAATTGTTTCAGGTTTCCTGCTGTAAACTTTGTCTTTAAGAAACCCCACAAAAAGAAATCCAAGGGTGTCAAATCTGGTTGGGTATTCAACTGTCCCACTTCTTCCAATCCATCTGTTTTGCATATTTTCATCCAGATAAGTTCTCACTTCACGGTAATGTATTATTAGCTATTAATATTTAAAGAGTGTATACATTATTTTGGGGCACCATATATATATATATATATATATATATATATATATATATATTATATATATATATATAGATATATAGATATATATTAATTGATTTAAAATATTTTAAATCAATTAATTTATAATATTAATGCTCTGTAAATTTACATTGAGCACTATTTCGTAAAAATATCTATAAGAACACCGGATTAAATATCTTACTTTTCTTTCTATATATATATATATATATATATATATATATATATATATATATATATATATATATATATGGAGAGATAGATAATATTGATATTTATGAAACAAGGCCGAAAAGGGGGTCCAATTTATGACCCATTCACTCGTTATAATTTGCGCATTCACCACAGAAACTTGTCCGTCACCAATCAATCTTCCAGACGCCAAAATACCGCATCCTCTCAAGGGGGTCCTATAAAACGCATCTCGAGATTTAAAAATTTAATGATAATAAATATTACTTAGATAAAAATCTATTATTTGACAATGAGAGTGAGATAATATGAGTTGTCAATATATATATATATATATATATATATATATAGAGAGAGAGAGAGAGAGAGATAGATAGATAGATAGATAGATATCATTCGCAGACAGTACTGTTTTTCAGCTCCTCAGTGGGACTAGACAACCGAATGCTTCAAGCCCGAATCTAAACCCAACCGTTGTCAGTCAGAGTCTCTGTCACTTAGCCATCTTCACTCGACGGAACAAGTCATTCAAATCTACTGTATTGTTTTTACAAACATAAATAAACGCCAAGCAGCCATAGTGCTCAATTCATTTTACTGAAGAGCTTCGCATTAACGCAGGTGACCGTTGTTTGTAGAATTAACTTGTCATTCAACAGTGCTCGATTGAAATATATTTTCAAGTGCTAAATTATGTCATTTGCAGACATTACTGTGTCGCTGTATGACAGCTCCTCAGTGCGACTAGACAACCGAATACCTCAAGCTAGGATCGAAACCCAACCGATTTGGTGTCAGTCAGTCAGAGCTTCTACCACTGAATATATATATATATATATATATATATATATATATATATATATATATATATATATATATATATATATATATATATATATATATATATATATATATAGTTAGATAGATAGATAGATAGATAGATAGATAAATTTTCAAGAGGATAGAATCTAGGTCGAACTCAATGTCCAGGACAGAGTAAGAATATAATATAAAAGGCTGAAACCCTAATATTCCATGGTTATAATTTATTACATTGGAATCGTAATCACGATCCAATTCATCAAACTTACAAATTCAAAAAGAAATCGGAAAATATAACTCTAGGTATAATAACAAAATTTCAATGAGAGTGTATGTGTGGGAGGGGGAAACAAGGTTGAGAGGGAAATGTATGAAAGTTCAAGAGAGAGGTGTAAAAATAGAAAGAACAGGAAAATGGACACCTGTTCGGTTAATTAATACGAATAGTTTCACTGAATCCTTATTATTTAAAAAAAATCCTTAAAATCTAAAAATATTTTCTGGCTTTAAATAACCTGCAAAAACTTGACAAACTGTAAAAAACGAATGAAATACTGATAAGCTACATGGGCATGTCTTTTAGGTTTATTTACATTCTCTGGAATATAAATGTATAGAAACTACTCTGCTAACAAAGTGAGGGATCAGTTTATGTAATGATTGTAACATAGAATTGATCCCATACTTTATATCCACATTATAATTTCTTTGTTGATAAGCTGTAGAAAACGAATCAGTTCATGAAATACTGATGTGCTACTCGGGCATTTCTTTCAGATTTATTTACATTCTCTGGAATATAAATATATAGAAACTACAGTGGTCACAAAGTGAGGGAGGATTTTATGTAATGATTGTAATATAGAATTGATCCCCCACTTTATATCCACTTTATAATTTCTTTGTTGATAAACCGTACAAGACGAATCAATCAATCAATGAAATACTGATTAGCTACACAGGCATATTTTTAGATTCATTTACATTTGCTGGAATATAAATATAGAAACTGATGTGGCTACAAAGTGAGGGGTCAGTTTATGTAATGATTGTAATATAGAATTGATCCCCCATTTTATATCCACATTATAATTTCTTTGTTGATAAACTGTAGAAAACGAATTAATCAATCAATGAAATACTGATCAAGCTACACAGGCATGTCTTTTAGATTTATTTACATTCTCTGGAATATAAATGTATAGAAATGACTATGACCACAATGTGAGGGATCAATTTACATAATGATTGTAATATCGGATTCATCCCCCACCTTATATCGACATTATTTTTTTTTTCATTTTAATTAAAATTCTGATTAGATATGTATCCACCACTTCTCCCCCAGCTATGGGTTAATTAATAAGACTTGTGTAACTAAATAATCATTAACTTAACGCCACAAAAATTCTTATTTTGTTTGTTTTGTTTTGTTTTACGGCATATCAACCTCAATGCGTTATTTAATGCCGACAAAATTTTTATTGCTGGTAATGTTTTTCTTCTAAAATCTTTTTCTGGGAATATTTTTCCTTGAGAAAATCTATAGCTCGTCGCATTTTTTCAAAAGAATGTATAACTGTTTGTATTGCAGGTATTTTTTTAAAAATATTGCTGATCATAATTTATCCTTCAAAAATTATTGCTGGCAATAATTTTTTTATTACAAAGTATTTCTGGTTTTAAGACCTATTTTTTTTGGATGTTAACTATTTGCCCATAGCTGGGGCCCTAACAGGTGTCACCACCCCGGGTCAGGATGGACCTGGGAACACCAGCAATTAAGAGGTGGTTCCACGCTCCTCAAAACCTCCTGAACAGAGATCTTGCTGCTGGACGTAGTTTATCGTCTTACCCAGGACGCGGATGTAGTTTATCGTCATACCCAGGACAGACAAAAATTCTTAACAATCGAGAATTATTTTCTGGCTTTGAATAACCTGCAAAGAATTGATACGCGTAGAAAACGAATCAATCGCTCAATCTAAATCAAGACATTCCAAATACGCTACTCAGCGACATTAATCTAAGTTCAGACCGCTACTCGAGTTTAACGCTACCGCTATCGTCATGGGACCAGAACGTATAATACCCACACACACACACACACACACACACACACACACACACACACACACACACACACACACACACACATATATATATATATATATATATATGAATAGAATGGATGGCTAGAAAATGACAAACCAAGAATGAAAATATAACGCATGTTCGGAATGCAATCGGATCCTAAGTAGACTCCTTCAGTCATATGGAACCTTCCACAGTGAGACGAAACTGTGACTAACGGACCTGTCAGGTTAACTATGTTCATGTGCCTGTATACCTTGTGATGAGTAGTGTTCTAGTCAATCTGGACTGACCAGACATGTGGAAATCCATCATCCGCTAACGCAGGAGACAAACTCCGCAACGATCAATGGCCTACATCGATCTATCTATCTATCTATCTATCTATCTATCTATCTATCTATCTATCTATCTATCTATGTATCTATCTATCTATCTATCTGTTCCAATCTGTTCATATCTATCTATCTATCTATCTATCTATCTATCTATCTATCTATCTATCTATCTATCTATCTATCTATCTATCTATCTATCAATCTATCTATCTATCTATCTATCTATCTATCTATCTATCTGTTCCAATCAGTTCATATCTATCTATCTATCTATCTATCTATCTATCTATCTATCTATCTATCTATCTATCTGTTCCAATCTGTTCATATCTATCTATCTATCTATCTATCTATCTATCTATCTATCTATCTGTTCCAATCTGTTCCAATCTGTTCATATCTATCTATCTATCTATCTATCTATCTATCTATCTATCTATCTATCTATCTGTTCCAATCTGTTCATATCTATCTATCTATCTATCTATCTATCTATCTGTTCCAATCTGTTCATATCTATCTATCTATCTATCTATCTATCTATCTATCTATCTATCTATCTATCTATCTATCTGTTCCAATCAGTTCATATCTATCTATCTATCTATCTATCTATCTATCTATCTATCTATCTATCTATCTGTTCCAATCTGTTCATATCTATCTATCTATCTATCTATCTATCTATCTATCTATCTATCTATCTGTTCCAATCTGTTCATATCTATCTATCTATCTATCTATCTATCTATCTATCTATCTATCTATCTGTTCCAATCAGTTCATATCTATCTATCTATCTATCTATCTATCTATCTATCTATCTATCTATCTATCTATCTGTTCCAATCTGTTCATATCTATCTATCTATCTATCTATCTATCTATCTATCTATCTATCTATCTATCTATCTATCTGTTCCAATCTGTTCATATCTATCTATCTGTTCCAATCTGTTCATATCTATCTATCTATCTATCTATCTGTTCCAATCTGTTCATATCTATCTATCTATCTATCTATCTATCTATCTATCTATCTATCTATCTATCTATCTGTTCCAATCTGTTCATATCTATCTATCTATCTATCTATCTATCTATCTATCTATCTATCTATCTATCTATCTATCTGTTCCAATCTATCTATCTATCTATCTATCTATCTATCTATCTATCTATCTATCTATCTTCCAATGGACATATCGTCTATCCTTTAATTCGGGACTCCACAATTTATACTAACGTTGGTTTAACAAGTCAAATGCACGAAAAAGATGGTTAGCCGTCTGTGGAATAAAACTCGTAACTCGTTTGCCCGCTTTAAGCGCCACTGCCAGGCTTATGACCATTAATGCATTTAGTGATTGCCATACGGTAGACATCAGAGAAATATATATATATATATATATATATATATATATATATATATATATATATATAGAGAGAGAGAGAGAGAGAGAGAGAGAGAGAGAGTCTTGAAAAGTTTTGTGATTTCTGATTGCAAACATACAACCAGTATCCATATAATTCATTACTTCAGTTTTCCTGCCGCTGACTGAAAGAGAAGGCCGAAGAAATTAACTGCCTATTGTCCCGGCCTACATTATTATGCTTCGGTAACTGAAAGTCTGCAGCTGATTAAATTATTAGGATAAATAAAGCCTGTCAATCGTTTACAGAAGTTGGGAGTTTCCGCTTAATGAAACAAAGCATAATAACATTCGTTCTATATAATTCGTGATGTGCATATGTATGAAGATTCAGATATTTGTGAATTGATATTAAATTCAATTATTTTGCTCCAACATTTATCTCTTTTCCGCCATCTTTTTTTTTTCCCCAACTTTCTAATAGCTTTTCATATAACTTACATATTCCGCTCTCTAAATCATCCGAATATTTAATCGTCGGAAGAAATACATATTATTATTATTATTATTATTATTATTATTATTATTATTATTATTATTATTATTGTTATTACTCAACTGCAATAATTTTTCAAGCGTTCTTCTATCGTTCAAACGTGTAGCAATATTCGAAACAATTTCTAAAAAAAATAATGATTTTTTTTATCACTGCATCGAATTTCGGATTCTTTTTATCAATATTTGTTCTTTTCGGGTTTTGTTGTATTTTATTTTTTGTTTGTTTTACTGTTTTCTCGATATTTTATTTTCTTCGGCTATTTTACCAGCTTATAGCTTTCTTTCTTTCTTTCTTTCTTTTTTCATTCATTCATTCATTCTTTCTTTCTTTCTTTCTTTCTTTCTTTCTTTCTTTCTTTACAAATTTAACTATCTTTCAGTTTTGTTTCGTCTTTTTTCCATTCTTTTTTAAGCTAATTTTTTTCTTTCTTTTTTTCTTTCTTTCTTTCTTTCTTTCTTTCTTTCTTCATTCATTCATTCATTCTTTCTTTCTTTCTTTCTTTCTTTCTTTCTTTACAAATTTAACTATCTTTCAGTTTTGTTTCGTCTTTTTTCCATTCTTTTTTAAGCTAATTTTTTTCTTTCTTTTTTTCTTTCTTTCTTTCTTTCTTTCTTTCTTCCCGTATAATTACAGTATCTCGTTTCTTTCTTTCTTTCTTTCTTTCTTTCTTTCTTTCTTTCCGTATAATTACAGTATTTTCTTTCTTTCTTTCCGTATAATTACAGTATTTTCTTTCTTTCTTTCTTTCTTTCTCCTTCTATTTATGTATTCTCTTTCTTTCTTTCTTTCTTTCTTTCTGTACAATTACAGTATCTTCTTTGTTTCTTTGTTTGTTTCTTTCTTTCTTTCTTTCCGTACAATTACAGTATCTCGTTTCTTTCTTTCTTTCTTTCTTTCTTTCTTTCTTTCTTATTAAGCGTTTGTTTTAACTTGTTTTCTTCAATTTTTATTTGCTGTTTTTGTTTTTTTTTCTTTCGCTCTATTTTTTTTTTTTTTTTGATTGTTTTTAACTTTGTTCTTTGTCTATTTACTGTTATTTTCTTTCTTTTTTAACTTTTTTTTGTTTGTTTTTCTGTTTCGGTGTTGTATTTTTTATTTTTATGTTTCTCTCTTTTTTCTTTATTACTTTTATTTTTCATTTTCTTTCTTTCTTTCTTTCTTTCTTCTGTTTGTTTCTATCTTTGTTGCCTTTTTTACCATCGTTTCTTTTTTTTTTCCCTTTCTTCTGTTTCTTTTTTTTATCTTTTCATTGTCTCTCTTTGTCTTTTTTTCTCTCAAACGCCCTTCTCCCTTTCTTTCCTATTTATCCAACCAAATCAAACACAAACATTCCCTTCTCACCAAAATCCGATCGATTTCTGCAAAACGTCTTCTATTTTTTCGCGCCATTTTTTTCCTTCCACCTTTCTCTATTTATTTGCATCTGTCTTATCTTTTCGTTCTTGACTGTCTTAGCCGCTAAATATTCTGTCCTGAAGCGCCCCAATAAATCGTCCCCTCCCATTCGCTGCTTTCCCCAACCCATAGAAGCGCGTTCCTTAAACATAATTCCAAACAATCTTATTCTAAATCGTTTCTTTGAAATATTGTAAGAAGCAACGCCATTTCAATTTCTTATATACAAATTTTATTCAAATCATTCCATTATTTTGCGCCTATTTATGCCTCGGCCCGCTCGCATGACATTTGATATTCACTCACGGTCTTGAGATAACTCTTTCTGGGGTTGGCATAATATTAAATTTATTTATTATATTATTTTTATTCGTTTTTCTCATTTTTTTTTTCATTCACTTTTATTTGCTTATTTTCATTCAGTTCGTTTATTGATTTGCATTTAATTTTTGGGAGGGTTATTAATGTTTGCTTTGTTCATAAATCTTTCTTTTTTTGTCTTTTGTTTGCTTTTTCTTTTTCTTTTTTTTTTATATACCATTCTTCCTCTTTTCTTCTTTCCTTCTTTCCTTCTTTCTTTCTTTCTTTCTTCACTGATTTTCATTCAATTTCATTTATCGATCTGCATTTAACTTTTTACTTTTCTTTTCTTATTAATGTTTACTTTATTCATATTTTTTCTTTATCTCCATTTTTTCTTTTCTTTTGTATATTTTTTTATTTGTTTCTTTCTTTGTCGACATTCCTTCCTTCCTTCCTTCCTTCCTTTATTCTCTTATTTTCATTCTGTTCATTTATTTTATTGCATTTGATCTTTTTCCTTCCTTTGGTTATTTATGTTTACTTTGTTTACATTTTTTTATTTCTCCTTTTTTTCTTTCTTTCTTTCTTTATTTCTTTCTTTCTTTCTTTCTTACTTTCTTTCTTTCTTTCTTTCTTTCTTTCTTTCCTAAATCTACACCCTCGTTCTTTCTTTCTTTTACGTTCTTTTTCTTTCTTTCTTTCTTTCTTTCTTTCTTTCTTTCTTTCTTAAATCTACACCCACGTTCTTTCTTTCTTTCTTTCTTTCTTTCTTTCTTAAATCTACCCCCTCGTTCTTTCTTCCTTTCTTTCTTTCTTTCTTTCTTTCTTTCTTTCTTTCTTTCTTTCTTTTCCCATCATTGTTTCCCCGTCTTTTCTTTCTTTCTTTCTTTCTTTCTTTCTTTCTTTCTTTCTTTCTTTCTTTCTTTCCTAAATCTACACCCTCGTTCTTTCTTTCTTTTACTTTCTTTTTCTTTCTTTCTTTCTTTCTTTCTTTTCCCATCATTGTTTCCCCGTCTTTTCTTTCTTTCTTTCTTTCTTTCTTTCTTTCTTTCTTTCTTTCTTTCCTAAATCAACACCCTCGTTCTTTCTTTCTTTTACTTTCTTTTTCTTTCTTTCGTTCTTTCTTTCTTTCTTTCTTTCTTTCTTTCTTTCTTTCTTTCGTTCGTTCTTTCTTTCTTTCTTTCTTTCTTTCTTTCTTTCTTTTCCCATCATTGTTTCCCCCTCTCTCCTTTATTTTCTTTCTCTTTCTTATCATGCTTTTTCATTATTCGCTAACCCTTTTGACAATCATGGTTCTCCACAATTTCCTTTTTTGTCTTTTTGCTATCACTCCTAAACCTCCTTCTGCCATTCATTTGCACAAGCTCTTTAGGTAGGTTTTGCGTTGTTCTCGTCTGCCCCACATGCTTTCAAACTTTTCTGTGAGTATTAAATTTTCCAGGCCCTCTTTCCTCATTATGTGCCCTAGAAATTTCAACTGTTTCTTTCTGATGTTAAGTGCAGGTGTCCTTTTTGTTTCCATTTTCTCTAAAATGTTCAGTCCATGGAATTCTCAGAATCCTTCTGTAGAACCACATTACTGCTGCTTCAAGTCTCTTCTTCATCGTTGAGGAGATTTCCCAGCGTGAAGCGTGATATCGAGGTACCGAAGAAGAAAGTTCATCAACAGAATGGCCATGAAAATATTTGTAGAAAAGAGAATCTGCTTTATGGCGGTTGGAAATTGACTGAAGCCGTTATGACAGCTTGGGACAGATCATGTTGCAGTTTCTTCTTTGTTTTTTGTTTTTTCAGGAATATTTAGATGCATAGCAGAAGCACCAGTCCAGATTTTACAGTAATATGTTATTGATAGACAAATGTTGGACCTGTCGCTTCCACACCAAATATCTTCATATCTGTCTGCAAGTCGGTGTGTAGAGATTATTCTGAGGCGATACACAAATATTCCTTAGATCAGAGCTTTTCAAAGTTTCTTCATAGATAGGTAGATAGATAGATAGATTATAAACGGACTGATATATATATATATATATATATATATATATATATATATATATATATATATATATATATGTGTGTGTGTGTGTGTGTGTGAAAAGTGTGTGTATATAAATATAAATAAATATATGTATATATAATTATTTATATATTATATGCGCCGTACTTATTAGAAAGCGCTCAATATCAGAGTTAAACCTAACATATTTGGTTGGATAGATGTGAGTTTGTGACCCTAAAAGCGTGAAACCCATTGTCACAAATACACATCTATCCAACCAAATATATATATATATATATATATATATATATCGATAGATAGATAGATAGATAGATAGGATATGAACAGACTGAGATAGATAGATAGATAGATAGATCTTAAATAGAATGAGATAGATCAGCGCTTCTTAAAAAAATTTCAATTTTGACCCCATTTTTCATGACGAGATTTTTGGCGCCCCGAGGTATTGTCGCTTCCACTCCAAATTCCGTTTAATCTGAGCCCAACATCTCTGTATCTCTATATCTATCTGCATGTCGGCGTGTAGAGATTATTTTGAGCCGATACACTAATATTCCCTCGATCAGACCTTTTCCTTTTTGACACCATTTTTCATGGCAAGATTTTTCGTATTAACCAACTACACGAGAAAATACATCAGCTGTCACTGCACTAGTCACAATGATGCCTCACGTTTGTTTTATTAACACAGAAATTTAAGCATTTGAATTTAATTTTCACCACCCAAAAATTTCGCTTTGCAACCCAAAATGACATCGCCACCCATATTTTAAGAAGCGTTACCCTAGATGATATTTCGTGAAATCTGACTGAAATGATTGTAATTTTTCTTGTATGCGAACGTAAGATTTTATTTGTGGACTTAGCGACAGTAAAAACTGTTCGAAATATTGTTCGTTCCGATCCCTTTCGCCTAATCGATTGGCCATTTTCAAGATTTGGGGTTGTCCTCTTCTCGAAGCTTCTTTTCCTATTTATGTTTTCCTCTTTCATTCTGACAATTGTTTATTTCATTTGCATTTTCGTTAAAACTTCATCGTTTCTCGCATGTCCAGTCCATGTCATTCTCGTTATCATTCCGTAGAACTACATCTCCAGTGCCCCCAAATCTCCTCTTCATCTTTGAGGAAATTCTCCCGCTCTTACATTCAGGTAAGAGGAATGATAATACACAGCATTTCCGCATTAATCTTTGTTTCTAATGAAAATTCCCTGTTTCTTGATATTTGGTTTAGCTTTTGTAAAAGAATTTGGTTCTATTCTAATACTACTTCGGATTTCGGTGTCACATTTTACATAATCTGTTTTAACACATTCTAGATTAGTGGTTCCCAACCTTTTCTGCTGAATGCACCCTTTCCTCTGTATGTCACAATGTCACTCCCTCAGCTTTTCCGACTCAAAAGGCACTTTCCAAATAATCATATATTTAGGAAAATGTGGGCCCTTCGACGTGGTGTAATGGTTAGCAAGCTTGTCTCGCTAGGTTAGTTAAGATTCTCACTGGGTGACACATACTTTCGGCCTTGTGCCAAATCTAAGCTACGCTTAGAAAATCATTAGGGTACCTCGATGTGGTGTAATGGTTAGAAAGCTTGTCTTGCTAGATCAGTTACGACTGTGAGTTCGATCCTCGATGGGTGCCCCATTCTTTCGGCCTTGTGCCACATCTAAGCTGTGTTTAGAAAATCACTACAGGAAGGGCAGCTCGATATGGTGTAATGGTTAGCAAGCTTTTCTCGCTAGAACTTTTACGACTGAGTAGTGAGTTCGATCTTCACTTAGTGCCCCATTCTTTCGGCCTTGTGCCAGAGCCAACTACATGATTGTATGCTCCTAAGATTCTATTAGGGGTGCTATTGGACTAGTAGTTAGAAATATGAGAAAGGGAGACATTTTAGATATGTATGAATAGATGAAACATGAAATAAACACTTTATTAAAATGAAATATAAACTATATTTTTATTTCACTCTTTGATTAGATACTCCCCCGATATAGATGCCAGGGCTGCCACACCCTCTGCCCGAACGTTCTGGACGCTACTGATACTAGTACATATACAAGGATTACTTTTATAGAGAAGATTTACAAATTGAATAGCAATAAAAAATGTTGATGGATTTTTAAACTTTGAATACATGTACAACAATTTTTCTTAATTTATAACTAATTATTAAACGGAAGCATACTTCAGTAGACAAAAGGTGCAGTAGAATGCCGGGGGATTGGAATTCAATAAACAAAAACGTTCAATAAAAGGTCACTCATAAAAACAAAGCGAAGGCAAGTTCTAAAATATGGTGCTTGGAAAGAGAAAGGAAATATTAGGTTGGTGCAAAAATAATGACGTAATGATGTCGTTTTTTGACGTTAAAAATACGTCAAAAACCGACATTATTGTGTCATTCTTTTTGCACCAACCTAATATATTGATTTTCTTCATTCTCCAAGGTCCACTATAAGCATTAGTATATCCATGATATACTAAAACCTTAACACGACAGAAGGAAGGACTAGGCTAGTAGTTTTCATCCTTTTTTTGTCCAGGGAACCCTTTTCACCATGAGTCAGAATGCCTACCCCCGACTTCCCCAAGACTGTTCCACGCAAAAGGTGTATTCCAAATAATATGCTTATATTATTGAAAATCTTCATTCTTTAACATATTAGAACATAGACAAGGATAATTTTATAGAGGAGTTTTACAAATTTAATAGTAATAGAAAATGTTGATGGATTTTTAAATACAAGTAATGTAACTTGTTTTGATTTATAACTAATTATTAAATAAATAAACGGAAGCATACCTCAGTAGAAAAAAAGATTCAGCAGGATGCTAATAAAATTCAATACACAAAAAGTTCAATAAAAAGTCACACTCATAAAACAGTGCTGACAAGCTCTAAAATAAATAGAGGGGAAATATGTTGATTTTCTTCATTCTCCAAGGTCCACTATAAGCATTAGTATATCTATGATATACTAAGAACTTAACACAACAGAAGGAAGGACTAGACCATTGGTTTTCAACCTTTTTTGCCCAATGAAACCTTTTTAACATAAGTCAGAATACCTACCTCGGACTTTCCAAGATTGTCCGGTGCAAAAAGTGGATTCCAAATATTATGTATACGTTGTTAAAAATCTTCATCCTTTTCCATATTCAAACATAGACAAGGATAATTTTTAAAAAGGAGTTTTTTCAAATTTAATAGCAATAGAAAATGTTGATAAATTTTTAAACCTTGAATACATGTACAGAAATTTGTCTTAATTCATAGCTAATTATCAAATAAATAAACTGAAGCAGACTTCAATAGAAAAAAGGGTTCAGTAAAATTCCAGGGGATTGGAATTCAATAAAAAAAATGTTTAATAAAAAGACAGTCTCATATAAACAGAGAGGTGTCAAACTTGGGTGCTTGGAAAGAGAGAAGAAATATATTAATTTTCTTCACTCTCCAATGTCCTTTATAAGCATTAGTATATCGATGATATACTAAGACCTTAACACAACAGAAGGAAGGACAACACCAGTAGTTCTCATCCTTTTTTGCCCAATGCAGCCTTTTCACCATAAGTCAGAATACCTACCTCCGACTTTCCAAGATTGTCAGATGAAAAAGATGGATCCTAATTAATATGTATATATTACTGAAAATCTTTATTTATATTAGTACATAGACGTTTACATTGATTATAGTTATGGAGGATGGGCACCTCGACGTGGTGTAATGGTTAGAGAGCTTGTCTTGCTAGATCAATTGCGACTGAGTAGTGAGTTCGATCCTCACTGGGTGTCCTATACTTTCGGCCTTGTGCCACATCTAAGCCGGGCTTAGAAAATTACTATATTTATAGAGGAGTTTTACAAATTTAGTAGCAATAGAAAATGTCGATGTATTTTTAAATTTGAAAACATGAACAGTCATTTGTTTTAATTCATAATTAAATATTAAATAAATAAAATGAAGCAAACTTCAGTTGACAAAAGGTTCAGTAGAATGTCAGGGGAATGGAATTCAATAAACAAAATTCTTTAAATAAAAACAAAAATAAAATAAAATTCCTACCCACCGAAACCTAAAAATTGACCCCTGTCTTAGATTCCTATGCTTGCAGTATGAAACGGTAATGTTTAATTATTTTAGAGGAGGGTTATTTCTCCCAAGAAGTCAATTACATCCTTGTATTTCTCCATGAAAGACATCCTTCTGTAACATTAAATATATATCGGTAGGACTGAAGAGGTCACAGAATTTATTAATTAATCCGAGCCCCCTGAAGCTTCCCAGAAACTCAGTGCCAGATAAATTGATTATTTTTGTCCCATGATCAGGTGCAACTACGATATTTAACCCTTTGAGCCAATTATTTACGAATTTTGACTCAGGAGCTCAGACAGATGGGATTAAACTGTTTAGCAGCGCAGGGCTCAAAGGTTAAATATGTATCAGTAGGACGGGAGAGGTCACGGAATTTCATTCTATGAAGGTTTAAAATTAATCCGAGCCCTCTGAATCTTCCCAGAAACTCAGTGCCCAGAGAGATTGATTATTTTTCTCCTATGTTCAGGTGGAACTACGATTTTTAACCCTTTGAGACCTGGTTACCGCTTCACCGGTGGTAGAGAAAAATGACGTAATGCCCAGCTACCGGTTGAACAGTGTGTAAACACTTATTAACTATTTTTTATATCTACCGTGAAACATTACATACTAATTATTTGCGAATTTTGACTCAGGAGCTCAGACAAAATTGTCCAGGAATGAAGCGCTCAAAAAGTTGTGGTTGTCTATAGAAAGTCGTTAATTTTCATACGTATAACCAAGCTGTGGGTATAATTTGAGTTGCTTGCTTAACGGCACATCAACACCTTATGAGTCATTTAACGCTGAAATTTAATTTTCTTGGAAGCTTTGAAGTAATAAAAATATGATAGATATTATTCTGCTTTCACAATTGAATATATGGTAGATGATACTCAGATTTGTGCATATACATATTTGTGTGGACATTATTACTTAAGGAGAAGACCAAAACACTAACCTAAGAACTCAATTCATGCTATCGAATGGTCTCGTCAGATCTAGACTCTCATGTGGATGTCATGCATGGCATCCAACGCGTTTGGAAATGACTAAAATATCATGCAACCGTTTTCTCAGATCAGTGATTAAAAATGACTTGAAATTAGACAATCTTTCATCATATCTAACAATGGTGCTAAAAAAATTAAATTGATTGATTTATTGAACGGCGTATAAATTCCGTATGGGTTATTTAATGCCGAAATCTAATGGGAGCTTTGACGTAATAATAATATGATATACGTTATTTATTTAGGGGATTAATTACCTCACATCAGTCTTTCTAGTACTGAGGGGACTTTCCTGCCAAACGTTTTGATTAACCCTTTCAGACTGGTGGTCTAGAAAAATGACGTAATGCCTAGCCAGCGTCTGAACAGTGGGTAATTGTAACTACTTTTATATCTACCGTGAAAGATTACATGCGATTTATTTACGGATTTTGATTCAGGAGCTCAGGCAGAAGTATTAAAATTGTTCAGGAACGCAGAGTTCAAATGGTTAACTGCATAGCATCCAGGCTGCATATAATAAAATAAAATAGAGGCACATGGGTGTGGAAGACTTTACTGTTGCGAAGTGAGAGAAAAGGACTATAATTTAGGAAGACAGAAGATGACGATTGACGTTACATTTAAATTATTGAAGATCACAGTTAACCGGAAATCAGGAAGCCAGAAGAGCTCCACTTTAGATGCAAAATGATGAGACCTTGGCTCCCGGACCTTGTACAGAGTGAACCTTATATATATATATATATATATATATATATATATATATATATATATATATATATAAAGTCAGCTTCTGGATTAACATGACACATGAAAATGCACGTTTAAATGCAATGTCAGTCGTTATCTTCTGTCTTCTTAATTCCAGTTCTTTTATTGTCCTCTCTCATTAATCGTAGTTTTTCTCATATTCTCTAACACTCACTAACCCCTTGCATCCTAGTGGCTTTATTGCCTTTGATCTTCAAATATTTAAATGCAATGTCAATCGTTATCTTCTGTCTTCTTAATTCCAGTTCTTTTATTGTCCTCTCTCATTAATAGTAGTTTTTCTCATATTCTCTAACACTCACTAACCCCTTGCATCCTAGTGGCTTTATTGCCTTTGATCTTCAAATATTTAAATGCAATGTCAATCGTTATCTTCTGTTTTCTTAATTCCAGTTCTTTTATTGGCCTCTCTCATTAATAGTAGTTTTTCTCATATTCTCTAACACTCACTAACCCCTTGCATCCTAGGGGCTTTATTGCCCTTGATCTTCAAAAATTTAAATGCAATGTCAATCGTTATCTTCTGTCTTCTTAATTCCAGTTCTTTTATTGTCCTTTCTCATTAATAGTAGTTTTTCTCATATTCTCTAACAATCAGTAACCCTTTGTTTGTGTTTTTATTTTGTCCACTGCACAGTGTAGAAGGGTCAGTTGGGCACCGTCTGTGAGAAAAAGAGCCCCATGATGCAATTCACTCCATCAGAGATTTTGAAATGGTATACTGTACTGCTTGTCATTCGTGCCGGAAGTTCCAATACGAACATTTCGGAGTATTTAGATATCAATCTGAGGACAGTGCAGAGGTTTCCGAAAGAGTTGGATGATATATCCAGTCTCCATCATGGTGCTGGAGTGATAACTAATGATGGCGACATTATGCCTGAATTCATCTTCCAACAGGGCATCTGACTCAACACGGAGGACTACATCAAGTTCCTTAAGGAGGTAGTGTTCTGGGTCAAGTGGTTAGCTGCTGAAAGGCCCTATGTCTGGCACCATGCAAGAGAGGCCAGTCATAGCTGTCAGATAATTTCCTTATATCTGGCTACCTAACATCCCAGTCTGAAAACCCCTTGATTATTATGTGATGGGATGCAGTTGAGGGAGAGACCAACAAAACGCCTTGTAAAACCGAAGACGAACTGAAGGACAAGGATTATGGCAGCATTTACCAACTTAAACAAGGAAACTGTCCAAAAAATTTACAAGAGATTCCGAAGTCCTCTGGAGGTTGTGGTTGAAGCCAATGGCGATTTTATTGAATAAATTTACTCTTTAGTATTTCAAGATATTTTCTGTGCCATTTTGGTAAATATATCTCTCAAAATGAGATGTTAGTGCCATTTCCATTTTTACGTCATTTAGACGACAATT
>OZ010609.1:21203005-21255505 GCA_963932145.1 Acanthosepion lycidas | reverse complement strand
AGTTTTTTGTATTTCTATATAATTACTCTTGTTTCATAATCTTTTCAGGATCAAAGAGTTTGAAAGCAAATGCATGAGAAAACGCCTTGGCATCTTCTATTGGGAACATAAAATCATTGAGTTTGTGTAGAAAAAGCGTTGAATGTTTTGTGAAACACCAGAAACGTCTTATCTCCACTGTCAAACGGAGAAAAATGGCGTGGTTTGGACACATTACAAGACAAGGCAGCCTGTGTAAGACTACCATGCAAGGCACTGTTGAAGGTGGTCGTAGGAGAGCGCGCCAACGCAAAAACTGGGACCCTTTGGTTTGTGAATTTGGTGTTATTTGGTTGTGATCTCAGGGTCATTTTACCTGTGGGTTAACCAGAGAAAGGCCGGAGGTCACAGGGGCGGAAATGTTGGGAAAATAACAAGAAAAATGAGGACAATTATCGGCGAGCAGTAATCGAACAGTACTAAATAAAAATAAGAACTAGACAAGATATCCCAAGACTTGACCAGTGGAACGAGAGTAGGCTACCCACTTAGATTAAATAAATGGTTCAGTTCAGAATTCCTTGTAGATTACCTAGATCGGTATACACCTGAGGAAGGCTCGAGGGCGAGCAATAAATGAATACCAAATGAAAATAAGAACTAGACGAGATATCCTGAGATATGAGCAGTGGAACGAGAACAGTCTATCCCCGTAGATTAAATAAAGGGTACAGTTCAGAATTTCTTGTTAGAATACCTAGATCAGTATACACCTGAGGAAGGCTGGAGGGCGAGCAATAAATGAATACTAAATGAAAATAAGAACTAGACGAGATATCCCGAGACATGAGTAGTGGAACGAGAATAGTCTACCCCCACCATATATTAAATTAAGGAGTTCAGTTCAGAATTCCCTGTAGGTTATCCAGATCGATATACACCTGATGAAGGCCGGAGGGCACAACGGCCGAAACGTTGTGATAACAACAAAGATTAGGACACTAGTCCGAATATAAATAGTGTAAATAAAGTAGTTTTTATATGTGGAATTTATGTACTGAACTATACGTATATAACACAATATAGACTCAGTTCTAAGTGGAAAGTCAGTCAAAAGATACTCCAGATTAGATAAGAGTAGAATTAGAAAAGAAATTACGAGCAAAGCATTCGACTTTATCAGCTCAAATAGAGTGAAGAGAGGAAGGAATAGTAGACGTAGTTTTATTTAATACAATATTACATAGACGACAGTAGTCACCACATTGTCAGAGGTTATGCGTTGCTTCATTCTGTCAGTAAAAAAAAAAGGCCTTAACCGTTTTGAGGACATGTTTACGAGCAGATACAAAGAAGCTTCTATTTTGATCAGAACTTCCACGCTGGTACAGCCAGAAAAAATAATTCATGTTGGTTACAGCGGCTAGGAGAAGATTACTGTTTCACCAGGTATTTGCGATAATTACAAACACATAGATATCAGCTTTAATCCAAGAAGAAACCTCTGTGGCACAATTCTCAATAGGAAGGTTAAGAATATCAATCCATAGGGCGTCGCGAAGAATATCACAAAATAAATCCCAATCAGTTCGTTTATAACAGAAATAAGTCTCGTGAATAGGAGGTTCCTTTCTAACAGACGAGTCAAAAGAAATGTCAACAGATACTACAGCGTGATCCGGGGCACCTCGAGGCAGTGTAATGGTTAGCAAGCCGGCCTCACTAAAACATTTACGACTAACTAGTGAGTTCGATCCTAACTGGGTATCCTATGCTTTCAAACCATATGCAAGATCTAAACTACGCTTGGAAAATCACTGGGCACCTCGAGGTGGTGTAATGGTTAGCAAGTTTGTTTCGCTAGAACAATTACAACTGAGTAGTGAGTTCGATACCCATTGGGGGCCGCCTACTTTCGGCCTAAGCTACACTTGAAAAATATCTACTATGATCCGAATTGGCAAGAGGACGGAGTTATGATGCTCTACAAGGAGGAGGTAAGGAACGAATCACGCCAAGAAGAATTCTAATCAGATTTATTAGGGAAAAATACTCCATATGAGACAAAAGTAGAAATTGAAAAGAATTTACGAGCAAAGCATTATGATTTATCAGCAGATTCTGATTTATCAGCAATTGAGTGAGAAAAGGAGAAATAGAAGACGTATTCTTTTTTAATACAATATTACATAACCGACAGTAGTCAGCAACTTTGTTAGATGCTATACGTTGTCTCATCCTTGAGGACATGTTTATAATTATTACGAGGAGGCACAAACAAGCTTGTTGTGATCAGAACTATCACGTTTGATTCCTGTGGGCTATAGCGGCTGAACAGGCCAGTGTGAACCAAGAAGCAACAATTTATTGTAAAGTTGAACAAGAGAAAAGAGTATGGATTTACCTACCTACAAAAGCGTCGATATCAGGATTTACCCAAGAAGCGATTGCATCGTCCACCTCAAGGAAAGTTGGCTCTCTGTGCCGCGCCAGGAAATTTTTCTCCCTTGAATCGATACTTCAAATATACAAAACGACCATTCGCCCTTGCATGGAGTATTGCTGTCATATATGGTCTGGGGCACCTTCTGTTTACCTCGGAGTTCTTGACAAGATCCAGAGACGGATATGTAATGTGATTGGCCCTGATCTGGCGTCTCGACTGCAGCCACTATCTCACAGACGCGCCGTCGCCTCTCTCTGTCTCTTCTACAAATACTTTCATGGCAATTGCTCCGATGAGCTGCTTTCCTGGTCCCCAGTCTCCATGAATACAAGCGCCTTACGAGGCTGGCATCCCGCTCTCACCCTTATACTGTAGAAAATTTAAAATGTAGCCGTCTCTTCTACTCCAATAGCTTCATACCTCGCACCTCTCGCCTGTGGAACACCCTTCCCAATTACTGTTTCCCTGATAGCTATAATCTCCAACTATTCAAATGTAATGTCAATCGACATCTCCAGTTACCTTGATCTACACACTACCCTTCCCTTCACCCTTTCTTCTATCACTCCTATCTGCTCTTGCTACAAATCTTCTGCAACCCCCCTGCATCCTAGTGGCTTCATGCCTTGCTCGGGGCGCTAAGCTTAAAAAAAAAGAATAGAAAAAAAAAGTTAACAAATATCCCTCCATTACTCGGACGCCATTTTTTTCATTAATAATTCACAAAGGCCTCTTTCCTTTTTAAGTGTCACGATAGCTAAACTTGTCACATGCTGTACGGTGGCTCATTCTGTTAGCAAAGGCCAAGCCTCTTTGACACAGTGCTCACTATGAAGATTAAAAATATCCCTCCATTACTCGGACGCCATATTGGCTTCATTAATAATTCACCAAGAGCTATTTCCTTTTTAAGTGTCACGAGAACTAAACTTGTCAGACGCTGTACGGTGCCTCATTCTCTCAGCAAAGGTTTAGTCTCTTTGACAAAGTGCTCACTAGTAAGATTAAAAATATTCCTCCATTACTCGGACGCCATATTGGCTTCATTAATAATTCACCAAGACCTATTTCCTTTTTAAGTGTCACGAGAACTAAACTTGTCAGACGCTGTACGGTGCCTCATTCTCTCAGTAAAGGTTTAGTCTCTTTGACAAAGTGCTCACTAGTAAGATTAAAAATATTCCTCCATTACTCGGACGCCATATTGGCTTCATTAATAATTCACCAAGACCTATTTCCTTTTTAAGTGTTACGAGAACTAAACTTGTCAGATGCTGTACGGTGCCTCATTCTCTCAGCAAAGGTTTAGTCTCTTTGACAAAGTGCTCACTAGTAAGATTAAAAATATTCTTCCATTACTCGGACGCCATATTGGCTTCATTAATAATTCACCAAGACCTATTTCCTTTTTAAGTGTCACGAGAACTAAACTTGTCAGACGCTGTACGGTGCCTCATTCTCTCAGCAAAGGTTTAGTCTCTTTGACAAAGTGCTCACTAGTAAGATTAAAAATATTCCTCCATTACTCGGACGCCATATTGGCTTCATTAATAATTCACCAAGACCTATTTCCTTTTTAAGTGTTACGAGAACTAAACTTGTCAGATGCTGTACGATGCCTCATTCTCTCAGCAAAGGCCAAGACTCTTTGACATATTTCTCACTAGGATGGTTAAAAATATTCTCCATTACTCGGACGCCATTATTGTTTCATTAATAATTCACTAAGCCCTCTTTCCTTTTTAAGTGTCACGAGAACTAAACTTGTCACATGCTGTACAGTACCTCATTCTGTTAGCAAAGGCCAAGCCTCTTTGACACAGTTCACACTAGAAAGGTTAAAAATATCATTCGATTATTCAGACGCTATTTTTGTTTCATTAATAATTCACCAAGCCCTCTTTCCTTTTTAAGTCTCACGAGAACAAAACTCGTCAGACTTCATTATGGATACGTTTACAATTATTACGTCTATATAGAAGTAGACGTCTGTTGTGATCGGTGCTATCAATATTGGTAGAGTCGGAAAAAATGATTCTCGTGGAGTGTAGCAACGGAACAAGCCCGGGTGAGATAAGAACCATCGATGTATTTATTGTAAAGTTTAGAGAGAATGAGATACCATTTCTTAAGGACTATTGTAGGGAGACACCATGAAGTGCAGATGTTTTGTGAGAATCCAGTTGTAGCGATTATAATAGAAATCATGGACGATTTTCTAAAGGTTGTTTAGATGTGGCACCTCCATGAATCTAGCGAAACAAGCTTGCTAAATATTGCACTACGCCGGGTTTGTTATATTTCCTTATATGAAAACTATCACATCTACTTCTCCCTCGCTATTGCGATGAAAGACTAATCAAGAGGCTTCCACAGGGGATAGCTTAATAATATGAAATAAAACTAGTAATAAAATAATAGTAATAATGAATATTGTATAGAGCCAGAGTATTGGGATAAAAAGTAACAATAATAAGATGGAATAAAACTAGTAATAAAATAATAGTAATAATAAAGAGTGTATAGAGCCGGAGTGTTGGGATAAAAAGCAACAATAATAAGATAGAATAAAACTAGGAATAAAATAAAAGTAATAATGAAAAGTGTATAGAGCCAGGGTGTTGAGATAAAAAGCAACAATAATAAGATGGAATAAATCTAGTAATAAAATAATAGTAATAATGAAGATTGTATAGAGCCAGAGTGTTGGGATAAAAAGCAACAATAGTAAGATGGAACAGAACTAGTAATAAAATAATAGTAATAATGAAGAATGTATAGAGCCAGAGTGTTGGGATAAAAAGCAACAATAATAAGATAGAATAAAACTATTAATAAAGTAATATTAATAATGAAGAGTGTATAGAGCCAGAGTGTTGAGATAAAAAGCAACAATAATAAGATGGAATAAAACTAGTAATAAAATAATAGTAATGATTAAAATTATGGGAGTGAATGCTGGACGAACACCTCAAAAATGAAGAGGATAATTGATTGAAGCAACAGACTTGAAGTTACAGAAGGGTGCCAAGGATATCGTGAATCGGACATATGTGCAAATTTTGGAGAAAATGGAAACATAAAGGAAACTAAACTTAACATTAGGAAGAGACTGGTGAGCTTTCTAGGGAGCGTAATGAGGAAGGACGGCTTGGAAAATCCGATACTCATTGGATAGATACAGGGCAAGAGGGACAAAGGAAAACAACGCATGACATACATAGTGAGCATGAGTAAATGCATGACGGAACAAGGTTTAGGAGAAATACCAAAAAGACAAAATTTATTAAGAGCAAGAAAAGACAGGAAAATGTGGAGAGCAATGATCGCCTACGTCATGAAGGAACACGACACATAGAAAAAGAGCAATCAGCTTTTGTAAATGGATGACTGAACAGATTTTAAGCGAAATAACAAAAAAAACAAAATTTATTAAGACCAACAAAGGACAGATTGTGGAGAGCCATGATCGCTAACCTCCTGAAAGTACATGGCACATAGAAGATTGAGCTTGAGTAAATCGATGGTAGAACAAGGTTTAGGAGAAATACCAAAAAGAGATCATTTATTTAGAGCAACAAAGGACAGGAAATTGTGGAGAGCCATGATCGCCTAGGCCCTGAGATGACACAGCACATATAGAATTTAGGGAGAAAAAAGGCAATAATATTGAAATGCCAATTCACAACTAATAATAAAAAAGGGCTTTGTGGAGAGCCACAAACGCCATATTCCGGAAGAGATATGATATTTCGAAAAGAACTTCGATTTTCTCAGTGAGTGTCGCATATATTGGCTTTGCGCCCGGATATAGACAGCTTCGTAAATACCTATAGATATAGTGGCCACTCCCATTTATTTTTGCTGTCTACCCAGCAAGTCTAAACACACCCAATGCCTTTGTAGTCAGGAGAAATAGTAATGTATATCGACATATTTTTTCCGTCTTTACTTCGTCAAAGAACTCCTTTGATTTCCTGTACGGTAAATGTCAATGTAGAACGTAATAAAAAAGAATGAATGAACTATGAAGTAATGATAAATTACACTAAAAAGCGGAAAAAATGATGAACTATATAAGAAATAAAAAATTGAAAACGCCATTTTGACGCATGCTTAAAACACAGCGAAAGTTTTTAGCCAGAACAGCGTTTGAGAAATCTTAGAAGAGTCTTAAAATTTTACTCACCCAAATATTAATTTGGCAGTTAAGATGAAGAAGAAATTTAAACGAAAAAAATGATCAACTATAAAAGAGATAAAAAATGGAAAACGCCATTTTGACGCATGCTTGAAACACTGCGAATGTTTTTAGCCAGAACAGCGTTAGAGAAATCTTAGAAGAGTCTTAAAATTTTACTCACCCATTTGTTAATTTGGCAGTTAATGGGTTAAAAAGCGGAAGGCGAAATTTAAACGAAAAAAATGATCAACTATAAAAGAGATAAAAGAATATGGAAAACGCCATTTTGACGCATACTTGAAACACTGCGAAAGTTTTTAGCCAGATCCGCGTTAGAGAAATCTTAGAAGAGTCTTAAAATTTTACTCTCCCATATATTAATTTGGCAGTTAAGCCGAAGAAGAAATTTAAACCAAAAAAAAAATGATCAACTATAAAAGAGATAAGAAATGGAAAACGCCATTTTGACGCATACTTGAAACACTGCGAAAGTTTTTAGCTAGAACATTGTTTGAGAAATCTTAGAAGAGTCTTAAAATTTTACTCACCCATTTATTTCAGTGTTTCTCAAACCTGGTTAAAATAAGTAAAATTACGTTTTTTGCGGGATGGGGAGTTAACCTAATGGCTTACGCTCAAATACCCTTGGAAAAGGTATGAATAAGCTGAATAACAACAGAGACTGTGTTTTATAGCTTATTAATACCCATTCGTATTCGAGGATACTCGTCTACTAGGCCGGCTACCTAAGCCGTACTGTAGCCACATGCTCGGCGCATTTTGTGTTTTTTTTTCAACACCCGCAGAGCCTACCTGTGGTTTATACGGCTGACTTTAGCAGACCCTGGTTACAGAAACTTTACTGCAGACCTGAGCAGACCGTAGTTACAGGGACTTTACTGCAGACCTGAGCAGACCGTGGTTACAAAGATTTTACTGCACACCTGAGCATACCTTTGAGTCATTAAAATCGAAATAAATCTCTCATCCATTCACAGAAATAAATGTTTCACCCTGACCCAATATCGGACCTAAATTTTGGGGGTCTTGATGCTTGAGCAGATATCGGGTCCTCTTCGTAATCAGTAACTATAGATTCGAGGAGCCAACTGCTAAAATGCAGGTTATGAATAGATTCTGGCGAGACCATATGGGATGGTAACAGAGAGTTTCACAAACTAGGAGGCTGATAGAAAAAAAACTATTAGCGTATAACTTACAATTACTCTCCATCCATTTCAACGGGAAAATGATGAGACCTTAGCGCCAATCTAGTACTGAGCTTAAATTCCTAAAGTCGAGGTATCAAGCAGGAAAGCTCATAAAAAAAATAACCATGAAATTATTCAGAGAAAAGGCAATGTCCAAAGCCAGGATGAATAGTAGACTTATAAATATGTAAGGTAGATCCTTCTTTGGATTTTATCAAGAATCTCTAAATATATAGCAGAAACACCAGACCATATGTGGCAGCAATATTCAAAGCAAGGATGAATGGTAGACTTATAAATATGTAAGATAGATTCTTCTTTGGATTTTATCAAGAATCCCTAATTATATAGCAGAAGAACCAGACCATATGCGGCAGCAATGTTCAAAGCCAGGATGAATGGTAGACTTGTAAATATGTAAGATAGATTCTTTGGATTTTATCAAGTATCTCTAAATATATAGCAGAAGCACCAGACTATTTGTGGCAGCAATGTTGAAAGCCAGGATGAATGGTAGACTTATAAATATGTAAGATAGACTCTTCTTTGGATTATATCAAGAATCTCTAAATATATAGCAGAAGCACCAGACCAGATATGGCAGCAATATTCAAAGAAAGGATGAATGGTTGACTTATAAATATGTAATATAGATTCTCCTTTGGATTTTATCAAGAATCTCTAAATATATAGCAGAAACACCAGACCAGATGTGGTAGCAATATTCAAAGCCAGGATGAATGGTAGACTTTAAAATATGTATGATAGATTCTTCTTTGGATTTTATCAAGAATCCCAAATTATATAGCAGAAGAACCAGACCATATCCGGCAGCAATGTTCAAGGCCAAGATTAATGGTAGACTTTAAAATATGTATGATAGATTCTTCTTTGTATTTTATCTAGAATCTCTAAATATATAGCAGAAGTACTAGACCAGATGTGGCAGCAATATTCAAAGCAAGGATGAATGGTAGACTTATAAATATGTAAGATAGATTCTTCTTTGGATTTTATCAAGAATCCCTAATTATATAGCAGAAGAACCAGACCATATCCGGCAGCAATGTTCAAAGCCAGGATGAATAGTAGACTTGGAAATATGTAAGATAGATTCTTCTTTGGATTTTATCAAGAATCTCTAAATATATAGCAGGAGCACCAGACTAGATGTGGCAGCAATGTTCAAAGCAAGGATGAATGGTAGACTTATAAATATGTAAGATAGATTCTTCTTTGGATTTTATCAAGAATCTCTAAATATATAGCAGAAGCACCAGACCATTTTCGGCAGAAATGTTCAAGGCCAGGATGAATGGTAGACTTATAAATATGTAAGATAGATTCTTCTTTGGATTTTATCAAGAATTTCAAAAAATATAGCAGAAGTACCAGACCAGATTTGGCAGCAATATTCAAAGCTAGGATGAATGGTAGGCTTATAAATATGTAAGATAGATTCTTCTTTGGATTTTATCAAGAATCCCCAAATATATAGCAGAAGCACCAGACCATATGCGGCAGCAATGTTCAAAACCAGGATGAATGGTAGACTTATAAATATGTAAGATAGATCCTTCTTTGTATTTTATGAAGAATCTCTAAATATATAGCAGGAGGACCAGACCGGATGTGGCAGCAATGCTCAAAGCAAGGATGAATGGTAGACTTGGAAATATGTAAGATAGATTCTTCTTTGGATTTTATCAAGAATCTCTAAATATATAGCAGAAGCACCAGACCATTTGCGGCAGCAATTTTTAAGGCGAGGATGAATGGTAGACTTATAAATATGTAAGATAGATCCTTCTTTGGATTTTATCAAGAATCTCTAAATATATAGCAGAAGCCCCAGACCAGATGTGGCAGCAATATTCAAAGCAACGATGAATTGTAGAATTGGAAATATGTATGATAGATTTTTTGGATTTTATCAAGAATCTCTAAATATATAGCAGAAGCACCAGACCATTTGCGGCAGCAATTTTTAAGGCGAGGATGAATGGTAGACTTATAAATATGTAAGATAGATCCTTCTTTGGATTTTATCAAGAATCTCTAAATATATAGCAGAAGCACCAGACCATTTGTGGCAGCAATGTTCAAAGCCAGGGTAAATGGTAGACTTATAAATATGCAAGATAGATTTTTATTTGGATTTTATTAAGAATCTCTAAATATATTACAGGATCACCAGGCCAGATATGGCAGCAATATTCAAAGCTAGGATGAATGGTAGACTTATAAATATGTAAGATAGATTCTTCTTTGGATTTTATCAAGAATCCCTAATTATATAGTAGAAGAACCAGACCATATGCGGCAGCAATGTTCAAAGCCAGGGTAAATGGAAGACTTGTAAATATGTAAGATAGATTCTTCTTTGGATTTTATCAAGAATCTCTAAATATATAGCAGAAACACCAGACCAGATGTGGCAGCAATATTCAAAGCAAGGATGAATGGTAGACTTATAAATATGTAAGATAGATTTTTCTTTGGATTTTATCAAGAATCTCTAAATATTTAGCAGAAGCACCAGACCACATGTGGCAGTAATATTCAAAGCAAGTATGCATAGGAGATTTGTAAATATGTAAGATAGATTCTGGAGAGATGAAACTTCCTTTTCACGGCACAGTGACCCAATAATTTTCGCCGTAGACCTTGCAATACTGATGGAAAGCAAAAACGGTTTTCACAGTAGATTAAAAGAGAGCCATTTCGTTTTGGAGCGTTAAAATTAACCAGCATTTTATTGTCCTAGTTAACGACAGATTGTAGGTCATTTTTCTCAGATCTTCTGCCAATTTGAACTTATCTAACCGATCAGAGTTACTATAAAGATGCTATTCTTAACATCTGTTTGCAGAAACACATCTCAAGTCTCTTCATATGTGAGGACATTGTCCAGCACGCGGTTAAACATGGCAGAATTTGTATCTAACGAAATTTTCCTCAAAATAAAAATCATTGTAACAATCAAGTGGACAGGTGCGTTCATCGAGGTATATATTCGAGTATATAATGCAAGACAGTAACAGATTTGATAAATTAGTTTTATTCAAACAAGACTTGGTCCGATGTCGCACCGGGCGAGAGGATGGTGTGGGGTTCGCTTGATAGTGTCCAATTCCTACGTTGACCCCTTTTGTTCGAGAAATAAAACCTACAAAGCCTTTTTCTTATTTCTTTCTTTTCTTTTACGAGTTGATAAATCATACGATTTGGGACTGTTTCAGATGAAAAGTAGGCGTGGAAGTTAGTTTAAATAGGAATTTAATTACGTCTCTCTCTCTCTCTCTCTCTTTCTCTCTCTCTCTCTCTCTCTCTCTCTGTGTTGCTGTACGTTTTGGGCGCCGACCGTAGCCCTCTGCTTAGAAAGTTCGCGTGACAAACGAAAGTTCAAATGAAAGTTAATTTGACAAAGGTGTAGCATGTTCGATCCTTATTTTGGATTTAGTCAAGCACCAGGTCAGTTCCCAAATACTCGCTCTACCATATTCTTCTCATGTGCCATGTCAACTCAAGACATAGACGATTATGTCTCTTCACAGCTTCCTTTTTTCTGCTCTAAGTAAGTTGATTCTTTACATCCCGCTTACACCCTGTTCTGCCATCTATTTACAAAAACTCGTTAAGCAGGTTTATTTACTCGGTCGCCCCTGTAGACGAGATGTGGCACAAGGTCAAGTTTACTGTGCAAAAACCTAGCGCGTACACTCGGTTTAAGGACAAAATTCCCCGAGCTCCCGCGTTGCGATCATCCTTCTCTCTCTCTCTCTAGTGCCATGAGAGGGTGCAACCACGGGTAGCTGCTCCTTAGGTCTGGGCATCTTATAGTATGATTTTCCTCAATTGCGTCTCTGTCCTCCAACTAAGTCACACTCTGCCCGAAGACAGAGACGCAACTGAGAGATAATAAATAAAACATATTATCCTTTACAGGTTATTTAAAGCCGGAAAATATTTCTTTAATTATAAAGTATATTTTAGAGATAATAATAAATCTTTGATACGTTTTACTAATTAATCCATACCCATCTTAAGAGTATTTGCGCGTAAGTGAATACAACGAACGCAAACGGGGATTGAACCTCTGCTCTCCGATTAATAATTTCGAGCCATTATCTATTACCCCACGCCGACATTCAAGCTTACAACACCTGGTATTCCCAAGAGGTTAACCATCTAGGTATTGACCAGGTTCGACGTGCCTTAACTTCGATGGTCGTCCGGGAACCGGTTATTAGTTTCTTTTTATCATGCAAATGTTTTTGGTGACGTCAGAAGAACCGTACCGCGTGACAAACTGTGTTCGAATAGTGTCGATTTATATAGTTTTTTGTAGCAGGGCAATTTCCAACCACGATAAGTTCGCGCGTCACATTTGAATTCTGAGAACAGACCTAAGTAAGAGAAAATTATAGACATGATTAAGCTATAAAATGTGGGAAAATGGAAGGATAACAGATGGAGCAAAAGGTTGGTTGATGGGAAACGCAATAGGAGAAAGCCTTCCGTTTCATTCTTTGTTTATTCCTTTCCCGATTTGAGAATATTTTTTTCAGCTCCAAGTCAGTTGTCTTGGATATCTTTTTACGTCCTCTCTTCCTTCCCACACTCCTGTTTTATTTTAACTTTCTTTCTTTCTTTCTTTCTTTCTTTCTTTCTTTCTTTCTTTCTTAAATCTTCTCCCCTCTTTCTTTCTTTCTTAAATCTTCTCCCTCGTTCTTTCTTTCTTCTTTCTTTCTTTCTTTCTTTCTTTCTTTCTTTCTTTCTTTCTTTCATAATACTTCACCTTCCTTTCTTTCTCTCTCTTTCTTTCTTTCTTTCTTTCTTTACCTTTCTTTCTTCCATAATACGTCACCTTTCTTTCTTTCTTTCTTTAATAATACGTCACCTTTCTTTCTCTCTTTCTCTCTCTCTTTCTTTCTTTCTTTAATAATATTTCACCTTTCTTTCATAATACTTCACCTTTCTTTCTTCCTTTCATAATACTTCACCTTTCTTTCTTTCTCTCTTTCTTTCTTTCTTTCTTTCTTTCTTTCTTTACCTTTCTTTCTTTCATAATACTTCCCTTTTTTATTTCTTTCATAATACTTCACATTTCTTTCTTTCTCTCTTTCTTTCTTTCTCTCTTTCTTTCTTTCTTTCTCTCTTTCTTTCTTTCTTTCTTTCTTTCTTTACCTTTCTTTCTTTCATAATACTTCACATTTCTTTCTTTCTTTCTTTCTTTCTCTCTTTCTTATTTTCTTTCTTTCTTTACCTTTCTTTCTTTCATAATACTTCACATTTCTTTCTTTCATAATACTTCACATTTCTTTCTTTCTCTCTTTCTTTCTTTACCTTTCTTTCTTTCATAATACTTCACCTTTCTTTCTTTCTTTCTCTCTCTCTTTCTTATTTTCTTTCTTTCTTTACCTTTCTTTCTTTCATAATACTTCACATTTCTTTCTTTCATAATACTTCACATTTCTTTCTTTCTCTCTTTCTTTCTTTACCTTTCTTTCTTTCATAATACTTCACCTTTCTTTCTTTCTTTCTCTCTCTCTTTCTTATTTTCTTTCTTTCTTTACCTTTCTTTCATAATACTTCACATTTCTTTCTTTCATAATACTTCACATTTCTTTCTTTCTCTCTTTCTTTACCTTTCTTTCTTTCATAATACTTCACCTTTCTTTCTTTCTTTCTCTCTCTCTTTCTTATTTTCTTTCTTTCTTTACCTTTCTTTCTTTCTTTCATAATACTTCACATTTCTTTCTTTCATAATACTTCACATTTCTTTCTTTCTCTCTTTCTTTCTTTACCTTTCTTTCTTTCATAATACTTCACCTTTCTTTCTTTCTTTCTTTCTTTCTTTCTCTCTCTCTTTCTTATTTTCTTTCTTTCTTTACCTTTCTTTCTTTCATAATACTTCACATTTCTTTCTTTCATAATACTTCACATTTCTTTCTTTCTCTCTTTCTTTCTTTACCTTTCTTTCTTTCATAATACTTCACCTTTCTTTCTTTCTTTCTTTCTCTCTCTCTTTCTTATTTTCTTTCTTTCTTTACCTTTCTTTCTTTCATAATACTTCACATTTCTTTCTTTCATAATACTTCACATTTCTTTCTTTCTCTCTTTCTTTCTTTACCTTTCTTTCTTTCATAATACTTCACATTTCTTTCTTTCATAATACTTCACCTTTCTTTCTTTCTTTACCTTTCTTTCTTTCATAATACTTCACCTTTCTTTCTTTCTTTCTTTCTTTCTTTCTTCATAGATATTAACCCGGTTTCTTTTCTTTCCTTAGTAACTTTCGATAATGGTCAAACCTATTTTTCAAACATAAGAACAAAAACAACAGTGTACCTTCAAATTCCACATCAGTGACCATTCTCCTGGTTGATGGACAAGAGACCGGCCCGTCCATTGGCCGAAACAAACGAGCCGATGTCTAGCGAAGTGAATGCAAGGAACGACAAGCAAGTGAGAAGTAAAGACAACTCATCGCGTGATGAAACCCTTGTCCGGACGGACAAGCTGGTCGGCACCCATTGGCCCTCCATTGACCGGGATTTAGTGAGGTCAGAGGTCGGAGAATATGTGCGATCGAATGAAAGGAGGTGGAAGTAAGTGCAATGCAAGAATAGGATAAAGTCTAACTTACGCACAGTCAGACACATGACACGATATATATATATATATATATATATATATATATATATATATATATATATATATATATATATCAAAGTAATAAGAAAGAACAATGAGAGTTATAATTCAGAGTTCTTAGCATTTATTTTTATTTTTAAAAGCAGTGCTGAATACAAAGTTTGAGCACATTATTAAATTTGTTTTTTAAAATATATATTTTTATTTTTATTATTTATATTTTTATTATTTATATTAAAAAAAACCAATTGTAACATATATATATATATATATATTATTTTATTATTATTATTTTTATTTTTATTATTTTATTATTTTTATTATTATTTTATTATCTTTATATTATTATTATTTTTCTTCTTAATTTATTTTTATTATTTTTATTTAAAAAATAAACAATCATAATACATATATATATATATATATGTGTGTGTGTGTGACTTCGAATGATTCCCTATATATGAGCATATATGATGAAAAATTGCTCTAAACTTAATAAATACAATGTTTTTTCGTCAAAATCTTTATGTTATTATTAAGAGGAAAAACAAAGGATTTCTGATTATTAAGTTATAATTTTTGAGCGTTTTTGGAACGTTCGAAATTTTGGTGAAGACTTTTTCTTGCTTTCAGCGGATGAACATTAATTGGCGTAGGAAATTTGAACGCCATTTTACAGTGCAAAACACTGATTTTGAAATTCTTGCAAAAATCAGATTATTGTCTCATTTTAATTAAACTTTCGTGATTTATTCAAGGATGAATATAATTATTTTTAGAAATATATCTTTCTTAGAAAATCTTGGTAAAATCATTTTTTTTTTTATGTTACCCGACTTATTTAATTTTATGAAATTTCAAGAAATTCGTTTTTGTATCTTTTAATGTTTATATTAGCTGTACGCAGAATTCATTGGAGAATTTAAATCATCATTCTTTTTAAACAGGACTCAAGTTACCGAAAATCGGCTCTGAATAGTAAAATAAAATGCACTAAAACTAAAGCACTATTTAATTAGAAAAGCTAAAAGATATACTGAAGGACTCTATTGTCTTGGTAAAAAAAAATCGTTGACTAATGAATTTTTACAAGAATTGTTTTCATTTTTTAAAAAGAAATGAATTAAAATAATAAAAAAAAGTTTAAACCTTTTAAAAATCTTTATTAATTCAGAGTTGTCCTTCTTCTAGACCAGTTGCCATCCAAGGCTACAGAACCTGGTCTGTCCTGCTATTTAACGCAAACTGGAGGGAGAAGAAGATTAATGCATTTCCCAAGGGTATTAGCACGTAAGTGAATGTAATGGATTCGATTGTAATTCGAACTCGACTGTATATATATATATATATATATATATATATATATATATATATATATAATGATGAAAACGGAGTCCTTAGAAGTCCGTCAGTAATAGTTTATATCACGGAACCAGATCGATTCTGAATCATCAGACCAAGAGATTTTACAACAATAAATGGATTTAAATTTATTCGGAAGACTTTTTTCGAAAAAGAAGGTAGAGAAAGAGAAAGAAAAGAACATTGCGTGATATAAGCTATTACCAATGGATTTCTAAGGGCTCAATTTTCATCATTTTATATATATATATATATATATATATATATATATATATATATATATATAAACTATTTTAGCCAAAAGATAGAGAAAAAAGGAAGCTAAAGGAAGACAATAATGAAAAGCAAAAATGATCGCGACATTCGACACACACTCACACACATACACAAAAACTCACACACAAACTCACACACATACACACAAACTCGCGTTCGCGCACGCAGAAACGCACACGAATACATCCACATACAAAAAGAAAAGAAAAGAAACAACCTTACGCCAATAAATATGTTTTCAAATGATTTTATTTGCATTAATCGTATATATATATATATATATATATATATATATATATATATATATATATATATATATATATATAAGTGCGCAGGTATGCAGAAAATAGAAAAGAACCCGTTCGGTGCATAATCCGGAGTTCCTTAGTATTTTTGTTTTTACTTTTAAGAAGACAGTGCTCCATACATAAGTAGAGCTTTATAATAATAATAATAATATTTTTTTGTTTAAAAATATGATTCCGTCGCTACATAAGAGTTCTCAGGTTTCAAAAACGAGAGCCGAAATCAAGCAAATAAACACCTCACTTCAACTTAATTTTAATAATTATTTGGATGATTTCGGCTCTCGTTTTTGAAACATGAAAACTCTTATGTAGCGAAGGGATCATATTTTTAAAGAAAAAAATATTATCATATATATATATATAGATAGATATGTAAGACATTTTTATGTTTATACATTCTTATATATATATATTTGTGTATTTAGGCAATCATCCTTCTTTCATGCACATTTCAGTTTTTATATAATTTATCAACTGAAAAAAATTCTTAGATCGCATGAAAAATTGTATAAAAAACTAAATAAAATCACCTTGTCTGTCGTATTCAATGAAATGTGCATATATATATATATATATATAAGTTATGAAGAACTTGGTAATCCGTATGGGTAATCCCAAGGAGGATGAAATCCTGAGAGCTCAATGTAAATGCAGAGCTAATATTTAAAAGAAAAACAGAGCACTTTAACGTACCATTATAATAATTTATTTCACCAGAGCCCTTTTAAAGGACGCCGGATCATCAGATAGCACTTCCAAAAATGAAATGAAACGAAAAATGTATATATATTGCTACACATGGGATATATATATATATATATATATATATATATATATATATATATATATATATATATTTCCCGTTGAAGCCTGAAGAGCGGAAGCGAAACCGGTTGCTTCGCCCGTTTTTAATATGTCTCCCGATGAGTCGCGCCTACCGGGGACCCTTTTACGACGTATGAGGGTCAGGCACCTCAGTTCCTAGGAACAGACAGCCCAGACACCTGCACATATGATTTGATTTGAGTGGTGAAGGCTTTGTGTAGAAACCCAGCACACTTTTTTTACCAACCAACCAACCACGTTTTTTTTTTTTATACAGACCTGGTGCACTACGTATCATAAGGTCTCCAAATTCAGAGTTGTCCTTCACCTAGACCAGTTGCCATTCAAACCTATAGAGACCTGAATGTCCTGCTATTTACCCATATCTGGGGGGGGGGGGGTGAGTAGAAGAAGATTCATACCTTTCCAAAGTGTATTAGCACATCAGTGAATATAATGGATTCGACTGGGATTCTAATTCGGCTATCAAATTCCTCAATCTGAGCCGATATATATATATATATATATATATATATATATATATATATATATATTAGGTAGTTGCAAAAATAATGTCGTTTTTTGACGTTCAACTTCAAAAGAAAAACGACATTATTTTTGCACCAACCTAATATATATATATATATATATATATATATATATATATATATATATATATGGAAAGAGAGTGTGTATGCGTGTGAAAGAGATAAAGGGAAAGAGAGAGGGTGAGATAATTAATATAATTACAAAGTTTGTCACTTAGCTGACTGATGTTAGCTTTAAAATCCCGAATCCAAAATTTCGTTGACTGAATCTCCATCCATTCGTCTAGGTACATACAGTGTGCGATGGAGAAATTCTCATTTAAATTACGCAAAAATGAAAATAGCACTGACAGCTCATTTTAACATATATATTTACCAAATGTGTATAAAAATATCTTGAAATATTAAACAGTAAATTTTTTCAATAAAATCACCATTGGCTTCAACCACGGCCTCCAGCCAACTTCGTAATCACCTGCAACTCTCTGGACGGTCTCCTTGTTTAAGTCGATAAATGCTGCCATAATCCTTGCCTTCGGTTTATCTTTGGTGTCACAAGGAGTTTTGTTGGTCTCTCGCTCAACTGCGCCCAACACATAATAAACAAGAGTGTTGCAAGTCTGGAAAGTTATGTCGTCAGATGTGAACGCAGAAATTGTCTGACAGCCATAACTGTTTCTCCTGCTTGTTTGGCATGGTTTAGAAGGCACTCGATGTAGGCATCCATGTTGATTCTGAAGCCCTGTGGGAAGATAAATGGAGCCATGATTTTGATTGGATATATGATCGAACGCGTTCCGAATCCTCTGAACTGTCTTCAGATTGACACCCAAAGACTCGGAAATATTCGTTCCGGTGCGAATGCCAAGGTGTACAGCATGCCGTTCTTTTTTAGATTTCTGATGGAGTGAATTACGCTATAAGGTTCTTTTTCTCGCAAACGATGTCCAAACGATCATCCATTACTGTGCAGTCGAAAAAAAATAACACGCATGCGCGAAATTAAAAATACAAAATGGAGACAATTTACCCTTGGAACCATATATATATATATATATATATATATTAGTCCAATCAAAGTGATCTAGAATGACTGTCTGGAATTAATATAATTTTTCACTACCCAGTAATTTAAAAAAAAAAATGAAAGAAAGAATACTCACACATATTTACTGACACACGCATTGGTCTGTGTGTTTGTGTAGCCAAGTGGTTAGAACGTTAGCGTTGCGACTATATAGTTCCGTGTTCGCGTCCTCGCAATCAGTTTGTATCACTAACTGAATAATATTTTTTTAAAAATGTAAAAGTATTTCTGGTTTTCAATAACCTGAAACGGGTTGATTAGACGTAGAAAACGAATCATTCAATGAAATACAGATTAGCTACAAACGCTTATCTTTTAGATTTATTTACATTCTCCAGAATATAAATGTATAGAAACAAACTCACAATCTGAGGGATCAGTTTACATACTGATTGTAATGTAGAATTGATCCCCCACAATGAAATACTGATTAGCTACACACGCATGTCTTTTAGATTTATTTACATTCTTTGGAATATTAATGTATACAAACAACTGTTTACACAAAATGAGAGATCATTTTATATATTGACTGTAATGTAGAATTGATTCCCCACTTTATATCGACATTATAATTTGTTTGTTTATCAAATTCTCATTAGGTATGAATATACCTCTTCTACCCCCACCTATGGGTTAATTAGTTAGATTTGTATCACTAAACAATTATTATCTCAAAAAAGTTCTTAGATCCTTAAAATATTTTCTGGCTTTAAATAAGCTGTTGATAAACCGTAAAAAAAAACAATAAATCAATCAATTTGAAAAGGTGGCATCCTTTTAATGATATCGTACCGGTGAGACGTTCCGAATATGTGAAAAACCATACCACGTTCAGACCAAGCCATGCGTTTGTATCTTGGTAGATGCTAGTATTCGGAAGCCAGTTTCCACAAAATCATAATTGATCGTGCCCGAGGATTTGTGCGTAATGGGCTTGTAAAAATAATAATCAGCCAATACTCGTTCACTCTCCCAGAAGGTGTAATTAAGGTCCACTCAACATAGACCCTTTCAAAAATAAATTCATCCCAAGCAGGGATGCCAATAAGACACAAGGGGCTACTGGGACTGATAGGGAACGAGAAGTATTTAGAAGGAATCGGAAATCCAATTATAAGCAGAAAGTTTTAGGATAAACCTCTACGACAGTTCAAAAGATCGTAGTGTTACAATATAAAACATAGGTTGGCTCTGGGAGTGGTGTGAAATAACACAAATATGCCTGAAATTCAATTATATATATATATATATATATATATATATATATATATATATATATATATATATAGTATTTGTATACATCAATTCCAAAGAGGATAGAATCCAGGTAGAACTCAATGTCCAGAACAGAGTAAGAATATAATATAAAAGGCTCAAAACCTATTATTAGTGTTTGAGCCTTATATATATATATATATATATATATATATATATATATATATATATATATATATATATATACTTACAGCTACCACCTCCTTGAGTAGACGCCACACATATCACTTATCAGAGCAGAGCGCCATAAAAAACATCTCTCAACCCACAATCTGCAAGAAACCTTAAGAAAAATACTGGTCTAAATTACTAGAATTATATATATATATATATATATATATATATATATATATATATATATATATATATATATATATATATATATATATATACGTGTGTGTGTGTTAGCTCAAAATGATAGGGCGGAATTTAAGGTAACCCCTGTGGAGGGCTCTTGATTGGTTCTATTCATCATAATAGGTACTGGGCTGTAGATGCGATAGGCAACAATAAACTATAGAAGAACTCAAAATTGAGAGAGGCATTTAAGTATTGCAATAATATTTAAGCTTAACTTTTCGAAACTTCAGCGATAATTCTTCTGTCGCCACTTAATTTACCTGAAATTAATCGCACTAATGAAAACTTGCGAATCCAAAATTTCAGGATTGCTTATCCGAATCCGGGCCGGAATGATTTTAATTCGTCGCAAAAAAAAAAACACAAAAATATTGCCGAAAACAATCACAGAAATGAAAACTTAGGAATCCAAAATTTCAGGATTGCGAGTCCGGAATGTTTTTTAATTTGCTCACAGAGTCGGCCTGATTCCAAAATGGTATATGTTCGGTTACGATCTCTAAGGGAAAATTTGAAAACACGGAGATATTTTTGTTATTTTGAAACACTGTAATTTAAGAACAGTAATTTTTTCGTTTGAATATGAGCTATTGAAAGTGAGATAGTTGTGTCACATTAATTGTTTTTATCAGTAGAAGCCAAGATGGCAGAATTCGAAAACAATCGCAATAATGAACATTGGGAATCCAAAATTTCAGGATTGCGGGTTCGGATCAGACCGAAAATGTTTTTAATTTTCTCACAGAGTCGGTCTGATTCCAAAATGGTATGATATGTTGGGAGTATGAAAACATGGACAATTTTATTTTGAAACACTGTAATTTTTTTCATTTGAAAAATGAGCTATTGAAAGTTAGAGAGTTGTGTCCCTTTAATTGTTTTTATCAGCCAAGATGGCGAAAACCGAAACAATTGCAGTAACAAAAACTTGCAAATCCAAAATTTCAGGATTGCAGGTCCATGTCCGACCCGGGATGTTTTTAATTTCATCACAGAGTCGGCCTTATTCTAAAATGGTATGATATGTCGGGTTACGGCCACTCGGAGTAAAGTTTAAAAATGTGACAAACTGACATTCGAATTTATTATATATATATATATATATATATATATATATATATATATATATATATATATATATATGTGTGTGGGGGGGGGTGCAGGAAGAGACACAGGGAGACATAATCAAAGAAAGATAAGGCGAGAACAATAAACAAAGAATGCGGAGAAAGAAGAGATGCTTATATCTGTGAAAGAAATAAAATAGAGTTAGGACAGAAAATTAAAATGAATTAAAAGAAAAGCAGAAAAAATGTTACAGAAAGAACAAGAAGGGGGCGGGGGAGAATAGAGAAATCGATTTGAAAGAGTTGAAAAATAAAATAACTGACAATAAGGAAAAATGTGTGACCAGTGGATATAAGGCGAAAAAAAAAAAAAGAAAGAAAGAAAGAGAGAGAAAAAGTCAAAGAAAGTCTAACAAATGAGAAAGAAAGAAAGAAAGAAAGAAAGAAAGAAAGAAACTGAAGAGGAATTAAGAACAAAAAGGAAGCAACAAAGAAAAAGGGCATAAATCCGAAATAGAAAGAAAGAAAGAAAGAAAGAAAGAAAGTAAGAAAGATAGAAAGAAAGATAGAAAGAAAGAAAGAAGAAGGTATGTAAAGAAAGAAGAAATAAAGATCGTTTATAGAGGTAAATATGGTTAGTATAATTGGGGAAAGAAAGAAAGAAAGAAAGAAAGAAAGAAAGAAAGAAAGAAATGAAAGGAGGATTATAAATGTTTGTAAAGGGATAGAAAAAGACAAAAAAGAAGAGGAACGGTTATGGGAAATACAAAATGAAAGAATAAATGAACGAAAGAAAGAACGAAATAGAAAGTCGAAAAAAAGAAGAAATATTGTTGATGACAAAAGAAGAAAGAAATTAAACGCAAAAAAGAAAGGATAGAATTAGACACAGAAAATGAAAACGTACTTTAATATGAATACATAAATTGGCCTTGTGCCACATCTAAGCTTACGCTTGGAAAATCCCTATAAATATATAAATTAAATTATATATTCATTTATAAACGACATTATAAACATACTGGGTTGTACATTAGTATTTTTGTTTTATTATTTAAATTAGGTTCTGCGACTAGTTTCGGCCAGCATGGCCATCATCAGGAGAAAAAAAGTTCTTCCTTGTTAGTAGCGGTAAACTACAAGGGTGAATCTATCTATCTATCTATCTATCTATATGTATATATATATATATATATATATATATATATATATATATATATATATATATATATATATATATATAAATTAATAAACAATAAAATCGAAAATCACCTCATGGGGAATAGCCTATTTTGACAGACGAAGATATCAGTCGTCTGTCTTATCGACTCCGGTGCGGACTGAGTTCCTGTCAGAAATAGAAATTTAACTGTGAAAAAAAAAAAAAAAAAATTAAATATCTGAATTTATCCATTTCAATGTTTCAGTCAGACGAAAAGCACCAGGCAGTGTCCAGGGGTGGATGGAAGGTATTTGTCTTAAAGGGAAATAGTTTTATAAAATTAAACCCTAATATTAACCTTATGACATTAATTTATGGTTATATGAAGAATGAAATATTAATTTAAAATTAAAAGAGGAATAAAAGGGGTTTTAAAAATAACTTTAAAATATATAGATAAAACGATATAATGGATTAATTGAAAGAGAGTTGAGGGAGATATTAAAGTAGGGGAAAGTTTATAAATTATAATTAATATTGTGTAAAGAGGTTATAGAGGGGGAATATGAAAATTAGAATTTGTTATTCATTTGATATTTGAAGAGTTAGAGGGGACTTAACATTATTTATATTATATTACTAGGATCCACTTGGATTATATACCAACGGATTTGCTATCTTTACTATATATATATATATATATATATATATATATATATATATGTGTGTGTGTGTGTGTGTGTGTGTGTCTATGAAATTAAAAATATCAGGAGAGAAAACAGAACCCCCCCCCAAATAAAAATAAAAACGTGAAATAAAAGACATGCAACCACGAAAAGAAATCCGCTAACAACAAGAAAAACGCCAACCAGAAAAAAAGGTGAAAAGAAGAAGAAAAAAAAAAAAGAAAAAGAGAGAGAAGAAAAAAAGAAGAAAAAGTGGTCACTCTTTACAGAATGGAGGTAACGACAGGAGTAACAAATTAATTTCCCTTAGCCGCACCCCGACACAAGTCTCCCAACACTTTTCGGCCAAAGGCACGCGCTCAAACGCTACTCATACCCATTACAGACTTTCTTGCATTAGAAGCAATTAATAATCTTAAATTCGCGCCATAAATCACTAGTGCCGGTAAGGGGCGATGATTGCTGCTGACAAGCAATGGCCGCCGGGTGATAGTATCGCGCCTGGGACCAGTTGGCCCGAACTGAATTTGTTCGTTGAATTATTTCGTCGTGAGCTGTTGACAAATTGTGGCATCTTTTACAGCTGAAGAATAACGGCCCATCTATTGAGTTTGACTGGATAGCCGGGACGAGACGGGAGAAGTTTTTGTTGCCTGTTTATACACGCACACACGCGTGATAAAAGCCGGTCTCTCTCACTCTCTTTCTCTCTTTCTTTCTCTGTGTGTGTGGAGGGTAATACTACGGAAGGCTTCCTCTACCCGAACAAACACTTGAAAACTTGACAACTCACTAGAACACACACACTCACACACACACACACACACACACACACACAAGCCAAGGTATCCATAAGCTTTAGATTTGTTTGATATACGCAGTTGTCAATTCTTCCTTGCCCGAGTGTTATCAAACGTGAATGTGACGTTTAAACCGAAGCTTCCTACACGACGATGTCTTATACACCAAAACGCCTGTGATGATCGAACTCTGTACCTTGACAGTTCAGACAAAATAACAGCTATAACCCACTCGACCAAGGAATAAAAAATGGCGCAGATTTTTTTCTTTTACTAAATTTCACCTAATAAAGGGCTCAAGAGCCACTCAAGGATGATTTAATTGGTATACTCAAGTATTACTGAATGAAACGTTGGATATGAACGTAAGAGGAGGTTTGATTGTTTATGTTTTTACGGTTTATCAACCCATTGGGTGTCATTTAAAACTGAATCATATTTTAGTTGAAAGAATAATTCCTTTTCTTTGGGAGTGAATAGTGTATTAAATTGAATAAGATAACAGTAGATATGTTCGACTAACGACCGGTTCACACTCTTCCTCTGTCATTTTAACAGGAGTAAAGGTTTATACATTGTTTTGTGTTTAGGACTGGCTTTCTGGTTTCTTCTAAAGTAATCTAATTATCTTTAATTCCTAGTAGCCCCTTGCGTCTTAGTGGTATTATCGTCTTGACTGAGGTGAATTGATTTAAAAAAAAACAAACAATATTTTTTATCCACAGGTTCTAATATTTAATCCATAGAAATGGGGAGGAGATGGATTCATAGCCGTTACACTGTAACGAACTCGACTCATATTATATACCGTACCTATGAACACTAATGAGTATGTCCTACTCCTCATAAATACGTTGGACACTATTATAAGTGGGGGTAATATACTGCCTAAGTAATCCGCCACTAGAAGTGGTTTACCTACTTCACGCCGCTGGAGAGTATTTATTTTTTGTTGCTGTTATAAAGATTTCCAACCTCCGTTTTGGTTATTCCTCATTTAGTAACCTTTTCTAGTTACAACACATACACAGACGCGCGGGCGGGCGCACGCACGCACGCACGCACGCACAGAGGCACTGCTATATACGTACCTATGAACACTAATGGGTATGTCCCAATCCTCATAAATACGTCGCACACTATTGTAAATGGGGGTAATATGATAAGTAATGCACCACTAGCAGTGGTTTACCTACTTCACGCCGCTGGCGAGTATTGTATTTTGTTGATGTTATAAAGATTACCATCTCATTTCTAACCTCCGTTTTTGTTATTCCTAATTCAGTATACCTTCCTAGGTTACAACAGATAGATAGATAGATAGATAGATAGATAGATAGATAGATCCTGAACTGAGATAGTGATATATACCGTACCTATGAACACTAATGCGTATGTCTCAATCTTAATAAATACATTGGACACTATTGTAAGTGGGTGTAATATACTGTCTAAGTAGTCCGCCACTAGCAGTGGTTTACCTACTTCACGCCGCTGGCGAGTATTGTATTTTGTTGATAAAGATTGCCATTTCATTTCCAACCTCCGTTTTGGTTATTCCTCATTCAGTAACATTTCCTAGGTTACAACAACTGGAATTTGAACTCGTCTCTTCATTGCCATCCGTCATCCATTACACCACCCACACATCCTTGTAATTGGAGTAAGGAAGAAGTGAAGGCTATATGTATATGTAGGATAGAAAACGATTGATCATTGAATTGAAGAGGTTATGATTGTAGTCTCCGGGGTAGAATTAAAGTTTTTCAAATATGAGACCGAAGAGCCACTTAAGTTAGAGGGTTACGGAATAAGGGGTGTGGAATGAATGTAAGAAGAAGTTGTAAGAAGTTAAAGTTATAAAGGTACTTGATGAAGAGGTCGTCTGGTCCACAAAATGGCAGTTCTTCAAGAAAGAAAAGCTGCTTACGTGGAACTCCCTCTTTACAATTGGAATACAGCTGGAATGAGGGTGAGTGGATTAAGTGGACGTAGCTTAGAGGGTCTTAACTGTAAATTTCAGAACTTGTGGAACGAAAATATTAAGCTGGTCTGAACATTTGCCAGGGGAATTTAAGTGAAAAGCAGAAGTTACAAAATGCCGACATCAAAACAAAATTATTCGAAGTAGGACTTGGATCTACTAGTTGTTACAGGAATTCCTGAGTGGAAAGAAAACAACAAAAATTGCTCTCTGTCTGGTGGAATTTCCAATGATTGCTGCATTTTGGGTTTATTCCACAAGGTCACGACATCAACTGTAAACTTTATTGCCAGCAGCTGGACCGCGTGTACGACAAACTAAAGAAAGATTACCCTGCTTTGGTCAATCGAGGTCGGGCTTTGTTTCAGCAAGACAATGCGAGGTCACGCGCTGCCAGGTTGACTGAGAAGTTCAAGCAGATGGACGCTATTAAGATTCTTCCACATTCACCATTCGGTCCTGATGCTGCTCGGAGTGACTATGGCCTATTCTGCTCAATAGATAAACTTTCTCTGGGACCAGTCATTTAACACTTTTGATGAAGTGAAGGGAGCTTGTTTACAGTTTTTTTTTATTCAAAGACAGCGGACTGGTATCTGAGACAGATTCGGATGCTGGTTGATCGCTGGCAGAAGATTGTGGAGAATGATAGACTTTATTCTGAAGAATAAATGTTGGTTTTGTTCCATAAGATTTTATTGTTTTCTTTTCATTTCCGAAGTGATTCAAGACATTCTGGTCAAGCTAATATATATATATATATATATATATGTAAGTATAGGATTGGTGTATACGGAATAAATTCCAATAACCAACAATTACTATTCTTAAAAGAGTGCGCAATACAGAGTAGAGCGAATATAATTATTTATTTAAAAAATTATAACATAAATATGTTATAAAATCACTATAAAAATAGCCATTTTGTTTCAACACCTCCGGTGTCTTATCAAGTGATGATGTTGAATGTAGATTGTAGAATAAAGGTTTTAAAAGGTTCAAATTAATTAACCACCCCTCGTAAGGGGGAACGCTGTTACATAAGCTAATATATATATATATATATATATATATATATATATATATATATATATATATATATATATATATATATATATAAATATAGTCTTAAAGTGTGCTATATTTATGGAATAAAGTGCTCAATATCAGAGATAGAGCGTCTGTAAATATAAAAGTGAACATAGAAGTCAACACTTAGAGGCGACAGTGTTATCAAGCACCTTACACAAGATATTCAACAAAAACAAGCACCTTACACAAGATATTCAACAAAAACACAGTAAAAATCAGCTACAGCTGCACCGAAAACATGGCACAAATAATAAAAAAGCACAATAGGAAAATTATCAACAAACCACACGAACAAATTAAACCCACGTGCAACTGCAGAATAAAGAACGAATGTCCCTTAAACGGAAATTGTTTACAAAACAACGTAATATACCAAGCCACGATAAAATCACCAGTTAATGAAGAAAAAGTATACATAGGAGTAACTGAAGGACCCTGGAAACAAAGAAATTATACACACAAAACATCTTTCCTAAATAGTAAATATGCGAACAGTACAATGCTTTCTAAGTATATCTGGGAAATTAAAAACAAAACGCACATCACACCAAAAATATCTTGAAAGATAAGAAAAAAATCATCAGCCTACAACAACCAATCAAAAACTTGCAAACTTTGCTTGGAGGAAAAAATAGCTATCATTACTTTTCCCGACCAAAATAAATTATTAAATAAAAGATCCGAGCTCATCTCAAAATGCAGACATGAAAATAAATTTTTACTACGTAACCTAAAAAATGAAAAACGGAAAAAATAAAATAAAAACAAATAAATATACTAATAAACAAAATAACAAAAAAAAAATTGAAATAAAAAATAAATAAATACTATGTTACTTAAAAATCGAAAACCGAAAAGAGAAAATATACAAGTAAAATAAATTAACCTAAATTCATCCAAGTAAATAAATAAACAAACCAATCCCAAATAAAGATAATCAATTAAAAACTGTTCCCGCCAAAATAATACTTAGAATGAACTACAACAATCAACCCCAAAACTGAACAAATAGTTTTAATTAAATTCCCAAACCAAAACAAAACTGTTAAATAAGTGATATAAACAAATTTTTACTACGTTAATAAATAAATAAATAAATAAAATAAGAAACAAAAATAAAAACAAGCAATATAATTTGACCTAAATAGATAAACAAACGACTTCCGGTGAAATAACCGCCATAATAGAATACCCACAATGCACCACTAACCCGTATATATATAAATAGCCGAGAAAAATAACAGCACACGTGGCTTGACGATTGCATATAGCATGAAACAGACTGTCGCCTCTAAGTGTTGACTTCTATGTTCACTTTTATATTTACACACGCTCTATCTCTGATATTGAGCACTTTATTCCATAAATATAGCACACCTTAAGACTATATTTCTTTATATATATATATATATATATTATGTCAGAGTTGATTCAGATCAGAAAACAGTAGTATTAAAAAGTGCTCAATACACATGTGAAAAAAATAAAATAAAAGTAAAAATAACATGTAGAACTTTTAACTTTCAAAATTCAGAGGTCACTTGAATCCACTATCTTGGTTTCAACCATGTATTATCCTTAGGTGATATTTTTCAAATGATCTCTTAAAACTTCATTTTTTTAAAAGTAATGAATCCTATATCGTTTTTTATTTTATTTTTTTTAAATAAATAAGCAAACGCACTTCGTTGGCTATAATAGAAATGGAGAAAGAGGATAAAAAAAAATAATGTACATTTCAATTACACCCCCCCACCAATACATTTATAATATATTACGAACAATACATTTTATGATCTACAAACTATATAAGAAAAAAAGAATTACACTGAAAGTATAAAAATACGTATAAAATATCTGTAGTTAAAAGCATGAAATTAAGTACAAAATATTTTGATTTTGGCATTAAATAAACCATACAGGTGTTGATATACCACTAAACAAAATCAACCAACCAACAAACTCTTGAAAAATTAGGTTTTAGTAGTGGCTTATTCCAAGATAGACAATGTATTCAGTTGGCCAAAATGTTTTTGACTTATTAATTAAATTTTATACTTAATAATTAAACAAATCTTTTCGTAAACCCAAGATATATGATACTGCGTTGGCCAGAAAGTCCTGACTCACTTAGGAAGTGGAAAGAAAACAACAAATCTTGATCTGTATCTGGTGGAATTACCAAGGAGCTTGTTCTTGTTCCACATGGTCATAGCATCAATGCTAAATTGTATTGCCAGCAGCTAGACAACGTGTATGATAAACTAAATAAGGAATAACCTGCTTTGGTCAATCGAGGTCGGGCTTTGTTTCAGCAAGACAGTGCGAGGTCAAACACTGTCAGGTTGACTAAGAAGTTCAGCCAGATGGACAATGTTAAGATTCTTCCACATCCACCGGTCCCGATGCTGCTCCGAGTGGGTATGGCCTATTCCGCTCAATGGCACACTTCCTCCGCGACTATCGATTCAGCACTTTTGATGAAGACAAGGTAGCTTGTTTACAGTTTATTTTTTGTTTTTTTTTTTGTTTTTTTCAAAGCGGACAAGTATCTGGGATAGATTTGGATGCTGGTTCATATTTGGTAGTAGATTGTCGAGAATTTTTGAAGAATAAATGTTGGTGTTGTCCCATAAAATGTTTTTTGTTTCCGCTTCCTAAGCGAGTCAGGACTTTCAGGTCAACCTAATAATTTCATAAAAGTTCCTTTAATATTGTTTTCTTTTTCTTCTTCGCGAATGTTTCCCTCATCCTGGACAGAGACATTGCTTTTTGTCCTGGTAACCGGCAGGGCCGAATAATAATATATATCAAGGTAAACTTGCAAGGTCCGCTGGCAAGAGAGTGAAGGCGACGGGGTCAGGTAAAGGATATTACTGGAAGGCTCTAGCTGGAGCTCTACACAGTGGTAGACCGATGAGTAATGGCCGTTCTTTCATGAAGTTGTGCACCAACCTTGTCCTACTCCGAAGCAATTGCGTGGTGAGAAACAAAAATTACCAGTCTACAAATTTCCAGAGAGACCATTGAAAGTAAAAGACAAACCCCTGAACTATGTAAAGTCTTTCACCTATCTTGGTAGCAAAGTCAATTACAATGGAACTTTAGATGATGAAATCATGCATTGGATTGCTAAGGCTACCAGTAGTTTCGGCAAACTTCGCCATCGCTTATGGAATGAGCGAGGTATTCGGCTGGATACAAAAATTCGGGTTTACAGCGAATATATATATATATCGAGAGAGAGAGAGAGAGAGAGAGAGAGAGAGAGAGAGCGGGTGATTACTGAAAGCGCTAACTACTGCAAAAAGTACTGTAACTAAATATTTTAAAACTGCCGTTAGTAAAATTTGTATTGACTAACTGCACTTTATTTCATCTTTTCTAAATAATACTAGAAAACTTGAGAGTAAAACAAAATAAGAAAATTAAAAGCAATTCGTGCTGAACAGAATATCCTACGTCAAGTGCGTTTAATAAATGCTTACAGACATTAATTATGACGTAATGCCTACACTGCACAAGCGTTAAATGATTTACAATCTTTGAAGCGTCTGTTTGAAAAAGCCTGAAGGTACTTGATCGCCTATTTAGGATAGATCATTTCATTCACTTGCCAGTCAACTCAGTGCGAAAAGAAGAAATTAAGAATTATAAGTAAAAGTTTAAAAAGAAAAAAGCCCTAATATCTTACATGTCATTAATGAATGTATAAATATTTATATTTTCAGACAGGATGTAGTATAAATGCATCCACCCAAACATACGCTCATCCTGCGCATGACGATAAACTACATCCGGCAGCAAGGCCTCTGATCATGTGATTTTGAGTAGCATGGAACCACTTCTGAAATACTGTTGCTCCCAGATCTACTCTGAGCCGGGGTGGTAGCACCTGTTAGGGTCTCAGCTTTAGGCAAATAGTTAACCCCCAAAGTGGAGTCAAAACATTATGAAAATGTAGAAATACCTTTTTTATAGTGAGGGGGATACTTTGCCGATCATTACAATCTAGGGTTAACTGTTTTCTTTCTGACAAATCAGTTTAAACTGTGTCTCTATTATGTAATTCCCTCGCCGTTGATAGTCCTGCGTATGACGATAAACTACATCCGGCAGCAAGCAAGGCCCCTGACCCGGAGTTTGGAGGTTTTGAGGAGAGTGGTACCACCTCTTAAATGCTGTTCCCAGGTTTACCCTGACCTGCGCTGGTAGTACCTGTTAGGATCCCACCTTTAGGCAAATATTTACCCTACGAAATTGGAGTCAAAACATTATGAAAATATAGAAATACATTTTTATGGTGAGGGGGATAATTTGCCGATTACTACAATCTAGGGTTACCCGTTGTCTTCCTCACAAATCAGTTTAAACTGTGTCTCGATTATGTAATTGCCTCGCCATTGATAGTCCTGGGTATGACGATAAACTATATCTTGCAGCAAGGCCACTGATCGGGAAATAGGTTGAGGAGTTTTGAACCACCTGTTAATTGCTGTTGCTCCCAGTTCAACCCTGATCCGGGGTGGTAGCACCTGTTAGGGTCCCAGTTATGGTTAAATAGTAAACCCCCAAACAAAAATCAACAGTAAAATGTCAATTAATCCAGCACTAAAAAAGATAATAAATACATTTTTAAAAAAACATTCCCAACAATACATTTTGGAGTTATCGACAATAAAATTTCGGACTCGTCGTGGTTTGGTGAAGTTTAAATTAATTCTTCATCCCTAAATGTATCTTAATTTGTATCTTAATTAGTTTTAAATTCAGAGCATATTGACATTTTAACAGAATTCTGACATTCATAGCTCCAAGAATATTGCATGTACAGATTTTAAAATTGGTGACAATAATTAATATTTACGACAGAGTACAAAAATAGGTATCTCGTATGTAATCATAAGTATTCATATTTTAAATAAGGAATTAAAGATTTGTTTTCCTTAAATTCTGACTTCCTGGGTTCTTCGAACCTCTCCAGAGAACTATGACACACAGCAAAAATCCTGATCGGCATCAATTTCAATAAATACTTTTGAGATGTACTCTTTTAATTTATCCAATGTGTGGGGATTTCTCTCTTAAACCTTGTTCTTTACTACACCCACACCTCCCCAACTAAAAAAAAAAAAAAAAAGAAATCCATTGGTGTTAGGCCTGGTCAACGTGGTGGCCATTCGATACTGCCCTTTCTTCTGAAACAGCGCTGTGGAAAGGATTGGCTAATGTAGTTCCTTACTGCCATAGGATAATGGGGAGTTGCTCCATCTTGGTGAAAGAAGAATTCGGCGAAGTTAATGATTTGGATAAATTAGATCTAAAACGTAAAACAAATAGTAAAATAAGCTTTCTTTTGGCCCACCCTGTATATATGGGCGACAGAATTAATTTCAACACGGAACCTCATAAGGGTAATTTGCATTTCAAGCCCCTCGTTCAGTTTCAAACAAATATTTCACGAATAGTTCCATTTAGATGAAAATGTACATGCTTAATTCGAAAATAACAAAGAAATGTTGATAAAATCTACCGTTTTGGAGTTATCGACAATAAAAGTTCGGACTCATTCGCGTCGCGGTGGGTGACGATGAAATTACGTCTGCCTGCGCCCCTAAACATCAGTTGTGCGAAAGCTTATATGGAAACTTCTCGGAAAACGAGCAACTATCTTTTGTATTATACAAGCTTAAGTATCTGCCTACGCCGAGGGAGAGGTCTAGATGAACTTAATAAGACTTGCGCTATGGTAAACACCCAGTCCATAGGTCATAAATGCCGGGTGTCAGAACTAATTTCAACTCGGAACCTCAAAAGAGTAATTTGCAGTTCAAGACCTACGCTCAGTTTCTAATAAAAAATCCTCGAATAGTTCCATTTAGGTGTAAATGTACATGTTTAATTCGAAAATAACAAAGAAATTTTGATAAAATCTACTGTTTTGGAGTTATCGACAATAAAAGTTCGAACTCATTCGTGTTGCGGTGGGTTAAGTTGAAATTTTTTGTATTATACTAGCTTATGTATCTGCCTACGCCGGGTAAGAGGTCTAAATGAACTTAATAAGTCTTACGCTAAAGTAAGCGCCCAGTCCATAGACCATAAACGAAAATAACAAAGAAATGTTGATAAAATCTACCGTTTTGGAGTTATCGACAATAAAAGTTCGGACTTATTCGCGTCACGTTGAGTGAAACTAAAATTACTTCTGCGCCGCTAAACGTCAGTTGTGCGAAAGCTTATATGGCAACTTCTCGGAAACCGAGCAACCATCGTTTGTATTATACTAGTTAAGTGTCTGCCTACGTCGGGTAAGAGGTCTAGTCTGGGATCATGGCTGAGTTCACTGATCTACGACATGAAAGTTTCATAAACAAAAATAAATATAAATGTCAGACAGGTTGAGGATAATATCGCCACGTATAAGAAATGTTTGATTTGTGGATTTTATTTATTTATTTATTGAATTATCCAAGTTTGGCACAAGGATACAGTAATTAGGAGTCCAATAAAGATAGAACTTGCGACTTATTTTCGAGATGAACTTAAGTCATGCGCTAAAGTAAGCGCCCAGTTCACCCGTCATACACGTCAGGTGACAGGATTAATTTCAACTCGGAACCTCAAAAGGGTAATTTGCAGTTCAAGACCCACGCTCAGTTTCTAATAAAAATTTCCTGGATAGTTCCATTTAGGTGTAAATGTACATGTTTAATTCGAAAATAACAAAGAAATTTTGATAAAATCTATCGTTTTGGATTTATAAACAATAACATTTCGAACTCATTCGCGTCGCGGTGGTTTAAATTGAAATTAATTCTGCATCCCTGAACATATCTTGATTTGTATCTTAATTAGTTTTAAATTCAGAGCATCTTGAAATTGTATTGCATTTTTTTTGGCGTGGGGTGGGGGGTGTTTTCCTAAATAGATATTATAACAAAAATCTGACATTCATAGCTTCCCAGAATATTGCATGTACAAATTTTTAAAATGGTGACAATATCTAATGTTTACGACAGAGTACTAAAATAGGTATGTCGTATGTAAACTTAAGTAATCATATTTTTTAATAAGGGCTTGAAAATTTGCTTGTTTTTTTTTTTTTAATTCTGATTTCCTGGGTATAACGATAAACTACATCCGGCAGCAAGGCCTTGGATCGGGAGATCGGAGGTTTTGAGAAGCGTGGAACCATTTCTTAAGTGCTGTTGGTCCCAGATACACTCTAACTCGGGGTGGTAGCACTTTTTAGACCCAGTTAATGGTAAATAATGACCCCCCCAAATAAAGATAAAAACACTATGAAAGTATAAAAAAATACATCTTTAGAATAATATAATCAACGATGCATATTATAAAAAAAATGACCAAGGAAATACATCGCTATTCATATAGAAAGTGTTCAGATGAAATTCATTCCATAGTTCTAACCTTCATGGCTAAGGCCCACTATGCCACGCAAATTTTAGCGAACCACCTCCATTCCATTCGTATTCCGTTGGTGAGACGTAAGTTCCATTCGAACAGCCCCTTCCCACAAACCACTGCTTTGTGGAACCGACTCCCAAGTTGATGCTTCCCTGTGCCCTACAATCTAGGGTTAACCGTTATCTTCCTCATAAATCAGCATAAACTGTGACTGTTATGTTATTTCCGTAACGCCGATAGTCCTGGGTATGACGATAAACTACATCCCGCAGCACGGTCTGTGGTCGATAGATCGGAGGTTTTGAGAAGTGTGGGACCGCCTCTTAATTATTATTTTTGAGAAAAAAATGCGTATTTTCATAGAAAATATTCGTTCTTTGACAGGATATGAAAATTTCTCGGACATTCAGGCCGGTAAATGTTATTTAATACTGTTTATTATAAACAGAGCATTTACTTAAATACTTGTATCTATAACGTTAAACATAAAAATGTCTTTAATAAATAAATTGTCGGACTTTGCCCATTTCGTAATATATGACGTCATTTGTTTACATTTGATACGCCATGAGCAGTTATGAATATTCGAGATTCATGGAAGATTGAGTTTATAAGCAGTAAATTCGACCTTGTCTACCGAACGCTTCTTTGTAGCCTAACGGTAAGGCACGTCAGCGTAAATGACGGTTCCGTATAGGATGCAGGTTCGAATCCTGTCAAAGAACGAATATTTTCTATGAAAATTTCTCGGACATTCAGGCCGGTAAATGTTATTTAATACTGTTTATTATAAACAGAGCATTTACTTAAATACTTGTATCTATAAAAAGAACGTTAAACATAAAAATGTCTTTAATAAATAAATTGTCGGACTTTGTCCATTTCGTAATATATTTTATTATATATATATTTCTCAAAAATAATAAGCAAAATTAGGGGTGCGTATTATGCACAGATACAAAACAATCTAAAACATATATAAAAATAAAATATAATATACCGTAATTTCCCATGTATAATACGCATTTTTCCTCGAAAATAATAAGCAAAATTAGGGGTGCGTAATAAGCACAGCTACAAAAAATCTAAAAAATATAGATAATAAAATATAATATAACGTAATTTCCCATGTATAATACGCATTTTTTTCTCAAAAATAATAAGTAAAATTAGGGGTGCGTATTATGCATAGCTACATTTTTTTTTTAAATTGCCGTTTCATAGGTCGATATCAATTGCGAAATGACTACTCAACATAAGCATACGACAATTTGACACTAACATTCAGATGCGCGCTCATGTAGTTATCGAACCTACGTTTTCCTTTGAAGGAGAAATCTTCGTTAGATCCGATGTGCTTTTAACCAACTCGGTCACGGAGGGCGTCATCGATTAAACCTCCTCATCCTTTTCGTTCAAAGTCCCGAACGTTCATAACTGCCCAGATTCTCACCCGAAAAGTAAACGAAGCAACTTCTAAAGAAGTAATGGATTTTTATGTGTGTAGGCGCTTATATATATATATATATATATATATATATATATATATATATATTTAAACGGTATTTATTTTAGTCTACATGCCTGAAAATTAAAAAATGGTGAGCCTTCCGACAGGATTCGAACCTGCGTTTCCCTTTCACATTTATACTTTCATCATGTTCTGACCCCAGTTTGAAGGTCAACTATTTGCTCATATCTGGGACTCTAACAAGTGCTACAAACCCGGACCTGGGGACAACAGCAATTAAGAGGTTGGTCGACGCTCCTCAAAACCTGCAATCTCCCGATCAGAGGTCCTGCTGCCGGATGTAGTTTATCGTCATACCCTGGACAGATCAGGAAATGCGTGTAAGCAGAAATAGGCTGACATTCCGAAGTCGTTTTGGCGAATCGTTCTGTAATTAAACTGCATATATTTGTAATAAATGTAGAATTTAAAACAGACAAACAATTTAGCTTCGGAAATTTTTCTAGCCTACAATAAAGCGACAGGTACGGGACTGATATTAGATAAAAAGCAGAATATGGATCCATTCCTTTAAATCATGTGGCTGTCAGGTTTAACCCCATTTTAGCATGTACAGGAGATGCCGGAAACCTCCCTAAGTTTTGCATATTCTCACACCCAACAAAAGGGTTCATTTGGGGACAGACATGAAACGTTAAGTTTTTTTTTTTTTTAAATTAGACTATACGCAGATAATTTGATACGGCCACACACACACACACACACACACACACACACATATACATACATACATACATACATACATACATACATACATACATACATACATACATACATACATACATACATACATACATACATACATACATACATACATACATACATATAATTACGGTGGAGTAGTGGATAGCGGCTCGAATTGGGGAATCAGAGAGCCGAGTTCTAATTCCAGTCGAATCCTTGGTATTCACTTACGGGCTAATACCCTTGGGAAAGTTAAGAATCCTCTACTTCTCCCTCCTGCTATGGGTAAATATCTGGGAAGACTGGGTTTTATAGACTTGGGTGCCAATATATATAGTAATTTAAATCGATAAGCAGACAATATTTTCTGTCAATAGAAACTGTTGATCTATCTCAGTATTTCTCAACTTCAGTATGTATCTCTTTCTACAATTTATCTACCTTCATATATATATATATATATATATATATATATATATATATATATATATATATTATAATTGTTAACATCATAAGTCTCATAAATGTAAACTATTTATTCCAGTTTGCTTATACATATATATATATGTGTGTGATGAATTCATATTCATAAGAGCTTGTATGTGACTGAGTGAAACTTATCTGCGGAGAGCACATGCTTTTCTTAATGGTGCGTGACGTCCCTTTGAAGTTTCCCGCCAAAGAACTTTCCGTTTGTCTTTCCCTATCTCCCGATTAAGAGTTTAGATAAACCGAACGCCCATTCGGGTGATTGATTATTCCGCACTACTACGAACAGACAAGGCTTACAAATTTATCCACCGCCCCCACCCCACCCGCTTTCTTCCTCCGTTCTGCCCGCCTAGTTATTTTTTTTTTCTTTTTTCTCAATTTGTTATGTTTATGTTATTTTTTTTATTTATTTTTTTTATGTTTCTTCTTTTTTTTCTTCTTTTCTTTTCTTTTCTTTTAGGCTAAAAAAAACAAAGAAGGAAGAGACGCATTCCATTTCTCTCGACTCGACGATCTCCGACAGGCCAATACCAAATGTTTTCATATTTGTGTTGATGTGTTTATTTATTCCATGACAGTTCTTTTACACACACACACACACACACACAGAATATACATAATATATATATATATATATATATATATATATATATATATATAAATAGATGTGAACATATATTGTCTATTATCTCTCTCTCTCTCTCTCTCTCTATATATATATATATATATATATATATATATATATATATATATATACAAGGAATTAATGAAGTTTATTGTTAATCCGATATATTTTTTATTACTTTAATAAAAAGGGCATTTGAAGTAATATGTATACATATATATATATATATATATATATATATATATATATATATATATATATAGATAGATAGATAGATAGATAGATAGATAGATGGACAAATAAATAGAAATATAGATAAATAGAAAGAATTAAATAAATATGTAAACATATATATTTGTTTACACCTATCTATCTATGTATCTATCTATCTGTCTATCTATCTATCTATCTTCCTCTCTCTCCCTCCCCTTCTGTCTCTCCCTATATATATATATATATATATATATATATATATATATATATTTCTAAAGAATTCATGAATTTTACTTGTTAATCAGATATATTGTAAAGTTTGAAGTAATATATATATATATATATATATATAGAGAGAGAGAGAGAGAGAGAGAAATCGTATGGAAGTAAAATAATTTTAATTTTAATAAATTCTCTGTAAATATATTTATATGTGTGTATCTAGAGTTATAGAAATTATTTTTTTCATTTTCTAAACATGGTCAGCACATTGTGGCCGTGCTCATAGTTGTCGTTATTTAGTGTTAGCTTTTTCTTTTTTATTAATAATGGTACCATTATTTGCAGCCTTTTTGTGGATTAGGCTATTATAACATAATATATATATATATATATATATATATATATATATATATATATATATATATATATATATATATATATATATATATATATACATATATTCTCTCGATGGTTCTTGAATGGATTTTGAAGATGGAATCCAAAGTATGAATGTTGGTACCATTACTGAAGGAATGAATGATCTTTTTTCTGTCATCATTGCTCAATTGCAAAGAAGTTGGGGATGACACAAAATATTTTAAACTGTTCTCTTTTTAGCTGAATAAATCAAAGCGTTTTTCAGTTAATATTAACAGAAATAGTGTCAGCATGTCTTATCTTCAGACCTGGAAAAAAGCTACTCGATTAGGTTTGCGGTTTTTTAGATATTAAACATTTTGTGGGATGGATAATTATGCTGTTACACACGGTACACAGAGACACACGATACACACAGAAACACACAGAGACACACACACGCATATATATATATGTATATCCGGTGCAATGAGAACAAAAGTAATATATAAATTCTAACGTTCACAGCATTAATTGAAAAGAGTGCTCGATACCGAGCGATAATTATTTACTTATTTATTATAGTTTTATCAGATAGAAAAAAAAAACAACAACATTTTACTCAGGGTTTGGAACAATCCTGCTTATAGGCAAGCCGAACTTTTTCGGTTCTCAACAGTCGAAGTGCAGTTGAAATGCACTGAAACGAAGTTCCATCGTTGTAGTGAGTAAAATGGTTTTGTCTATATCATAAAATTATAACATATATATATGTGTGTGTGTGAGTGTGTGTGTATATATTCTAAATCTGTTGAACTAAAACAAATGTGACTGAGCGAGCGTCAGTAATAAGGATTGGCTAGCCGCTCTAATAGACGGGTATCCTCGAATACGAGTGGCCAGATATATATATATATATATATATATATATATATATATATATATATATATATATATATATATATACTTAGACATGTTTCATTGAATAATTTAGATATGTTCTGTGTACTTATTTTCAACTAGATCCTTTCATATTCGCGGTTAAGATTTTTGGTGTCATTATTCAAGGACGAGAAAAAATCCCCGTGTTTATACATACTTATTTTATTTCCGAGTACTTTCGACATAGCACAATGTCATTATCAGGGTATTGTTTAGTGTGTATATATTGACGTGTTCATTATTGTCAAAGAAAAAATGTTGTGCTTTTCTGAAAGTTATATCTATCTATCTATCTATCTATCTATATCTATCTATCTATCTATCTATCTATCTATCTATATATATATATATATATATATATATATATATATATATGTAAGTATGAAATAGTTTTCGTGCGAGGTGTTTCCTCATTTGGTAATTTATATTATAGAACTAAACTGATAAATACATATATATATATATATATATATATATATATAAATATAAATTTCATCCGATAAAGTCTCACACGTCACACGAAAATTTTACCTCTCTTTCCCATATATATATATATATATATATATATATATATATATATATACTTAAAAAATCAGGAGGTAAGTTGAATCCCCTACACTGGTTTCAACTTTACGGTATCCCCAGGCGATTTTTATCAAATGACCTCTTAACGCTATAGTTGTTTTGTTTTTGAACGCGATAATATTTTTTTTACATAGATAAAACAAACATTTCCGGATCCAAATAACCTTTTGAACCAGAAACCGGAGTCTTGAGTCTTTGCATCAAAAAATTACTCTTAACTGTAATGTGCACTTTTTAATACTACTATCTCTTGGTTTTATTCAACTTTGATAATTAAACTTATGTATATATATATATATATATATACATGTGTGTATGTGTGTGTGTGCGTGGGGGAGGTGTCAAAATAAGCTTTTATAGAGCAGCTGTTTTGACCACACTGTTGCGCATGTCAGAATCTGGGAGCCAATATAAGTTCCATAACAATCGGCTGGATGTCTTCTACAAATTTTGTCACCGCGCGACATGTGGATTTTGACGATAGGGCGTCCAGTGCTGATCTACTCGCAAAATGCAACATTGGTGGAACTGAGACTTTCTTTATACAATCACAACTTCACTCTGCTAGTCATGTTGCAAGGATGTGGGACGACAGAATACCCAAGTGGACAGTGGACAAAGCACAATTGGACAGGCGTAGCTCAGGTATAAAGACAAGCGAAAGATTAACCTCTCAGCTGTCAACGTTCCTCATAATAACTTCAAGCGAGTCACCGTGTATAGAAATATCTGTAGATATTGTGCCAGAGTTGTACCAGAAAACGTTCCTGCGGGAATGTCCAGAGATCCTCCCTGTTGCACAATATGTGGACTTGTATGCAGGATACTCGTGGGACTGTTGTGTTACATCCAACACATACATAAAAAAAACAAAAACGAATGCGATTCTCGGAAACTCATACGTCGAATCGCCGGGAGAGTCAATCATAAATATATATATATATATATATATATATATATATATATATATATATATATATATATATATATATATATGTGGCTGACATATATATATATGGATATATATTTCATATCGTCTGATAAGCTTAATAACATTATCATTAAACAATATTAATACATATTTTCTTTTTTTTAAAATCATATCTAAGCTTTCGGCTTACATAAGCCATTATCAAAGATGACAATTACATTACAATATATCAAACAATACACATATTCAGATAAAAAATATATTTACATATATGAAAAAAAATGTATCAATATTGCGATTTTCTTATATGTGTGTATGGATATAATTCTGTTTATATCTATCTATCTATCTATATATATATATATATATATATATATATATATATATATATATATATATATATATATATCAGTCTGTTCATATCTACCTATCTATGTATATATATTTATATATATACACACTGAGGTCAGTATATATATCTGCCTCAGTCTGTTCATATCTATCTCAATCTCTTCAAATCTAATCTGTTCATATCTATCTATCTTCAAATGGGTCTTTCTATCCACACACACAAACACACATATATATATATTGCGATCTCTGTTCATATCTTCCTCTCTTTCTATATGTATGTGTGTGTATGTGTGCGTAAATATCTATCTACCTATCAGTCTGTTTGTATCTATCTATCTATCTATCTATCTATCTATCTATCTATCTATCTATCTATCTATGTATCTATCTATCCATCTATCTATCTATCTATGTATCTGTTGGTCTGCTTTTCATACCTATCTGTATATCTCTCTGTAAAGTTAGATAGATAGATAGATAGATAGATAGAAAGGTCGACAACTCCTGTTTCTAATATTAATACGTTATTATTTTCTTTCTTCCAGAATTTATAAACATTATAGACTTATGAAACAACGAAAATTCCAAAGACTCCGCGCGCCACCCTCATATTCTTTTACGTTTGGACCCCCAAATTAAACGATATATTTTTACGAATAGTTGTCCTTAGATGACGGGGCAAAGGAGGAAAAAAAAAGTTAATGCCTCTCTCCATCAAAGCGAAGGTAAATAAATATTGTTTTGAAGTTTATTTAAGGGCACTGAAGTTGAAAAATGGATGCCCAGTCTAGGGTTAAAGGGTGTAATGCTTCAGCAATGCTGTGGAGGGAAGTATTTATAGGGATTGGCTATTGTAAGTGATGAGGTTAACCTAGAAATAATACGTCTGATTATTGTTTAACCGTGAAGTCCGTTATACACAGACACACACACACGCACACACATCTCCCCACCACTATATATATATATATATATATATATATATATATATGAAAGGCTATCGAGGGTAAGTTGAAAGAACGAAGGAGAAATGGATCAGGAAGAATCGCGCTTTCATATTAATGAGGATCTTTTCGTTACACCTGGACTGATTCTGGCAATCGACGCATATAGGGGTCATTTCAGTGCAGTGTTTAGAAGAATTGGGGTCATTATTTTCGTGATCGTAGGTTCGATTTCAATGATTCTTTACGAAAAGCTAGAAAACACCATTTCCGACGGTCGAGGAAAATGGGAGAAAAATGAAATTGACACCTAGAAACTGGAGATCTATTTTCTCCAAGTAGTACCTCAGTACGATAAATAATAATAAAAAAAAGCAGCTTTACAGATACGAAATGAGGTCTGAGGTCTGAATAAGATGCCAAAGCTATTTTATTTGTTTTGTCGAAGCTTATATTAAAAAATATTTTACGCCGTGTTCAGCATCAGTTATTGATGCGGATTTCCCACGATAAAAAGCTGAATTCTTCTTCTACTTCTTCTTCTTCTTCTTCTTCTTCTTCTTCTTCTAAGTGTAGTGTCCCTTCAGGACGTTGACGATCATGTCTCTCCGCAATTTCCTATTCTTTGTAGCTCTTTGTAAATTTCCTCTCATTCTTAGCTCTCCTAATCTGCTAATCAGCTACAAATGCTTCTTGTTCTTGTTCTTGTTCTTATTATTATTCTTCTCTATTGTGTCCCTTCAGATAATGGACAATCATGGCTCTCCACATTTATCTGTCCTTTGTAAATCTTAATAAATTCTGGCGTTTTTTTTTTTTATCTGCCCTAAACCTTGTTCTGCCAACCGTTTACATAGGTTCATTCTTCTTCTTCTTCTTCTTCTTCTTTTGCTGCTCCTCCTCCTCCTTCTTTTACTCCTCCTGCTTCTTTTACTCCTCCTCCTCCTTCTTCTTTTGCTCCTCCACCTCCTTCTCATCCTTATTCTCTTCTCCTTCTCCTCCTTCTTCTTATCCTTCTCTTCTCCTCCTTCTTCTTCTTTTGCTCTTCCCCCTCCTCCTTCTTCTTCTCCTTCTCCTTCTTCTTTTTTTATTACTCCTCCTTCTTCTTTTACTCCTCCTCCACCTCCTCCTTCCTTCTCATCCTTCTTCTCTTCTTCTTTTCCTCCTTTTTCTTCTTTTGCTCCTCCACCTCCTTCTCATCCTTCTTCTCCTCCTCCTCCTCATTCTTATTCTTCGTTTTTTCCTCCTCCCCCTCCTCCTTCTTGTTCTTCTTGTTCTTGTTCTTGTTCTTCCACCATATTTCTCCACTTTATTTTCTTTATTTTATTTCTATCCTTCTTTTCAACACTAGTCTTATTTTCCTTCTTCGTCCTATGCCTCTTCTTCTTCTTCTTCTTTTTCTCCTCCTCCCCTTCCTCCTTCTTCTTCTTTTTCTTGTCATTCACTTCCTACGCCTTCTTCTTTCATATGTAATATTCCTTCAGGATGTGGGCGATCATAGCTCTCTTCAATTTCCTTTTCTTTGTGCCCCTTACTAAAGTTTATATTTTTGTTATCTTTCCCAAACCCGGCTATTTTACACCCTTTTAACTTGCAAGCACTTATTCAATCATTACATTAAAAATTATGATTCATCAGGACATTCAAGTAAAACAAGCATGAAATTTTCATGGGTACTATTGAGAGTCTCCGGGCAGTGCTTTGTAACCCTCGCCATCTTACAAACATTTGCTTTTTTTCTAGCTACATTTATATACATTAATAATTAAACTAAGCTCTACTGACTATTAAAGAATGAAAAATTTTCGTTGGTTTTGATGCCACTCAGGTTTTTATTTTGCGTCTAAATCTGTGAATTTATTTCACTCACGATATAAAATTCACAATTTTTGATCCGTGTCGTTGAATGTGTTAAAATTAATGAACTTTTCAACAAGAAAAATGTCAAGTTGATGTTAAAAATGGCCGCAAAATATTTAAGATGGAGTCATGTATTATGGCATGTCTTTAATTCATATTTAGTTACATTGGATTTCTTTTCAGTTTTTACTATAGTTGAATTGCATATAATCCATAATTGTATATAATTAGGTTACAATAAAATTTATATTTTATATGAATACTACCTTATGGAAATTGAGATAGAGTAGAGAGGGGAGCCCTGTATCATACATAGATTCGAGGGTCGGGAAAACACTCTTTTACCGGCGCTGAAATATATATATATATATATATATATATATATATATATATATATATATACATATATATATATATATATATATGTATATTAATAAAAAGAAAGAACAGTAAGATATATGATCCGGTGTTCTTATAGATATTTTTATTTTTACAAAATAGTGCTGATTGTAAATTTACAGAGCATTAATATTATAAGTTAATAGACTTAAAATATGGTTTTTCGCTACACAGTTCCAACCATGTTTCAAAAATAACTGATACATTAAAATATAAAAATATTGAACATACTGACACCCCTAGTCTAGCAAAATAGATTTATCTGTAACCTTGGAAACATGAATTTTGTTTTAGCTGTGTATTTTTAAATACCCTGTAATTTTTAAAGTTACTCCAAAATTCGCTTGAGGATGAAATGGAAGTGATGTCTTTAATTTAAGTACAAAATTAAATTAGGGGCTTTTAGCTTCCATTTTTTAAAACATGGTTGGAACTGTGTAGCGAAAACCATATTTTAAGTCTATTAACTTATAATATATATATATATATATATATATATATATATATATATATATATATATATATATATATATAATAAAAAGGCCTAAACACTAATATTAGTGTTTAAACGTTTTTATTATATCCTTACTCTGTGCTGGACATTGAGTTCTACCTGGATTGTATCCTCTTGGAAGTTTTTTTATGTATGTATGTATATATATATATATATATATATATATATATATATATATATATATATATATATACATACATATATATATATATATATATATATATATATATATATATATATATATATATGTATGTGTGTGTGTGTGTGTGTTTGTGTGTATGTTAGAATAAATCCTAAGGAGCCAGGCAAGCCTACCTAGGTTTCACGTAAACGGATCTTCAGGGTGAACTGGTTTCTACTCATTTGGTTGGAGTTGTTTTTCTTTGGACTACGGACTTAAAAAACTTGGCAATTTGCTTCGTCTTGTCCTGATGTTTTTCGTTCTATATTTTTTTTATTTCCAGTTTGCTTCTCGGGTAGCGATTTGTCCTGACATATCGCCAAGTTGAGCTAAGTGAGGTTTTACAAACGAGTACTACTCTTAATATATATATATATATATATATATATATATATATATATATATATATATATATATATAAGACATTTTTACGTTTATACATTCTTTTTATAGATACAAATATTTAACTAAATGCTCTGTTTATAATAAAACAGAATTAATAACATTTACCGGCCTGAATGTTGTTTATACTGTTTTATTATTAGTTTATTTGTTATTATAAACAGAGCATTCACTTAAATATTTGTATCTATAAAAAGAATGTATAAACATATATATATATATATATATATATATATATATATATATATATATATATATATATATTGTATTATAGGGCTGAAGGCTTTGTGCAGAACCAACCATACTTTTTGAAGGGTCAAATACAGAGACCCGATGCACTACGTGCCACAAGGTCCCCAAACGACCCTCTGCAGGTTTTGAATTCAAAGTTTCCCTTCTCCTAGATCAGTTGCCATCCAAGGCTATAGAACCCAGTCTGTCCTGCTATTTACCCATAGATGGCGGGAGGAGAAGAGGATTAATACCTTTCCCAAAACTATAATCTCATAATCAAAACATATGTGCTGGTGTCTGGACTGTCGGTTGCTAGGAACTGTGCTGCTTGAACTTCGAATACGACGGAAGAATCCACCCTATATTGTATTACGCAACAAAATACAAAATTTCCTCATATGGGGATAGATCTATTCAATCCCAGTGTAGAGACTGAGTTCGGGTCGAAATTATTAGGTTGATACAAAAATAATGACGTAATAATGTCGTTTTTTGACGTATTTTTGAACGTCAAAAAACGACAGTATTACGTCATTATTTTTGCACCAATCTAATAGGAATTTAAGTGCTACAGACGTCGAAAAATGAATACAGACTTTATCCATTTCAATATTTCTGTCGGACGTAATGCACGAGAATTTAATGTCATAAGGTTAATATCCGGGTTTCATTTTATAAAACCTCTTCCCTTTAAGGCTAATACCTTCCATCCTCCTCTGACCAATGCGTACCTTTGTCATTACACTCACTATCTATCTATCTATCTATCTATCTATCTATCTATCTATCTATATATATATATATATATATATATATATTTCAATTAAAAGGTCCAAATATAATTTATAAATTGTAAAAAATTCAAAAGACCTTATACAACTGGAATTTATAAACAGGGATCATATCATTCATGTACAGGCTCGAGGTTGATGTATCTTATTTATATTGTTTCCGACGAAGTATTCTCGCCATTTAAATCATTAACTTCTATATTTGTTTTTTGTATGAATGATCCATGATTTTATATATATATATATATATATATATATATATATATTCATTATTATTAATATTAATAATAATAATAATATATAGATTATATATATATATATATATATATATATATATAATATATATATGTATATATATATTATCCATATATATATATATTAGGTTGGTGCAAAAATAATGACGTAATAACGTCAAAAAACGACATTATCACGTCATTATTTTTGCACCAACCTAATATATACATATATAGATTATATATATATATATATATATATATATATATAGAGAGAGAGAGAGAGAGTTTTTTTTAAAAACTGTGTTTTTGGTTACTGGAAGTTTATTCCATCTACACCAACCTTGTATTCGGATATATATATATATATATATATATATATATATATATATATATATATAAACAATGTCTGTTGAAGAAAAAATTATAGTTATTCCTATTGTAATTTTCGTATCAAGGCTTGGTGTTGAATCTCCCCCCGCCATATATGCATGTGTGTGTGTGTGTGTGTGTGTGGTGATTCAAATAAATAATCATCGTAGAACAATGTTATTTATATGAACAAACTTACTATTACGGAGCGTTGGTTTAGAAACGGTATTTATCCGTTACCCTCCCACAGGACGGGATGGGGCACAAGGCCGTTTTTTTTTTTTTTACGTGCGGTTTTCTGAGCAAAAATTTCCCGTGGACCGCGTTGTTTTAGAAACACTGCTCAGTGTCAAAGAGAGCTGTTCTTCTATGTGTTGCATTTTCGTATATCAGAAACAAAATCTGACCCTACACAAAAAAATTCTCGACTCTCCAAAGCCGATTTTTTTTAACTCGGAGCTTACTTTGGATTTCTTTCAGCATTTTCATTCAATATTTTGTATATTTCATTCGTTTTATTTTCCTTCACATTTTTCCTTCAATCTTTCTTTTTTATTCTTTCAGTGTTTTTTTTTTCTTTTTACATTTTTTAATTCTTTTTACATTAACCTTTTTTTTAAATCTTTCATTTTTCCTTGTATTTTTCTTTTAAATTTCTTCGTCGTTTTCATTCATTATTTTACTCTTTTATCCCCGTCCACATCTTTCTTTCAATCTTTCTTTTTCATTCCTTCGCCGACTTTCATTTGCTTCATTTTTCTCACGAGTATTATATGTGAATTCCTTCATTAAACTTGAACCTTTTTTTTCCTTCATATTATTTTTCAGTAATTCATACTTAATCATTAACCGTCATTGGCTACGTGGTACAGGGTTAAAAGCTGAAACTGAATGTTTTATTCTTTCCGCACAGAACCAATGCTTGATTGCACACGCCCTGAAGAGACAAGACAACAAGAAGAAGAAGCTGGTGTAGACAAACCCTGTACCCATCATTGGCTCGTTCACGTTTTTTTTTCAAGTATCTTTTTTTAAATCTTTCACTGGCCTTTTACATATTTTCATTCTTTTTACATCAATATTTTTTTTTTTAGAATTCCTTCATTTTTCCTTTGAAGTTTTTTTTTTTTCATTTATTCTCATTCTTAATTCAATAATTAATTAATTTGGTATTCTTCAACATTTCATTCAATATTTATTCATATTTCCTTCACCGTTTACTCCCATTTTCTCTTTCTTTTTACGCCAATATTTCTTTTGACTTCCTTCATTTTTCTTTCAATATTTCTTCATATTTCCTTCACCGCTTTCTTTCATTTTCTCTTTTTTCTTACGTCAATATTTCTTTTGACTGTCTTTAATTTTCTTTCAATATCTCTTCATATTTCTTTCACCGTTTTCTTTCATTTTCTCTTTCTTTTTACATCAATATTTGTTTTGACTTCCTTCATTTTTCTTTCAATCTTTCTTTTTTACTTTCTTCTTTTTCATTTAATATTTCTTCAATTTATTATTTTATCTTCTTTTCAATCATTTTTTTTTCATTCCCTCCCCTTATTTCCTTTCATTTTTAAATTCTTTTTTCTTCAGCCTCTCTTTGGCATCGCTATGGTTTCCTTCTTTACTTTTATAGATCATGACTTTCTTTATATTTTTCGTTCAGTCTACCATGATATATTTTCTGCCTGTTAAATTTCTTTCTTGATTTTGTCTTCCATCATACTTTTCTTCTCTCAGCCATATTTCTGTCTTACTTTCTATGAACATCATCATTTTTATGTCTACTGTTACCTCATTCGCTACTTAAAAAATTCCTCCATCTTTTTTCTCTTTTTTTTCTTTGATCTTCACCATTTTTCATTTATTTTGCCTTTTTTTTCTCTTATTCCTATCAATTTCTTTCTTTTTCCTCCTTCAAATTTTCCTTTTTCTTTCTTTCCCTTCTCCTTTTCACATTACATTTACAATCTCAGTTCTTTCTTTGCCTTCTTCGTTACTCATTAGTACACCCACAACCTCTTCAACCCAACAGAACTAATAAACCATCCACCTCTCCACTGACCGGGCGTATATCCTGGTGCACCAAGAAAGGACCTGAACCCAAAACCTAAAGCAAACTATTCCTTGCCCTTCCTATCAACGACATTCATTTCCTTTTAGGTGATTGATATGTTTGAGGGTCAGTCGGCAAATGTTGTACAATATCAAAAAAAGCAAAATCATTGGAGAACGATGACCAGAACATATCATATCATATATATATATATATATATATATATATATATATATATATGTATATATATATATTATTAATATTATTATTATTATTATTATTATTAATATTATTATTATTATTATTAAGATTAATTTTATTATAGTTATTATTAATATTATTATAATTATTATTAATATTATTATTAATATTAATATTGTTATTACTATTATTATTATTATTAATAATAATATTAGGTTGGTGCAAAAATAATGACGTAATAATGTCGTTTTTTGACGTATTTTTCAACGTAAAAAACGACATTATTACGTCATTATTTTTGCACCAACCTAATATCATTGTTATTATTACTATTATTATTATTACTATTATTATTATTATATTACTTCAACGTTATTTTTCGAATGTTCAGGCCGGCAGGCTAAATAAAATAAAAGCAGCGTCTACTCACTTATGAGTATCTACTAAAAACAAATTTTAAATTAATAAAATATGTCGTAATAAATCAAAAGAATCTATTAACTCTTTAGAAATTGCTTTCTTTACCTTTCGGTGACAAAAATGAGCAGATATGAACTTTCGGGAATCTAAACGAGAAAATATGTGTATCCGTTAAAATAACGTTTAAATAATTGTTTTATGTATATATATATATATATATATATATATATATATATATATATATATATATATATTGTTGTGACCAAGTAAATGGTTAAAGAAATAACCAACTAAGTGTTGCAGATATATCATATATAAAAGTAAGTACAGCAGAAGAGTATTATACGACTAGTGAGTTTGTGTCGGTTGACCCAGCATTCCATCTATTCGACTGTTCCACCAAGGCATTCTCTCCTACTAATCTTATAGTAGGTGGAAGAGTTCAATATAGACTCTTTAGAGGGAGGATACCACAACATATATATATATATATATATATATATATATATATATGCAGCATATTTTAATTCAAGCATGTCTGGTTCAATGATTTAGATGCATCATGTCTATTTATTTTAGTTTTAATCGTTTCAAATCCACAGTTCGTGGACTTAAAAAGATTAAAACTTGGTGCCTGCAGAAAATTAACAAAAAGAAAAATTCCAAAATTTTCTTTCAAATACAGTGTAACCCGGATACAGTGTATACATATATATATATATATATATATATATATATATAGTGTAACCCGGATATAAGAGAGTTGCCGGGGCCGGAGAAGAAGTCACTTATATCCCGGTTTCTCTTATATCAGGGTCTCTTATATCCGGGTTACACTGTATTACTTATGACTAAACCATATACAATGTAACCCGGACGTAAGAGAGATTTTCTCTGGTCCCAAATTAGAGCCTGTGTTAATGTATATAAAATAGACCAAACCCGGATATAAGAGAAACCCCGGATATAAGAGAAGCACCCGGATATAAGAGACTTATCCGGGTCTCTTATATACGGGTTACACTGTAATATTTATTTTCCAAAATAATTTCAATCTCATCTGAAACAATTGGAATATGCTCGTGAACATAACATTCATTTAATAATTTTAAAAAATTGAATGGAAGAGAGGTAACTTAGTTAATAATTGAAATATTAATAGAAGATTATATTAGGTTGGTTCAAAAATATTGTCGTTTTTTGACGTTCCACTTCAAAAGAAAAAACGACATTATTTTTGCACCAACCTAATATTTACTTCTTTTAAGCTGTTTGGTTCTCACTTAGATATACTTTTTTTTTTTTAAAAAAAAAAAAACGACACCCTTGTGCAAATTAATTGAAACAAAACGAATAATTCCGTTATTTACTTTTTTTTTCGTATTTTTCCAATGAAACATGACCCAGTGCACATGTTAGCATTTCGTATGTCCATTCAACGAAATCGTCCTTTGAAGATTGACCACAAATTCGCGATTGGATATAAATTTCCGTGTCACTCTTTAATACTTTGATTTGCTTACTAGTAAATCTGGCCAAAGCTTTCGTGCAGCATTACAATTTTCGTACGCTTCGTTGGAGTAACGTCTATCGTAAACAGTGGCCGTTGGACAACTAATCGATAGTCGAGACAATAGTGTCTGGGCTGGAAAAAATCACATGCAGTCACAGGTGACGCAATGTTTTTTAAGGTCAATCAAATTTCCTCATGCACCCTGAAAATAGATTTATATTACTGCACACCACTGCAAATGACATCTCAGGAAAAAATAGAAATCGATTACACCCTGTCACTCCAGTGGGTCTAAAACTGAGCGTATGATGAAAGAAAGGTGACTAAAGCGGTTGTTTCAATTAATTTGCACAAGGTGTATATACTATACTATTTTTTTTTCGCGTACAAAATCGTAAATTTAATTTTATTTGTTAATCTTATACGTTAATTTACCACGTTAATCGACAGATTTAATCGAATCTTCTAAGTTTAATCGTTCAGCTTGTTTTAAACGACATTTATTTATATATTTACTAGCAGGAGAGCCCGGCGTTGCCCGGGGATGTAACAGTAAGAGATAGATCAAGTATCGACCATCATAAAGACTGAAAAATAAAGTTGACAAAGATTATTGTTTAAGGTTGACGGACACGCATATCTTAATTAGTTTTTTTTTTTTTTTTTGTACGAATTGGTCAAACCCAAACTCAAACAAAAACA
>OZ010609.1:21113005-21195505 GCA_963932145.1 Acanthosepion lycidas | reverse complement strand
AGGTGCAAATATAATATATATATATATATATATATATATATATATATATTGTTTATACGTTATTTTTTATAGATACAAATATTTAAGTAAATGCTCTGTTTATAATAACCAGTATTAACAACATATAACGGCCTGAATATTATTAATACTGTTTATTACAAACAGAGCATTTACTTAAATATTTGTATCTATAAGAATAACGTATAAACAGAAAATATATTAAAATAAATGTCGGGTTTTATCCATTTCATAACACACACACACACACACATATATATATATATATATATATATATATATATATATATATATATATATATAGCATAATGATAGCCATAAAATCTACTATTTATTCTGCACCTTATGTCCTAATAGTGGATATATTGGTGAATCTGGAAATAATTTTAGATTTCGCTTCAACAATCATAAACAAATCATACGTCAAAACAATCCTTATTCCCCCATAGCTGAACACTTTAATCAATCAGGACACTCATTAGAAAACTGCAAATGTTTATGGATAGATTCTGATTTCAGTTCCACATACACACGCAGAAAAAAAGAAAAATACTGGATTTTAAAATTAAATACATATAAACTAGGGTTAAATAAAGACTTGGGTATTTTAAATATTTATAAATATTTCATTAGTTAAACATTTTTTTAGATATTTTTATAAACAACATCTAAAATATTATTACAGTTAGATTTACGTTAGAAATATTCGTTCCATATCACGTGACGTCCGCATCTCGTAACGGACGCTACTTGCAAACAAACAGTAATTTTAATTTATTTGTAACAAACAGTTATTTCTGAAGAAAGATTGAGGTCAATCTGAAATATCAAATATATATATATAAATAAATAAATACTTTCATAAAAAAACATTATTATTTTTTTAATTTGCAACTTTATATATATATATATATATATATATATATATATATATAAATGGTCGATTTGGCAAGAAGGTGACTTCTTGATGTTAACGGTCTGGAGGATATATGCGGTAGATTTGGAAAGTGCCTGAAAAACATATCACGGATTTATCCAAGCTTTCTGATTATAATTGTTTAAATGGAACCCTTGGGAGTACTAGCATAAAGTCACAAGTCATCGTGACCGAGGATGTGAGCGTGCTGTCCTTGTTCAAATTGTTGATCACGCTAGATAACATTCTCTATAATAGAAACTGTATCTAAAGTCCGCTCAGCATAGTTGCAGTATAAATCACAGCTGGGTTCTGTGGCTGCCTGGCCAAGTGCCTGATCAACCTCTAGATATAGGATCCTGTTTGACAATGGCAAGTAGGTTAAATCCAATTGGATTAATCGATAAAAGCGGAGTCGGTTTGATACCAGATCGACTTGTAAATGATACGCGTAAATTACTCAGATAATTTTACATCGGGGATATCAATTATTCTGTGGCGTATATTTGAGGAAAAATAGGCATATATCTTGGAGAAAAATAAATATTTCTTTTTCAGCAACTTCTTCAATATGAATGCGTTTTGATTAGAAATCTCGATTTAAATCAACGAATCATCTTTTAGGCTCCGGATATATTGATTTAAGTATTAACTCCGTAGATACATATTTTAATGGCTTCTTTTTTTTTTTCGTTATTCTAGTTCTACGGTTTTCAGAAATTTAAATGTAGCATTAACCGCTATCTTCTGTATTACTAAATACTATTTTTCTTGTTGTACATACACCTCATTAACATTTCCTCTTTTTTCTTGCGTCTTAGTCGATTTTTGCCATGGTTTTGGTGAAATTTATACAAACACTCACATTCACGCATTCACACAGACTAAAAATAATGAAATCCTTATTAATAAAAAAGGGAAAGGCCTACCTTCAATAATATGAACTATGAACACGGGCACAATGTGCTGACTGTGTTTGGAAAATAAAAAAAATCGTATAACTCTAGATACATACGTAGATTCAGTTAAAAGTAAAAATAAAATCATCCTTGATAATGGCTAAAATTATATCAGAAAGCGATCGGTTATACAAAAATGTTGGACAATTTCTACATAAATTAGGTCCAGAAACGAAAAAAAAAAAATTAAGAAGAAAAAATAAAAAATAAAAAAAAATACATAATCGCAGTAACTTGTCAGTAATTTTTAATGAAACTTGTATAAAAGAAAGGTTGCTGCACGAACACAGAATTTTACACAGACACAAACATATATATATTTTAAGACATTTTTAGGTTTATACATTCTTTTTTATAGATAAAAATATTAAGTAAATGCTTTTTTATAATAAGCAGTATGAACAGCATTTACCGACTTGAATGTCCGAGAAATTGTCATAGAAATTATGAGTCCTCCGACAGAAATCGAGCCTGTATCCCATACGGAACCGTCATATAGCCTGATGCCCCTTTACTGATTTCGCCACAGAGGGGCATCCCGGTTAGCAATGTCGATTTTACTATTTTTAAACTAAATTTTCCATGATTTTCTCACGTACATTCATATATTTGTCCATTTCATAAGGAGGACTGATATTAAAAAACAGTTCAGTACACATTTCTTTCTTTCTGTTGCTTCAAGTCTCTTCTTCATCTGTTTTCCCTTTGCCAAGATGGACGCAGGTTCGAATCCTGCTGGTGGATGCATAAATCTCTTTATGAAGATACTTCAAATATTCAGGCCTCTTGACGAAAATAAATGTACTGTTTAATAAAGAAACGAAAAGCCTACCCAAATATGGTTATCCACTAAATATGACGTTTAAGCAATAGTATATATATGTATATGTGTGTATATATATATATATATATATATATATATATATATATATATATATATATATATATATATAGAGAGAGAGAGAGAGAGAGAGAGAGAGAGAACTGGATTGATGTCACATCAATCCAACCAAATATGTTTGCTCTATGAGGTTTGATGTGCCGACTATGAGGCCCGGCTTCCGATCTGACCATGTTTGATGTGCCGACTATGAGGCCCGGCTTCTGATCCCACCATGTTTGATGTTCCGAACATGAGGCCCGGTTTCCGATGTCACCATGTTTGATGTTCCGAGATGAAGCCCGGCTTCCGATCTCACTATCTTTGATGTGCCGACTATGAGTCACGGCTTCTGATGCCACCATGTTTGATGTTCCGAACATGAGGCGGGCTTCTCATCCCATCATGTTTGATGTTCCGAACATGAGGCCCAGCTTCTGATCTCACCATGTTTGATGTTCCGAGCATGAAGCCCGGCTACGATCTCACCATGTTTGATGTGCCGACTATGAGCACCAGCTTCTGATCTCACCGTGTTTGATGTTCCGAACATGAGGCCCGGCTTCCGATCTCACCATGTTTGATGTGCCGACTATGAGGCCCGGCTTCTGATATCACCGTGTTTGATGTTACGAACATGAAGGCCGGCTTCTGACCTCACCATGTTCGATGTTCCGACCATGAGTCCCAGCTTCTGATCTCATCATGTTTGATGTCCCGAACATGAGGCCCGGCTTCTGATCTCACTATGTTTGATGTTCCGACTATGAGGCCCGGCTTCTGATCCCACCATGTTTGATGATCCGAATATGAGGCCCAGCTTCTGATCTCACAATGTTTGATGTTCCGAACAGGAGGTCCGGCTTCCGATCTCACCATGTTTAACAACGCGACACCCGTTAAAAAAACTGGCCGACTACAAAAACATGCATGGAATTAAAAGCGCACACACACACCATGTCGATTTTGAAAGGTAACGAACTTTTTAAAAAATTATTTTTTTTTTTGCTCAACAATATTTTATAGTGACGAATTTACCTCAGATAATAAAAATCAGAGGTTTGTCATTGAAATACGCGAACAGAAGTAATAAAAAAAATTACCGAAGTTGATTATCACAGGCTTGAATGTAAAAGCAAGACATAAAATAAAAAAGTCGTAAGTTGTTTCGATTTTTCTGGTCAGCTTATATTGTATCCATAGATACACAAATTAAAGGTATATTCTTGTTGCATGAACACTATCAGCTAAAGATGGATGAATTATCCAAAGTCATATCTGAATTATTCAAATCCCAGCAGTTGAGTCAGCAACGTCAAAATGAACAGTTTGCCTTATTAATAAGGGAACAACAGATAGCACAGCAAAAATATCAAGAAAAGCAAGATGAAAGACAGCAAAAATATCAAGAAATGCAAGATGAAAGACAGCAAAATATCAAGAAAAGCAAGAGGAAAGACTGGGAAAATAGGAAGAAATGCAGATCAAGGTTTTAGAAATTCAAAAGTTAACACTGGAGAAATTAAACAACAATCAGGCAAATGGGGGAAATTCTTCATATTCTAATAACACCATATTTAATTCGCTGGAAACTTTCAACTATGTGCCAGACGAAGAAAAAACGTTTGAAGCGTACTTTAAACGATATGAAGATATTTTCTACACAGACTGTGAAAACTGGTCGAATTCAAGAAAAGTCAGTGTATTACTAAGAAAGCTAGGTACAGCAGAGCATAGCAAATTTGTAGATTTTATTCTACCGAGAAGAACGAATGAATTGGAATTCTCGGAAACAGTAAAATTGCTAAAAGAGCTGTTTGGAGCAAATATGTCGCTTTGGCATAAGCGATGGTTATGCATGAATGTCGCTAAATCCGACGATCAAGATTATTTAACATATGCATCTATAGTGAATAGACATTGTGACAATTTCAGATTGGCAGAGATTACGGTGGAAAAATTTAAGTGTTTAATTTTTGCTCAAGGACTGGTATCCAGTAAGTGTGCCGAAATAAGACGTAGAGTTTTGTCTAAACTCGAATCTGAACAAAACTTTACCCTGAAAAAGTTAGCAGAGGAGTGTCAGCGGGCCGTAAGTTTAAAGAAAGAGTCTCAAAAAATCAAAGAAGCTGGCATTGCTTATATTAAAAAAAAACAAAACAAAAAACAATCAAATTACCCTTCAGAGAAAAATTGGAGTAAAAATTCGGCGTATTTTAAAAATAGACAAGAAAAATTAAATAAGAAGAACGAGGGGGAAAAAAAGGTTCCACCATATAATTGCAGACTTTGCAACAAAAGACACTGGGAGGTAAATTGCCCATATAGAAATAAGAAATGTTTCGTGTGCCACAAGAAGGGACACAAAGGATCGTGTTGTAAAACGAAAAAATTCAATAGCCGAATTAGACAAACAAATTCGAATATCAAATCAGATAGAGATTTGAGGAAATATGTGACGACTGAAATATTTAAAAAGAATATCAAATTTCAACTCGATTCGGGTTCAGATTTAATAATAATGAACTATAAAACATGGAACATTTTAAAAAGGCCTACAATAATGAAGTCAACGAAACGCACTCGAACGGTAACTGGAAAGGAAATTAACTTCGAAGGCGAGGTTGTACTCCCCATTAAATTGAACGGGATCGTTAAAAAAATAAAGGTTTTCATTCTGAAAAATGGAGAAAACTTGATGGGTACAGATTTTATTGAAACATTCGAATTGTGGGATAAACCGTTAAACTCATTCTGCAGAAAAGTAGGAAGTAATACGCAAACAAGACAGGACATTAAAGATGAATTAAAGAAAAAGTTTCCGGAAACCTTCACACCTGGTTTTGGAAGATGTAACAAGTTTGAAGCTAAATTTGAATTAAAGGAAAATACTATGCCAATTTTTAAAAAGAAACGTAACGTGCCTTTCGCAAGTGTAGGGAAAATTAACGAAGAACTTGATAAGTTGGAAAAAATAGGAATTATTTCGAAAGTAGAATCTAATTCATGGGCTGCGCCGATTGTGTGCATAAAAAAGGAATCAAACCAAATCAGAGTCTGTGTTGATTTTTCGACAGGGTTGAACTCGGTAATCAAGGACTATCATTACCCGTTACCGAGTCCGGAGGAGATTTTTAACAAGCTAAATGGAGTTATATTTTCAAAAAACGACTTATCAGATGCCTATCTCCAAATTCCCGTCGAAGAGGAATGTTCGAAGTTACTAGGGATAAACACGCATAGAGGGTTATTCAAGTACAACAGGCTTCCTTTTGATATTAAAGTGGCACCAGCCATTTTTCAACAAGCTATGGACGTCATGTTGAATGATTTAGAATGTGCGTGCGCCTACTTAAACGACATCATAGTAAGGAGCGAAGCCGTCGACGAACATCGAGAGCATCTCAATCAAGTATTTTAAAAGATTCAGGATTTGGGATTTAAAGTCAAAGAGTTAAAGTGCGAATTTGGTTTGGAGGAAATTAAGTATTTAGGTCACATAATCAACAAAAATGGCAGATTTCCAGATCCAGAAAGGTCCATTGCGATTAGAGACATGCCGACGCCCACTAATGCGGCGATGCTACAGAGTTTTCTGGGGCTCGCAAATTATTATCAAGCGTTCATTAAAGGAATGTACAATCTAAGAGCTCCGTTGAATGAACTACTAAAAAAAGACAAGGCATGGGAATAGACGGTAGAATGTCAGAAAGCCTTTGATGAAATAAAGAAAATGCTTACATCCGACCTCTTTTTAACCCATTACAATCCAAAACTTGATATTGTAGTGGCAAGTGACGCCAGTTCATACGGGATAGGAGCGTGTATTCAACACATAATGCCAGATGGTTCTAGAAAACCAATTGAACATGCTTCGAGAACTTTACTCCCAGGAGAAAGAAGTTACTCACAGATCGAAAAAGAGGCGCTGAGTATCATTTTTGCCATAACAAAATTTCACAGATACATCCACGGCAGACATTTTATGCTTGAAACGGATCATAAACCTCTGATCACTATTTTTGGTTCAAAGAAAGGGTTACCCGTTTATACGGCAAATTGTCTGTTGAGATGGGGAACCATTCTTCTCAATTATGATTTTCACATAAAGCACCTATCATCCAAAAATATAATTCATGCGGATAGTTTATCAAGACTCGTACCGAGTCAAGAAGAAAGATTCGAAGAATCAATTATTGCAAATATCAGAGCAGATTATGAGGTGAAAAGCATGGTAAACAACATTTTAAAAGAGCTACCGGTTGCATCAAAGGAAATCAAAAAAGAAGCTGAAAGCGATGATTTCATTTTAGAAATAAAAAGCAAAGTGGTAGCAAATGACCAAAAAGTGCAGGAGATTTATTCAATTTGTGACGGATTTTTATTATATGGTGAGAGAGTAGTAGTACCAAAAAAGTTGCAGAAAAGAATACTACGGGACTTTCATATGGGTCACCCGGGGATTAATAGAACAAAAAGCTTAATGCAAAGCTTTGTATATTGGAAAGGAATGGATGTGGATATCATAAACATGGTTCATCGATGTAAAGGGTGTGCGTTAGCAGCTAAGGCACCACCGATAGTACACAAACCATGGTCCAAGACGGATCATCCGTGGACAAGGTTACACATTGATTTCGCTGGTCCAGTAGAAGATTATTACTACTTAATAGTGGTAGATAGTTTTACAAAATGGCCGGAAGTACTACGCTGCAAAAAGCCTACGTCCAATACCACAACAACTTTCTTGCATGAACTATTTGCACGGTTCGGTGTGCCAGAGTGTATTGTGAGTGACAATGGTACACAATTCACTGCTGAAGAATTTAAGGAATTTTGTGAGTTATATCAAATGAACCACATAACGACGCCGCCGTATCATCCGAGGTCCAATGGACTCGCAGAAAGATTTGTCGATACTTTAAAGCGCGCGCTGAAGAAAGCCTCAGGAGTTCCAACGGAAAAGGCGCTTCAGCAATTCCTACAAGTATACAGAATCACGCCAAACCAGAGAACACACTCAAACATAGCACCAGCTGAACTAATGTTCGCTAGGAAAGTTAAGTCAGTGTTTGACAACCTTTTGCCAGAAAAAAAATAGAGTAAAGAATACTATGTATACAGCGAGAAAAAGATACACCTCCGGAGAGAAGGTGTTTTTCAAGTGCTACAAAACCAACGTTGAGTTCTGGGAGCGAGGCATAGTGGACAAGAGAATCGGTGACCTGATTTACATAATTAAAGGGCCGAAGAATACTCATAAAAGGCACCAGAACCAACTTAAAAAATGTTACGTTCTAGAGCATGAAGAGAGTATACCGGATGAGGAAGAAGATCCCATTGATGTAATGTATGATATGTTTCAAGTAGAACCTCCGCAGAATACTCCTGACCCGAGAAGATCCGGTAGGAAACGAAAGTTCACGGACCCATTGGACGTGAATCCAAAACGGAAGAAATATTAAAATTAAGCGGATGGAGATATGCATATGAAGTATGCAAATGGATCTACAAAGAAATAGCCATAATCATCAACCCATATAGGAAGCCAGTTTGAAATCCAAAAGGGATTCCAAGGCTTGGGAGGGGGGTGTTGTGGTAGGATCCACCTAATTTGCATAGTGGAGTACCGACCATATAAATATGGTTGGTACCGGGAAGAGAGGGAAGGAATCAAGAGATTCAACCAGAGACTCTGCCCGACTGCGACCCAGTCAACACATTCTCCAGGAACGGTCTTCCCAGGAATATACAAAAGACTATATGTAAATATTGTGTACGCTTTCTTGTTTCAATACATTTTGTTCTAAGTACATTTTGTGTTGCATTATTATTCCATGCATTAGTCAAGTTTCAACAGTTATGATCAGACTAAAATAGCTAGATATGAAGAGATTGATAGATAGATATGAACAGACTAAGATAGATAGATAGATAGATAGATAGATAGATATGTTAGGATCAGACTAAAATAGCTAGATATGAAGAGATTGATAGATAGATATGAACAGACTAAGATAGATAGATAGATAGATAGATAGATGAAATAATTAGATAGACAGAGATATTATATGATCAGACTAAAATAGATAGATAGATAGATAGATGGATACGAATGGACTGAGAGACATTAATACAAAATTGAAAATTTACTAAATTTTTTCATGAAGCATAAATAAAATCGAAACGTTAAATTTATAAACGTTTCTTATTACTTATGTCATCATTCTGTTGGATTCTAATCTATATTTGAGCACAATTCATATATATATATATATATATATATATATATATATATAATATGTTTGTGTGTGAAGAGACATATAGACAGGGTAGAAATAGATAGATATGAACGGCATGATAGATAAATTGATTAATAGAACAGACATAGATATAAATAAATTGCCATAGATAGATAGATAGACAGACATACAGATAGATAGATATGAACACAATGAGATAGATAGATAGATAGACAGACACATAGATAGATAGATAGATAGATAGATAGATAGATAGATAGATAGATAGATAGATAGATAGATAGATAGATAGATAGTATCTTATTAAAATCAATACCTGTATTTTTCTTTAATAAGATTTCTCGACCATTTAGGCCGGCAGTCGAAAATAAATGAATATAGCCTAATAAAAAAACGGAACGTCTACTCAGATACAAGTATCCACTAGAAAATTTGCTTTGTTTACGTACGGATATGAAACTGCAGATATGAAAAAAAATATTCAGGGGATCTATGAATGTATGTATTTCGATTAATGCTAAAATTGAACCTTGCCCGATCAGCTGTTATTTGTAACTGTGGATCCTTCTGCCCTAAGGGACGTAAATTCGAATCCTACCAGCGAGCGTAATTTTTTCTGTAATTAGATTTCTCGATTGTTCAGGTTGGTAGACGAAAATAAATAAATATATTCACTGCTTAATAAATAAACGGAACGTCTACGCATATACGTGTATTCATTAAAAATGACCTTGAGTTAGCAAACACACAACGTTCTTACGGGCCACATACCTTCAAGTTAGCTTTGATCTTCAAAATTTTAATGCAATGTCAGTCGCTATCTACTGTTCTCCTGATTACTCTTTCCTCTTCCCGCTCATTATTAATGTTTCTTTTCCTAATTCTTCCATACCCTGTAACCCCTGTAACTCATAGTGGATTTACTGCCTTGCTTATGGAACTCCCCTCCGCCTCAATACTTTCCAGCCAACTTTAATCTGTAAAAATTTAAATGGACTGTCAATCGCTATTTAGTGTCTTCCTGATTACTCTTTCCTCATACATTATTAATGTTTCTTTTCCTAATTCTTCCATATTACGTAACCCATTGTGTCTTTACTGCCTTGTCTGTGGAACTCCCGTTCGGCTCCATTTTTTCCAGTGAAATTTAATCTGTAAAAGTTTAAATGCAATCTCAAACGCTATCTACTGTTTTACTGATTTCTCTTCTTTTTTTCTCGCTCCCTGGTAATGATTCTGCTTTCTAATTCTTTCACCCCGACTAGCATCCACCTTGTGTCTTAGTGGCTTTATTGCCTTGCTTCGAGTGAACTTAATTAAAAAAAAGAAATAGAAAAAGTAAAAACTGAACGAGAACGTGACAAGCTGCCACACTCTCTCTCTATATATATATATGTGTGTGTGTGTGTGTGTGTGTGTGTGTGTGTGTGGTGCGTTTGAAAGGCGCTATATATATATATATATATATATATATATATATATATATAGCGTCTTTCAGACGCACCACACACACACACACACACACACACACACATATATATATATATATATATATATATATATATATATATATATATATATATATATTATAATCATTTTTTATAATCATTTTTTATAATCATTTTTTATAATTATTTTCTATTTTTTAAATAATTATAATTTAAGCTCTACTTCTGTATGGAGCACTGCTTTTTAAAAATAAAAACAAAAATACCAAAGAATTCCGTATAATTTACCTAACGTGTTCTTTCCTATTTTTCTACATGTATATATATATATATATATATATATATATATATATATATATATATATATATATATATATATATATATATATATGTGGGTCGGTGGATGTGTGTGTTTGTCTGTGTGTTGCGTGTGTGAAAGACGCTATTTAACAGTAATTTTTAGCCTACTAAAATTTTGCGATTAATTCCACCCTTCAAAATCTGCCCAGGCTTTCGCCAAGTGCCGCTCTGAGATTAAAAAGGACTTAGAATGACTACGCCTCACTTGGCGCTTCCAACCGGACGATGGACACTCCTTCGAATGCGCGAAGTGAGCCAGACGGAAGTTAGACGAACTGAACTCAAAAGTAGTTCGACCGATTTCACCGACGGCAAATGGCTCAAGGGATTTTCCTCTGACCCTGAACTTTTATTCAAGCACACAACATGTTCAAAATTTCAACCCCATCTAAGGAGAATTAGGAAGATAAATTAGTATATACATGACTAAATTTGCACGCACACACACACACACACACACACACACACACATATATATATATATATATATATATATATATATATACATTGTAACCCGGATATAAGAGAGTTGTCGGGACCGGATAAGAAGTCTCTTATATCCGGGTTTGGTCTATTTTGTTTAGGTAAGTATGGCTCTAATTTTGGACCAGAGAAAATCTCTCTTATATCAGGGTTTATCTTATATTATGGTCTCTTATATCCGGGTTACACTGTACATATATATATATGTGTGTGTGTGTGTGTGCGTGTATATATATATATATATATATATATATATATATATATGTGTGTGTGTGTGTGTGTGTGCGTGTGTGTGTATATATATATATATATATATATATATATATATATATATATTATAATAAAAAGAAAGAACAGTAAGATATAAAATCCGGTGTTCTTATTAACATTTTTTATTTTTACCAAACAGTGCTCAATGTAAATGTACAGAGCATAAATATTATAAATTACTTGATTTAAAATATGGTTTCCTCGCTACACAGTAATAACCATGTTTCAAAAACCGAAGCTGAAAACTTCAAATTTAATTATATAATTATATTAAAAGCATTAGTTCCATTTCATCTTCAAGCGAATTTTGGAATAACTTTTTTTTTTCTAAAAAATAAGTTATTCCAAAATTCCGTTGAACAACTAATTCTTTTAATTTAATTATAGAATTAAATTTGAAGTTTTTAGCTTCGTCATTTGAAACATGGTTATTACTGTGTAGCGAAGAAAACATATTGTAAATCAATTAATATATATATATATATATATATATATATATATATATATATAGGCAGTATATCTTCATTCAAACATGTTTCATTCAAGAATATAGATATATGTTTATTAATCTTTATACTGATCCTTTCCAGTTATCTAACCAAGTTCGTGATGTTAAGATCAAGGAAGGCGCCGTAGATTTTCTTATAGAATTTCCAAAGGATAAATTTAAAACTCAACAATAAATTTAAAATTTAAATAAATTTAAACCTCAACAATTCAGAGCGTGTTTTTTTTTTTGTAATCATCACAACGGAATCTATCGCAGTTACAATAAGTTTGTCTTTGTAATTTACTCCTGAAGTTGAACTTGAAAATTTTCGAAAGTACTTGGGTTAAAAAAAACAAACAAAAAAACTACAGCGCCCTTCTTGATGAATTTCATCTTAACACGAAAGAACTGATTAGAGAACTGGAAAGAATAGCGCAAAAATGGACATATGTCTATACTATTCTTTGAAACATGATCTGTATATATATATATATATATATATATATATATATATATATATATATATATATATATATATATATATATATATTTATTTATTTATTTGTGGGTATGTCTTGATTAACCAATTAAATATTGGATCTGCGCTAAATAGAAAAGTAAACTCAGAGGGTGGAGGTGAGTGTGTTATTTTTTATGCCTTGAGAAACCAGAACATAGACAGGCCATCATTGACAATTACGGAAATATATATATATATATATATATATACAGAGAAAGAGAGAGAGACAGACAGAGAGAGATAAATTATAATATAAAATCCGATATATATATATATATATATATATATATATATATAAAATGATCCACAGATAGACTGTTTCGGAGTACCACAGCTCAATATATATATATATATATATATATATATATATATATATATATATATATATATATATATATATATATATGAATAAAAATGACAATAGGAAAACTGGTAATTGCTGACGCGTTTCGCCCAATGTCGACTTTATCAAAGCAAAATACGAATTCGTATTTTTCTTTGATAAAGTCCACATTGGACGAAACGCGTCAGCTATTACCAGTTTTCCTATTGTCATTTTTATTCATAAATATTGACTTCTCTACTGCTTAAATCAGAGAAATTTTCATATATTCATACATATATATATATATATATATATATATATATATATATATATATATATGCCATTTCTTTCCGCGGTAGACCAGTTGCCATTCAAGGCTATAGAACCCGTTCTGTCCTGCTATTTACCCGTAGCTGAGGGGAGTAGAAGTAGATTTATACATTTCCCAAGGCTATTAGCACGCAAGTGAATGGAATGGATTCGACTGGAATTATTTATTGTGTACTCACTATAAACAGTTCATATATATATATATATATATATATATATATATATATATATATATATATATATATACACACACACAGACATATATATATATATATATATATATATATATATATATATATATATATATATATATATATATATATATATATATATGCAAATGTAACAAGAACGAAAAGCATATAAGTTTAAGCGTTCATAGCATTAATTTAAAAGAGGGCTCAATACGAAGTGTAGAGCAATACTTATTTATTCTAAAGATGTTACATTCGGTCAAACTATTACTCACGATAAAGATGTATATTTTTTCGATGCGAACGCATCTCGACAGGTGCTGAACGAGTAGACGCTTCGTTTATTTATTAAACAGTACATTTATTTTTTTATTTTCATCTACCGGCCTGAATATTCAAGAAGTTTTATTTAAGGAAAAGATGCGCTCTCCGGTAACATTCGAATATAAGGTGATATTGTTATTAATTTCAAACTACACCGACTAATCCAAAATTGAAAAGCTTAATAGAAAGTATTCTGCTTTAAGAGTTTTAAAATAATTCTTATTTTTTTTTATGCATATAAAATATTACGTAATGTGGCCATATTTGAAATTATCGGCATTATCACAAAAGAAGATTGACTAATCTAGTAAATTTGAAGTCAATATTCCTAAAAGTACATTACGGAAAATATTTTCCAACATTTTCAATATTACTGCGTACTTAAAAAAAAACCCGCTTTCTCGTCATTTTCTTAAATTATGTTTTAACAGATAACAATAGAACAACATTAAAAGTGTTGACACATTTATCTGCACCTGTTACGTGATTACTGTTAGCTTTAAAAATCCATTTCTCTGCGATTTTAAATTTAAAGCAAATAATATATATATATATATATAAATTGTTTTTCTATCTTGTGATTGGGTTAAGCTTTTAAACCTTTTTTTAGACTATGAAATTTAAATTTTTTTAATTTTTTTATGCTAATTATTTAATGCAAAAATTTGTTAATGTCGGCAGAAAACCGTTAACTCATGTCTATGTTTTAATAAGTGTTCATTATTTAGAAACTTAACAATGGGTAGTTTTTCATGTAGGCATAAAGAGCATGGGTCATCCCAGATTTTACAAGTTCTTGTTCTATTTCTATTTTCTATTTTACTTTTGGTGTTTTATTTATTTCCTTTAAATGCCAAAAATATTTGGATAGAGATGTCTGATTTCTATTTCTAATATTATTGAAGAAGCTTTTGTGTTGTCGCGATCTAATTTTAAATTCATTCTTCGATGAACCAATGTATATCCTATCAGTGTTAGAACTCTCAATGGATGAGATAGTGCATTGGTATACCACAGATTTTGTGCGGCATTTATTTTCCAACGGGCAGTGTTCAGGGTTTCTACAATCACATAATTTTTCATTATTTTTGTCTAATTTTATTTAGGATTTTTATTAATACTGTTTTGGCATGCGTGTTTTTCCAGGATTTTATTATTATGTTTTTTTATGATTCTTTCTAGATTTTCACTGCAACTGTAGCCTAATTTCAAGGTGTTTTTATTAAAGATATTGCTAAGTCTGCTATTAATAGGAAGTGTTTTTCAATTAAAGCTAGGAACATGTCCTAGCTTAATACTAACCATTTGGTTGAACGGAGGGGTATACCAAATGATTTTCCTTTTCCTGTTTTTTTTTTCTGGTTAGTACTATTGTTTCTATAATTTATGTTGGCGTTTTTGTATCCGCTATTTTTTAGGGCTATGTTATAAAAATTACTGTGATGTTGGAATGTTTCTTTATTAGCGGAGTCCATGCTAATTCTTTTCCCTATTGATGTGGGTATATGCCTAATTATAGAGGGAGGGTGGTTTGATTTAAGGATTAGTGTTAAGTTTTCTGTAAGGTAGGTATATGGTGTTCATTAAGTCTAGAGTTACGTCGAGGAAGTTTTAATTTAGTATTGACTGTAGTTTTTAAGTTTAGTTTTCTGAATTCACTATATATTATCTTATAATTTAAGCTCTACTACAGTATGGAGCACTGTTTTTTAAAAATAAAAACAAAAAATACTAAAGAACTCCGAATTATTTACCTAACGTGTTCTTTCCTATTTTTCTACATATCTCCACACACACACACACACACACATATATAATTATATATATATATTTAAACATTAATTATACTTTAAATCAGGTAATATTTCTGAAATAAAGTTTCAGAAAAGTATATTTATTTTTTGAAGATTTTTAAAACGGAGAATTAACTTTTGTTTACAGATTTGTCAAAATGTATCAACATGGCCGATTTTAATGATTTTCCTGAAACAAACAAAATTGAGATTCCAATCAATATAATTTCTATTTGAAATACACCAGAGTATTTTTTACTCGAAATAGTAAAATAATCTTTTATATTTTAATTAAAGGTAAAAAGAATGCTTTTTCGTTTGTAAAAATTCATTTTAAGCGTTTGGTATCGAAAATTAGAGAAAGTACCTACGCTTGAGCGATTACGTCTCTTTCGATTCATGACTATCTAGGCAGAAGATATTCCCGCAGTAGGTAGATGGCCTCTCTGTCCTGCTATTCAAGTTATTTACTTTGAGGAAGAGATGGATTCATGCCTTTCGCAAGGGTATTGCCCGTAATTGAATGTTACGAACCCGGCTGGAATTTGAACTCGGCACGACGAGTGCTGATTTCAAACCAATATCTGTTAAATCACAACGCGAATCTATGTTTCTGCTACGACGTGAAAATAAAAAATAAAATCATGAACAGATTTAAAACCGGAGATATTACTTTTTAAATCAACGCATATAATCTCCAACCGCAGTTTGAAACCGTAGCTCCAAGTTTAATTTACAACATGGCAACAGGCAGAGATACTTCAAACCCCGCGTCATCAACAAACGAGCCCGCTATCGTCAGGTCCGAGTCACTGTACCTTTCAACTGTTGAAGTAAATCTCTTGATCAGCCCAGGTGAGATAATTCGCCGATCCTTACGACCAGTGTATTATACATCGAATGCATTTCGCCGTGAGACGAACGTCGACAACTGTTTTACCTAATGGAGCGTGGAAAGTTAATATTTTCTAGGGACAAACGAGTAAGGATTACAGGTTCACACCTTCATAGCAAACAAGCTGTTTCTAACGATCAATTTTTCTTTGTTTCCACGGATCGACGTGTACTTCAAATTGTTCAATAACGTCTTGAACTTCAGCTGTTAATACATCTTTATTTACAGCTATCTGCTTGTCATTTTGTTCATTATCTATCTATCTATCTATCTATCTATCTATCTATGACTTTGAGTTCATATCTATCTCAATTCAATTATATTTATTTATCTATCTCAATCTGTTCATTATCTATCTATCTATCTATCTATCTATCTATCTATCTATCTATCTCTAAATATATAAATATATCTTTTCTCTGTCCTTATCTATCTATCTATCTATCTATCTATCTATCTCTCTCTCTCTCTCTATATATATATATATCTACCTCTGTTCATTATCTATCTGTCTATCTCAATCCGGTTATCTCTCTCTCTCTCTCTCTCTATATATATATATATATATATATATATATATATATATATATCTTTTCTCTGTCCTTATCTATCTATATATCTATGACTTTGAGTTCATATATATCTAAATCCGATTATATTTATTTATCTATCTCAATCTGTTCATTATCTATCTATCTATCTATCTACCTATCTATCTATCTATCTATCTATCTATATATATATATATATATATATATATATATATATATATAATATATACACACACACACATATATACATCTATCTATCTATCTATCTATCTATCTATATCTGTTCATTATCTCTCTGTCTATGTCAATCCGGTTATCTCTCTCTCTCTCTCTCTCTCTCTCTATATATATATATATATATATATATATATATATATATATTTATATATATGTATATATATATATATATATATATATATATATATATATATATATATATACACACACATACATATATCTTTTCTCTGTCCTTATATATCTATCTATCTATCTATATTAGCCTGTTCCCTTCAGTCTCTTCAAGATTGGATTACTTGTTCATTCAGCGTTGATCCATGATGCAGGCTCATCTCGGCACGAATCGTCGGAATGTATTCAACTGATCCATAACGTTAATAGATATTTTGACTTTTTGATTCCTCATTAGACAGAGATTAAATAGAGAAGTAGAAAATAAGAAGAAGAAGAAAGAGAAGAAGAAGTAAATGAAAAAAGAAAAGGTAAAGAAGAAGGAAAAGATAAAGAAAACTGCAAAAATAACGAAAGAGAGAAAGAAAATAGAATAAATAAAACAGAGAAGGGAAGGAAACACACACACACACACACACACACACACACACACATATATATATATATATATATATATATATATATATATATGAATATATATATATATATGAATATATATATATATATATGAATATATATATATATATATATATATATATATATATATATATATATATATATATATATGGTTGGATAGATGTAAGTTTGTGACTCTGGGTTTCACGCTTTAGCGATCGTCAGACAAACTGATTAATTTTTTTTTAAAATTTGGTTTTATGTAGATTGCGTGTATTGGTGTTATTGTGGAAGTGGTGGGGGAAACTTCGTCATTTTGTCATCGTACTGACGCAAACATCGATGTATGCCGACACATATACATACTTGGTCGTCCGTCGAGACTCATACATATATAAACATATGTGGGCAGTTTCGGATATGACATATGTATGTATACGGGTGGTGTTGTGTCTATACATACACATTTTTTTGTTGAAATTTAAAGATTGGAAGTGTGGCAGAAACAAACTCACATCAATCCAACCAAATATGTTAGCTCTATCTCTGATATTGAGCACTTTCTAATAAGTACCGCGCATATAATATATAAATAATTATACATATATATATATATATATATATATATATATATATATATATATATATATATATTATATTTATATACACACACTTTCCCCATATATATATATATATATATATATATGAAGAAATATAGTTTTAAGGTGTGCTATATTTATGGGATAAATTGTTCAATATCAGAGATAGATCGTATGTAAATATAAATATAAACATGAGCATTGAAGTCATCACTCAGAGGCGACAGGCTGTTTCGTGCCGGACCCAAACATCGGTATATATATAAATACCCCACTGTTAATATCAATCTATCTTTTATTATGCACATTATCTATCTATCCATCTGTCTGTCTGTCTATCTATCTATCTATCTATCTATGTGTATATATATATATATATATATATATATATATATATATATATATACATACATAGATAGATAGATAAATATATATATATGTGAAGATATGTAGGAAAATGAGAACTCTTATGTAGCGAAGGAATCATATTTTTTAAAAAATAATAGTAATATATATATATATATATATATATATATATATATATATAGAGAGAGAGAGAGAGAGAGAGAGAGAGGGAGAGGGAGAGGGGGAGAAATAAATAAATAAATAAATAAAGAGAGAGCGAAAGTCACAGAAATAGTCAAAGAATGACCGAACAAACTTGTGAAAGAAAGAAAGAAAGAAAGTGTTATAGTGGAATACACCTATTCTATAGTTAATAGACTCTCCCACCTATAATAAGTAGGATTAGTAAGAGTAACGAGGGAGGCAGTCGCTCAGGGGGTCGGTCGGTCGCTCAGGGGGTCGGTCGGTCGCTCAGGGGGTCGGTCGGTCGCTCAGTCAGTCGATGCCGGACGACCGTTAGTCGGATACTAAAGTATCAGCGACCACTATTTACATTATTCGGACTATTGTCCTCGTCTTTTTCGCCATATTTATTACAACATTTCGGCCTTTCACTATCTGCCTATATTTCTGAGATGAGGTATTATGTACACTATTTACATTATTCGGACTATTGTGTTCGTCTTTGTCGCCATATTTATCACAACGTTTTGGCCTTTAAGTATCTGCCTATATTTTGAGATGAGATACTATGTACACTATTTACATTATTCGGACTATTGTGTTCGTCTTCCTCGCCATATTTATCACAACGTTTTGACCTTTTAGTATCTGTATATTTGTGAGATGAGGTATTATGTACACTATTTACATTATTCGGACTATTGTCCTCGTCTTTGTCGCCATATTTATTACAACGTTTCGGCCCTTCAGTATCTGTATATATTTCTGAGATGAGGTATTATGCACATTATTTACATTATTCGGACTATTGTCCTCATCTTTGTCGCCATATTTATTACAAAGTTTCGGCCGCTTCAGGTGGTTCAGATGTCGAACTGAATAATTCAAAGAGGTGTTGATATGCCTCAAAACAAAATCAACCAAGTAACAGAAAATCAAAATTATTATTGCCAAAACTTTACCTAGCCTTTTAACACTTTTGAAAAAAACTAAAAACTATCTAAAACAAACATTGCTTACAACATAGAGGGGGAACCACTTAAATTGACATCATTTAAAATATGAATATTTGAGTAACTGCATGTTCCAGATAAACGAAATCAAATAGGCTTCATGTTGAAGATTGAAAAATTTATTTAGCAAAATTCCATCAAGATATTCAAAAGGATATAGATTTTATGAAAGATATATATCCAAGAAAAGATAGTAAATAGTAAAACGTTGCTGAGAGTTATAATGGACAGGAAGTAGTGGAGAGCCATTGTCGCCAACAATTTGGACTCAGAACCGGCACTGAAGAATTAAATAATAAAAAAAATAATCGAAATCGGATGAAAACTGTGGACTTGCATAAACAACATCCGATCACATACAGACACACATACATACACACGCATTTTGAGATATATCGATATAGGTACTCTTTACTATATGAACTACGATGTAAATAATATGAGATGGTATATAATTTTGTTTTCACGCAGAGGTTCCTTGAGACATGTAATTTATTTTAAGGGTTACACAATGGTAAACAGTTTGAGAAACACTGCCATGGATGTTGATATGACGCAAAACAAAAACAACCAATCAACATCTCTTTTTGACTCTCATGTAAACCAAACATATATCTACAGATTTATCTACATATTCTACGTATATCTGGCCAAACCTAAATCTATCATTTGGGATCTCCTACAATGCAAAGCTACGTCTAACTTTTGGTCTCTCCTGCAAACCAAACCAGCGTCTACCTTTTGGTCTCTCGAGCAAACCAAACGTGCGTCGACCTTTTGATCTCTCCTACAAACCAAAACTGCATCTACCTTTTGGTCTGTTCTGCATACCAAACATGCGTCTACCTTTTGATCTCTCGGGCAAACCAAACCTATGTCAAACTTTTGGTCTCTCGGGCAAACCAAACCTGCGTCTATCTTTTGATCTCTCTTACAAATCAAACCTTCGTCTACCTTTTGTTCTGTTCTTCAAAGCAAACCTGCGTCTATCTTTTGGTCATTCCCGCAAAACAAACCTTGCGTCTATCATTTGATTTGTTTCTTCAAACCAAACCTGCGTCTACCGTTTGATCTCTCGGGCAAACCAAACCTACGTCTACCTTTTGGTCTCTAGTGCAAACCAAACCTGCGTCTATCTTTTGGTCTCTCCTGCAAACCAAACCTGCGTCTACCTTTTGGTCTCTCCTGCAAACCAATAGGTCGTGGTAACCCAACCTATGTCTACCCATCGACATTAAAGACACTGGAAAAATTTGTTAGGCCGGAAACAAAATCCAACCGAACCAAACCAGACCGGGTACTACAATTGCTGTATCGTTGAAGCTATATCTCTGAAGATAAGAAGATTAAATTAAATAGATTAATGCTTAATTACTATTATTTTCTTCATCATTAAAGCAAGGCGTCTTTCTTTATCATTTTTAAGAGTAGCGGACGACTGGCTAATGAGTTTGAAGTTCCTCCTCCTCATTTGCCAATTTTATGAATTACACCAGTAGTAGTAGTAGTAGTAGTTGGTGTCAAGAATTCTCAAGTTGAAGGAGGGAGAAAAGTCAAGCGGTCAAACTTTGTATGCTTTTGGTCAGCACGAGTGGACGATTGAAAACCGGAAGGATAAGGTTTTTGCAAAAGATCCCGGGCTGGCCGGCCGGCCGGCGGTGGGAGGGTGGCTTTAGTTCGCCCCACGACTCTTACCCACATATGATCAGGCAAGCGGAGAAAAGGCTCGCTGATTGAAGTGGCTCTCAGCCAATCAGAAGCGAAGAGTACAAAGATAATCTCATCCCGAAATCGTTCATTTTCAAAAATGGCAGTACAAATGGACGAATTGGTGATTATAAGTTGGCAAGGTTTTTGATAATCGCCCGGGAAAATTTATGACCAACGCTGGAAAGGCTTCGACTTGAGGGCAAATAAATCTCCAGTCGGGACATCTTGTTTGGAATTTCAATACTAGAATGTCTTGGTCGGGGTTTGCACGATCTGTTACTGATTAGGGTGGGTGAAGCAGACGGGATACCAGTAACACGCCCAAGAGAATGATAGGGATGGTAAGTTTATTTCCAATTTTTATGTAGGTTTAGTCAAGAAAAATATTAATACAGTTATTCCTCTATCTGCTGCATCCCTTCAGGACGGGGTCGATCACATCTCTCCACAACTTCTTGTCGTCTGTATCTCTTAGCAATGTTTTTCTGTTTACTATCTCTCTCATACTCTGTTCTGCCATCTATTTACACGAGCTCGTTAGGTAGCTGACCATGGCTCTCCACAGCTTCCTATCCTTCGTACTTTTTAGGAATGTTTGTCTTTTGATTATCTTTCTTTCTCTCTTTCTCTCTCTCTCTGTCTCTCTGTCTCTCTCTCTCTCTCTCTCTCTCTCTCTCTCTCTCTCTCTCTATATATATATATATATATATATATATATATATATATATATATATATATAAATATACATATATATGTATATAAATATAAATATATTAGTGTTTAAGCCTTTTTATTATATACGTACTATGTCCTGGACATTGAGTTCTACCTGGATTCTATCCTCTTGGAATTATTTTTTATACAAATATATATATGTATGTGTATGTATGTATGTATATATATATATTTATATATTTTAGATGTATGATTGCATATGTATGTGTATATTTACCTCTAATATCCATTTATATACACACACACACACACATATATATATATATATATATTAGGTTGGTGCAAAAATAATGAAGTAATAATGTCGTTTTTTGACGTTAAAAAATACGTCAAAAAACGACATTATTACATCATTATTTTTGCACCAACCTAATATATATATATATATATATATATATATATATATATATATATATATATATATATATACAAGTATAGGATTGGTGTATACGGAATAAATTCCAATAAACAAAAATACTATTCTTAAAAGAGTGCTCAATACAGAGTAGAGCAAATATGATTATTTATTCGAAAATTTATAACATAAAAATGTTATAAAATCACTACAAAAAAGTCATTTTGTTTCAACACTTTTGGTGTCTTCTAAAGTGATGTTGAAAATTAATTTAATTTTCGAATAAACGATTGCATATATACATATATATATACATACATATATATATATATATATATATATATATATATATATATATATATATAGTGCGACCTCGGTACTCGAACGTCTCCCATGTCGAACAAATCGGTTTTCGAACAGAATATTCAAGATGAAAATGCCTCGGTTATCAAACATAAATTTCTGTTCTAGAACAACATTGCCAAATCGAGTTAACCCGAACGGAATCATTTCTGAGTCGACCTGAAACGCCATGTTGTATCCATTCGTCTGTTGTGACGTGCTTTTCTTTTCCAATTTTATTGTACTGTATCTTTTTTTTTCTCTTTATTAGTCTTCAGTCATGCCTCCAAAGAAAGCTAGCAGTGATACTGGTAAAGGAAAAAGAAAAGTTAAGAGAAAAAACAAATTTTGATGACGTCTCTTCCTATTCAGTTTCATATGGCAAAATCAACGCTCTATATTATTCTTATAAATAAAGAGACGATCATCACTTTTCTTCCTCTTCCTCTTACGACATCAATCTCCGACTTACAGATACGGTAAAATTAAAGTGTTCGTCTTTATTTTATCTGTTTAGTATTGTTTCTTTTTTCTTAGATTTAATGATTTTCATTAGTTTTGTGTATAAACTTGTGCACAAATTACTTTTGTAAAAGTTGAAATAGGCAATCATCTTGGGACGAGGAACGGATTAATCGATTTTACATTGATTCATATTGGAAAAATATTCTCGGTTTACGAATATTTCAGGTTACGAACGGAATTTCAGAACTAATTAAATTCGTAAACCGAGGTTCCACTGTATGTAGCTCCAATATATATATATATATATATATATATATATATATATATATGGGGGTGGGGAACAAATATTCATATACATGCAAATTTTTAATTTATTGTATTTACAACTAATGAATAAACATACTTTTTATATTAGGTTGGTGCAAAAATAATGACGTAATAATGTCGTTTTTTGACGTTAAAAATACGTCAAAAACGACATTATTACGTCATTATTTTTGCATCAACCTAATACAATTAACTCTACACAGATGCATAATAACTAAATATGAATAGAAAACAGAAAAAAAATTGATTCAATAGAAATAAATCCCATTTTAATGGGTGAAAAAAGTATTCGTACAAAGCAAATTTGGGATTTTAAATCTTTTAAATTGCTTTAATACTCTGGATTATTCAAGTTTTCTATGCATGTTTAGTGATTGTGCATCTGTGTACAGTTAATATTAGGTTGGTGCAAAAATAATATCGTTTTTTGACGTCAAAAAACGATATTATTCTTGCACCAACCTAATAATATGTTTATTCATTAGTTGGAAATACAATAAATTAAAAATTTGCATGTTTACGGATATTCATTCCCTCCCTCTTTCTTTCTCTGTCTGTCAAGTAAGGTTGGGGTGTCTAAATTTAAAGCGGAAGATGACATCGTCTAGTCTCGTTAAGTGTCTATGGAGATTTATTTTTTTATTTTATTTTTTTCTGAAAGTGTTTTGTGTAGATAAAAAAACTGTCGTAAGTCGCTAACATTTGTTTTTTTTGACGACTTCATAAAGGGTTATCTTATTTATTTATTTATTTATTTATTTTTTGTAGGGCATTTAAACTATTTATTTAGACTATGGAATTTAAAAATTATTATATTGTTTGTTTTTATGCTAATTATTTAATGCGAAAATTTGATGATGTCGGCAAAAAACCCGTTAACTCCTGTCTATTGTTTAATAGATTTTTATTATTTAGAAACTTAATAATGTGTAGTTTTTCATGCAGGCATAAAGGGAATGGGTCATCCCAAGTTTTACAAGTTCTAGTTTTGTTGATAATTTTCCATTTTACAATTTTACAATATATATGTATATATGTGTGTGTTCGTTTGTGTGTGTGTGTGTATCTATATTTGATTACCCAGTAATCATTCTAATATTTTGTTGAATTTTAGATATTTTGGCTTTAGAGTCTTAATTCTGAAGACCCTTGTGAAGTAAATGTTAGAAAATTACCGAAATAATTTGAACTTTTTATAGTTAACACTCTAATTTATTTATAATATCGTTTTTGGAGGTTCATATTTACAAAAATCGGAACGTTTATACGCGCACACAAAAAATCAATATTTTTTAAATACTGGGGATCGCTGAATTGTAGTAAGCCTTTCCATTTATAATTAGTAAATACAATTTTATTTAATAACAATATCAGTTGACTGATACAAATTAATACAGTATTTGATAAGTTTCAAAATATTATAAATTATTCTAACAAAAATTTAAAAAATCAAAATATTTCTTGTAAAAGTTCATTATTCATTGGAAATTATTTTTCGTTAGAGCTTAGTCTTCATAATATATCTTATTTATAGAAAATAGCTGAAGGCTTTTCCAATTAAATAATGTCTTAGTTTTATTGCATTTTTTTTATTTTATGAGCCAGAACAAATTTTCTGTTACTGGGTTTCCTGTTTAACCTAAGAAAATTGATGATTTAAATTCTCCAAGTACTTGTCCTTATAATTACTATAAACATTCAACATAATCATCAGTCACTTGACTTCTTTAATCGTCGGGGAAAAGAAGAAACAACCAATACCCTCCAGGATGATCTATTGACGGTGGGTCTCAGGAGTTTTTCGGCATTGTCAAGTTCAATCCATGATGATGTCTGACCAGTTCTTGCGTCGTTGTCCCCTCTTGCATCCACCTTTCACAGTGACTTGCACGATGTATCTTACAGAAGCTGTTATTCCGTGTGATGTGGCCAAACCATGTAAAACCACAAGACTTTTGACCATGCTCCGTGCATAGTCACTGGTTTTATGTTCCCGGTAGGAGATACGAAGGAGCTTTCTAAAGCAATGGTTCCCGAACGACGGGATCCTTTTTTCCTACCTCATCCTCTCCTCTCACACCCGTAGAGGAGGATGGATATGCCCAGCGGTTTGTTGAGCTTGAACTTGGTCTGGTAGTTGATGTTGCTCTTCCATAGACTTTCCAGTCTGGCCATCGCTTCTGGGGCCGTGGCGGTCCGTGTGCAGATTTCAGCTTTACATATGCCATCTTTTGACAAGGTCACTTACAAAGTATTTGAAGCTGGGCGCTAGTTTGTCATCCATGCTAACGCTGACACTGGTGTTTTTTTTCTATTCACCATCACATTGGATTTCTATGTGTTGAGTTCCATACCATATGCGCCGGCTCTTTCAACGTGTTTGTTATTCGGGTCTTGTAGTTCAATGTTACTGCCTCCCATGAGGTCAATATCGCTTGCAAAACGCAGGCTGAAGATAGGTCTACCACCGATAAAGATTGAAGCTGATGTTGCTTAACCTTTCCCAGTCTGACCATTGCTGCTGTGGCCGTAGCGGTCCGTGTAGGGACTTCAGCATTGAAGATGCCATCTTTTGACAATGTTGCTCACAAGTATTTGAAGCTGGACGCTGCTTCGCCGTCCATTGTGACACTGACACTGGTGTGATCTGTCCTATTCATCATTACTTTAGATTTCTATGTGTTGGGTTCCATTCCATATACGCCGGCTCTTTCAAAGAGTTTGTTGTTCGGTTCTTGTAGTTCAATGTTATTGCCTGCCATGAGGTCAATATCGCTTGCGAAAGGCACGCTGAAGATAGGTCTACCACAGATAGGCATAGAAGCTGACGTGGCCAAACTGACATTTTTCGACGCTTAAGATTGGCGAAGAGAGATTCCTGTCTTCCCATGAGCGCTTTGACCTTGCTCCATACAAAGTTATTGGTTTGGGCTCTCAGTATGAGATGCGGTGAAACTTTCTCAAGCATTTTATCTTGAATGCCTGGATCCTTTTTCTAGTCTCAACATGGAGTGTCCAAGTCTCACACCCATCGAGGAAGATGGATACGACCAGAACTTGGTATGGAAGCTAATACTGTACTTCCACATCCTACTCTGATTATCGCTGCCGGGGCTGTGGCAGTCCGTGTGCGGATTTCAGCGTTGCAGATGTCATCTTTTGACGGAATCACTTACCAAGTATTTGAAGCTGGGAGCTGGTTCACCGTCCATGGTGATGCTGACACTGGTGTTGTTTCTTCTATTCACCATTACTTTAGACTTCTATGTGTTGAGTTCCATCCCATATGCGCCGGCTCTTTCAACGTGTTTGTTGTTCAGGTCTTGTAGTTCAGTGGTACTGCTCGCCATGAGGTCAATATCGCTTGCGAAAGGCACGCTGAAGATAGCTCTGCCACCGATAGAGATAGAGGTGTTGGAGACGTGAAGGGTTTCCTGCTTAATTATCTCCAGAAACAGGTTGAAGAGAGTTGAAGAGTGTAGGGAGAGTATGAATCCCTTGTCTGACGCCGATAATAGTCTGGAAGAAATCTCCTTGATGGCATAGCCCGAATGACATGTATGAGCCCTTATTCTATGTTGAATCCTCTGAGGACCTGCCAAAAGCAATCATGCAATAGCCGATCAAATGCTTTATTGAAATAAATGCAATTGTGGAACAGGTCCCTCTGGTTTTGCAAATGTTTCACGATGAGGACCGAATAGTTGTAGATTATTATTAACTATATAATTTTTTAGCTAATTATTATTAGCTATATAATTTTTTTTGAAATTTCATAAAATTAAATTTAATTCAAAATTAAATGAGTAGTGGATAAGAAATGTAAAATTTTCATAAATGTATAAATTTCATAAAATTAAATAATTAATGGGTAAGAAATGTACCAATTTTATAAATGTATAAATTTCATAAAATTAAATAAGTAGTGAGTAAGAAATGTACAAATTTCATAAATGTAAAAATTTTATAAAATTAAAGAAGTAGTGGGTAAGAAATGTATAAATTTCATAAATGTAAAAATTTTATAAAATTAAATAAGTAGTGGGTAAGAAATGTACAAATTTCATAAATGTAAAAACTTTATAAAATTAAATAAGTATTGGGTAAGAAATCTACAAATTTCATAAATGTAAAAATATCATAAAATTAAATAAGTTGTGAGTAAGAAATGTATAAATTTCATAAATGTAAAAAAATTCATAAAATTAAATAAGTAGTGGGTAAGAAATGTATAAATTTCATAAATATAAAAATTTTATAAAAGTAAATAAGTAGTGGGTAAGAAATGTATAAATTTCATAAATGTAAAAAAATTATAAAATTAAATAAGTATTGGGTAAGAAATGTACAAATTTCATAAATGTAAAAATATCATAAAAGTAAATAAGTAGTTAGTAAGAAATTTAAAAATTTCATAAATGTACAAATTTCATGAAAGTAAATAAGTAGTGGGTAAGAAATGTATAAATTTCATAAATGTAAAAATTTTATAAAATTAAATAAGTGGTGGGTAAGAAATGTACAAATTTATTTTCACAGAGATTTTCTAAAAATAAAAGTTTAAAAAATAAGTTCTACAAGTTTTACTTAAATCCAACAATTATCCTATTTTTGCAAAAATTTCCAAATCAATTTGCGTTCACCGCAAAAAAGACATACAAATTGATGGTCTCCTGTTGACGCCAGAAAAAAAATTAAATCCTTTACAAAAATTCCGAAGGTTCTAGAACGGGTTAAAAAAAAATGAAATATAAAGGATCTTTGATCTTTTTTCTTAATAAAAACACAAAACAATTTAAACACTAAAAAGATTTTTCATCATGGTATTCTCATTTTTTAGAGAATCTTTATATATAGGATGATAGAAAAGTAACTTTTTATTTTATGTATGATGAACTCTCCCGTCTAGCTAAGTGTTGTAACCAAGAAAGATATATAACACTATTTTAGTTCAGGTTCTATCTATCTATCTATCTATCTATCTATCTATCTATCTATCTATCTATCTATCTATCTATCTATCTCAGTCTGTTCATATCCTATCTATCTATCTATCTATCTATCTATCTATCTATCTATCTATCTCTGTTGTAAGCTAGAAAAGGTTACTGAATGAGGAATAACCAAAATATAGGTTGGAAATGAAATGATAATCTTTATAACATCAGCAAAATACAATACTCGCCAGCGGCATGAAGTAGGTAAACCACTGCCAGTGGTGCACTACTTAGGCAGCATATTACCCCCACTTACAATACTGTCCAACGAATTCATGAGGATTGAAACATGCCTATTAGTGTTCATAGGTACGGTATATAACACTGTCTATCTCAGTTCAGGTTATATCTATCTATCTATCTATCTATCTATCTATCTATCTATCTATCTATCTATCTATCTATCTATCTATCTATCTGTTGTAATTTAGGAAGGGTTACTGAATGACCAATAACCAAAACGGAGGTTGGAAATGAAATGGTAATCTTAATAAGATTAGCAAAATACAATACTCGCCAGCGGCGTGAAGTAGGTAAACCACTGCTATTCGTGCACTACTTAGCATATTACCATATTTGCGTGCCACCAGACGAGGTAGGATGCGGCACAAGGACAAATTTAAATTGGGGAAATCCGATCCCGTAGGCTCAGGTAAATATTGCCCGTAGACCCCGGATAAGCGGGAACGGGTATCTGTCTACCTGCCCTCGCGAGTCTCTGCCTTCGGCATTTTTACATGACGGGTGAATCCAACATACATAAAATAGGAAGGTATTATCAGTAACCCAGTATATATATATATATATATATATATATATGTATGTATGTATGTATGTATGTATATATATATATATATATATATATATATATATATATATATATATATATATATATATATATATGTACACGAGCCGATATTTAAGTTCAGTCATTTTGTTATACTGATTTTAGAATGTTAGACTAAAATAATTAGATTCACATTTGTGTCTTTGACACAACACAGAATAAAATTAGCGAAAATTAAGAATTTGACAATACTTAAGACTATTACTATTTGGTGGAAAAGCAAGAGAAATAAGATGAAAGAAATCCTAGTCAAAAATGAATAATAATTGCCAAGGCTTCATCTAAGAAATTCAGACAACTTAAGACTATTACTACTTGGTGGAAAAGCAAGAGAAATAAGATGAAAGAAATACTAGTCAAAAATGAATAATAATTGCCAAGGCTTCATCTAAGAAATTCAGACAACTTAAGACTATTACTACTTGGTGGAAAAGCAAGAGAAATAAAAGGAAAGAAATACTAGTCAAAAATGAATAATAATTGCCAAGGCTTCATCTTAGAAATTCAGACAACTTAAGACTATTACTATTTGGTGGAAAAGCAAGAGAAATAAGATGAAAGAAATCCTGGTCAAAAATGAATAATAATTGCCAAGGCTTCATCTAAGAAATTCAGACAACTTAAGACTATTACTACTTGGTGGAAAAGCAAGAGAAATAAAAGGAAAGAAATACTAGTCAAAAATGAATAATAATTGCCAAGGCTTCATCTTAGAAATTCAGACAACTTAAGACTATTACTATTTGGTGGAAAAGCAAGAGAAATAAGATGAAAGAAATGCTAGTCAAAAATGAATAATAATTGCCAAGGCTTCATCTAAGAAATTCAGACAACTTAAGACTATTACTATTTGGTAGAAAAGCAAGAGAAATAAGATGAAAGAAATACTAATCAAAAATGAATAATAATTGCCAAGGCTTCATCTAAGAAATTCAAACAACTTAAGACTATTACTACTTGGTGGAAAAGCAAGAGAAATAAAAGGAAAGAAATACTAGTCAAAAATGAATAATAATTGCCAAGGCTTCATCTAAGAAATTCAAACAACTTAAGACTATTACTACTTGGTGGAAAAGCAAGAGAAATAAAAGGAAAGAAATCCTAGTCAAAAATGAATAATAATTGCCAAGGCTTCATCTAAGAAATTCAGACAACTTAAGACTATTACTACTTGGTGGAAAAGCAAGAGAAATAAGATGAAAGAAATACTAGTCAAAAATGAATAATAATTGCCAAGGCTTCATCTAAGAAATTCAGACAACTTAAGACTATTACTACTTGGTGGAAAAGCAAGAGAAATAAGATGAAAGAAATCCTAGTCAAAAATGAATAATAATTCACAAGACTTCATCTAAGAAATTCAGACAACTTAAGACTATTACTACTTGGTGGAAAAGCAAGAGAAATAAAAGGAAAGAAATACTAGTCAAAAATGAATAATAATTGCCAAGGCTTCATCTTAGAAATTCAGACAACTTAAGACTATTACTATTTGGTGGAAAAGCAAGAGAAATAAGATGAAAGAAATCCTGGTCAAAAATGAATAATAATTGCCAAGGCTTCATCTAAGAAATTCAGACAACTTAAGACTATTACTACTTGGTGGAAAAGCAAGAGAAATAAAAGGAAAGAAATACTAGTCAAAAATGAATAATAATTGCCAAGGCTTCATCTTAGAAATTCAGACAACTTAAGACTATTACTATTTGGTGGAAAAGCAAGAGAAATAAGATGAAAGAAATCCTAGTCAAAAATGAATAATAATTGCCAAGGCTTCATCTAAGAAATTCAGACAACTTAAGACTATTACTATTTGGTAGAAAAGCAAGAGAAATAAGATGAAAGAAATACTAATCAAAAATGAATAATAATTGCCAAGGCTTCATCTAAGAAATTCAAACAACTTAAGACTATTACTACTTGGTGGAAAAGCAAGAGAAATAAAAGGAAAGAAATACTAGTCAAAAATGAATAATAATTGCCAAGGCTTCATCTAAGAAATTCAAACAACTTAAGACTATTACTACTTGGTGGAAAAGCAAGAGAAATAAAAGGAAAGAAATCCTAGTCAAAAATGAATAATAATTGCCAAGGCTTCATCTAAGAAATTCAGACAACTTAAGACTATTACTACTTGGTGGAAAAGCAAGAGAAATAAGATGAAAGAAATACTAGTCAAAAATGAATAATAATTGCCAAGGCTTCATCTAAGAAATTCAGACAACTTAAGATTCAGACAACTTAAGACTATTACTACTTGGTGGAAAAGCAAGAGAAATAAGATGAAAGAAATCCTAGTCAAAAATGAATAATAATTCACAAGACTTCATCTAAGAAATTCAGACAACTTAAGACTATTACTACTTGGTGGAAAAGCAAGAGAAATAAAAGGAAAGAAATACTAGTCAAAAATGAATAATAATTGCCAAGGCTTCATCTTAGAAATTCAGACAACTTAAGACTATTACTATTTGGTGGAAAAGCAAGAGAAATAAGATGAAAAAAATCCTAGTCAAAAATGAATAATAATTGCCAAGGCTTCATCTAAGAAATTCAGACAACTTAAGACTATTACTATTTGGTAGAAAAGCAAGAGAAATAAGATGAAAGAAATACTAATCAAAAATGAATAATAATTGCCAAGGCTTCATCTAAGAAATTCAAACAACTTAAGACTATTACTACTTGGTGGAAAAGCAAGAGAAATAAAAGGAAAGAAATACTAGTCAAAAATGAATAATAATTGCCAAGGCTTCATCTAAGAAATTCAAACAACTTAAGACTATTACTACTTGGTGGAAAAGCAAGAGAAATAAAAGGAAAGAAATCCTAGTCAAAAATGAATAATAATTGCCAAGGCTTCATCTAAGAAATTCAGACAACTTAAGACTATTACTACTTGGTGGAAAAGCAAGAGAAATAAGATGAAAGAAATACTAGTCAAAAATGAATAATAATTGCCAAGGCTTCATCTAAGAAATTCAGACAACTTAAGACTATTACTACTTGGTGGAAAAGCAAGAGAAATAAGATGAAAGAAATCCTAGTCAAAAATGAATAATAATTCACAAGACTTCATCTAAGAAATTCAGACAACTTAAGACTATTACTACTTGGTGGAAAAGCAAGAGAAATAAAAGGAAAGAAATACTAGTCAAAAATGAATAATAATTGCCAAGGCTTCATCTTAGAAATTCAGACAACTTAAGACTATTACTATTTGGTGGAAAAGCAAGAGAAATAAGATGAAAGAAATCCTGGTCAAAAATGAATAATAATTGCCAAGGCTTCATCTAAGAAATTCAGACAACTTAAGACTATTACTACTTGGTGGAAAAGCAAGAGAAATAAAAGGAAAGAAATACTAGTCAAAAATGAATAATAATTGCCAAGGCTTCATCTTAGAAATTCAGACAACTTAAGACTATTACTATTTGGTGGAAAAGCAAGAGAAATAAGATGAAAGAAATCCTAGTCAAAAATGAATAATAATTGCCAAGGCTTCATCTAAGAAATTCAGACAACTTAAGACTATTACTATTTGGTAGAAAAGCAAGAGAAATAAGATGAAAGAAATACTAATCAAAAATGAATAATAATTGCCAAGGCTTCATCTAAGAAATTCAGACAACTTCAGACTATTACTACTTGGTGGAAAAGCAAGAGAAATAAAAGGAAAGAAATACTAGTCAAAAATGAATAATAATTGCCAAGGCTTCATCTAAGAAATTCAGACAACTTAAGACTATTACTATTTGGTAGAAAAGCAAAAGAAATAACATGAAAGAAATACTAGTCAAATATATATAATAATTGACGATGCAAAATTTCATTATGCATTTTTGTCCCTATAATTTTGAAATTTAATATTTGTTATTAACAGTTGTATTATTATTATTATTATTATTATTATTATTATTATTATTATTATTATTATTATTATCCTTAAACGACTTTCTAATTGTTCGAACCTTTATCTATTCCTTATTTATTTAATGGTTCTTGTTTCAGTTGTTAAACTCTCTTCGGGGAAATCGACCTGATAACATATCTTTCCGATCACGGCAGCGACGACGACGAGTGGATGGTGTTCTCTGCTCGCTATGGCTGTAAAGCAAACAGAAGAAATGGATTTAAAAATCTCCCTCCCGTCATCCTCTTTTCATTAGAAAACCATCCTCTTTTCCCTGTTCTTCTCCTTCTCATTCTTCCTCTTTGTTCTTTTTTTCCCTTGTCTCTTTTTTTTTCTTTCTCATCTTTTCTTTATCCCCGCATCCGCCGATGTTTTTCCCGCCAACTCCAGACACTTTCACGGCCGTTCGTGTCCGAGATAAGGCCTCGCGTTTTGCAGCTTAAAAGTTGACAGGATGAACGTTGTCGGTGAATTATAAAATTATCTCTCGGGTCTGGGTTAATAACCCTATTTGATAGTGGGATTAAAAGAAGCCCTCTCCCAGAAGCAAACTGAAGCTTGTCGGTACCATCGTTGGCCATTTGGTTTCCAATATATATATATACACCCGCTCTGACGGAAGCTGTAGACTAAAGACTGTAAGTAATTTAAAAAGAGAAAGATTAAGGAAAACAGAAGGAGATTGAGAATGAAGAAAAAATTCAGCAAGAAAGAAAGAAAAAGAATGAAAAATGACATGTAAAAAGAGAACAAAGGAAGAAGAGATATAGAGAAAATACAATAAGCTGAGAAAGAAGAACAAGAAAAAAGAAGGAATGAAGGTACGTAGGAAGGAAGGAAGAAAGGAAATAAAGAAAGAAAGGGAAGAAAAGAGAATCGGAAACCTCGTGATGTATTTAGAATGTAGAAAGTCGGGAACGAAAGGAAGAAGAAAAAAAAGAAGACATTTTCATTTTTGTTTATTTCCAAAGAGCAAAGAAATAATAATAAAAGACTGTGAAAATAATATACGAAGAGAAATAAGAAAAAGAAGGAATAACAGAAAGAAAGAAAGAAAGAAAGAAGAGATAGAATGGAGAGATAGAAAGAAAGAAAAAAAAGAGATAAAAAGAAAGAAGAGATAAAAATAAACTAAGAAAGGATAGATAGAAAGAAAGCAAAGAATGAAAGAAAGAAAGAAGAGATGAAAAGAAAGACGAGATAGAAAGAAAACAAAGAAAGAAGAGATAGAAAGAAAGAAAGAAGAGATAAAAAGAAAGAATAAAAGAAGAGATAAAAAGAAAGAAAGAAAGGAGAGATAGAAAGAAAGCAAAGAATGAAAGAAAGAAAGAAAGAATGAGAGAAAGATGAGATGAAAAGAAAGAATGACGAGATAGAAAGAAAGCAAAGAAAGAAGATACAGAAAGAAAGCAAAGAAAGAAAGAAGAGATATAAAGGAAGAAAAGAAAGAAAGAAAGAAAGAAAGAAAGGAGAGATAGAAAGGAAGAAAAGAATGAAAGAAAGAAAGAAAGAAAGAAAGGAGAGATAGAAAGAAAGCAAAGAATGAAAGAAAGAAAGAAAGAAAGAAAGAAGAAATGTAAAGAAAACAAAGAAAGAAGAGATAGAAAGAAAGAAAGAAAGGAGAGATAGAAAGAAAGCAAAGAATGAAAGAAAGAAAGAAAGAAGAAATGTAAAGAAAACAAAGAAAGAAGAGATAGAAAGAAAAAAAGAAAGAAAGAAGAGATAGAAAGAAAGCAAAGAAGGAAAGAAAGAAAGAAAGAAAGTAGAGATAGAAAGAAAGCAAATAAATAAATAAAGAAAGAAGCGATGAAAATAAAGAAATAAAGGAGAGATAGAAAGAAAGCAAAGAAAGAAAGAAGAAAGAAAGATAAAGTAAGAAGAGATAGAAAGAAAGCAAAGAAAGAAAGAAGAGATAGAAAGAAAGCAAAGAAAGAAAGAAGAGATATAAAGAAAGCAAAGAAAGAAAGAAAGAGGAGATAAAAAAGAAAAAAGACGAGATAGATAGAAAGCAAAGAAAGAAAGAAGAAAGAAATATAAAGTAAGAAGAGATAGAAAGAAAGCAAAGAAAGAAAAACGAAGCAGGATATAGAAAAAATAAAGAAAGTAAGAAAGAAGGAAAAAAGAAAGGAGAGATAAAAAATACAGCAAAGAAAGAAGGAAAGAAGTGATAGAAAGAAAGCAAAGAAAGAGGAAGAGATAGAAAGAAAGAAAGAACGAAATAGAATATAGGCAAAAGTAGATAAAGAAAGAGAAGAAAGAAAATATAAAGAAAACAGAAAGTAAAAAAGGAAGTAAAGAAAGAATGGAATAAAAAATAAACAAAGAAGCAAGAAGAGAGAGAGAGAGAGAGAGAGAGAGAGAGAGAGAGAGAGAGAGAAGAAAAGGAGAATGCGAATGAGAGGCAAGAGGAATGAAGAAGGGGGAATGAAAATGGAGGGAAATAAAAAAAGACAGTGACAAAATAAAGAAAAGAAAGTTTTCTTTGTTGTTAAAAAATAGAAAAAAAGGTGGGAGTAATACTATCAGAAGAGCAGATTAATAAAAGAAAGTGAAGAAAGAAAGAAAGAAAAGTAAAGACAAGAAAAGAAAGAAAAGAAGGAAAGAAAAGAAGGAAAGAAAAGAAAGAAAAGTAAAGAAAAGAAAAGAAAGAAAGAAAGAAAGAAAAAAAGAAAAGAAGGAAGGCATTTTCTTTGCCGTTAAAAAAATAGAAAAAAGGTAGGAGTAATACTATAAGAAGAGGAGATTAATAAAAGAAAGTGAAGAAAGAAAGAAAGAAAGAAAGAAAAGAAAAAAAAAAGAAAGAAAGAAAGAAAGAACGAAAGAAAAGAAAGAAGGCATTTTCTTTGCCGTTAAAAAATAGAAAAAAAGGTGGGAGTAATACTATAAGAAGAGGAGATTAATAAAAGAAAGTGAAGAAAGAAAGAAAGAAAGAAAGAAAGAAAAGAAAAGAAAAAAAGAAAGAAAGAAAGAAAGAACGAAAGAAAAGAAAGAAGGCATTTTCTTTGCCGTTAAAAAATAGAAAAAAAGGTGGGAGTAATACTATAAGAAGAGGAGATTAATAAAAGAAAGTGAAGAAAGAAAGAAAGAAAGAAAGAAAGAAAGAAAGAAAGAAAGAAAAGAAAAAAAAAAGAAAGAAAGAAAGAAAGAACGAAAGAAAAGAAAGAAGGCATTTTCTTTGCCGTTAAAAATTAGAAAAAAAGGTGGGAGTAATACTATAAGAAGAGGAGATTAATAAAAGAAAGTGAAGAAAGAAAGAAAGAAAGAAAGAAAGAAAGAAAGAAAGAAAGAAAGAAGAAAAAAAAAAGAAAGAAAGAAAGAAAGAACGAAAGAAAAGAAAGAAGGCATTTTCTTTGCCGTTAAAAAAATAGAAAAAAGGTGAGAGTAATACTATAAGAAGAGGAGATTAATAAAAGAAAGTGAAGAAAGAAAGCAAAGAAAGAAAAGAAAAGAAAAGAAAGAAAGACAGACAGGCATAAGGGAAGAAAGGGGAAATTGAAGACAAAGGAAAAATAAAGAAACTGATGAGAAAGAAAAATAAGAAAATTGTAAAGAAGAAAGAAAGAAAGAAAGAATCAATGAAAGAAAAGGGAAGTTAAGGACAGATGAAAAACAAGAAAATGAAAGTGATAAGAACGAAAAATAAGAAAAGTGAAAAGAAAGAAAAAAAACAAAGCGAAATGAATGTAAAAAGAATGCTATAAGAAAGAAAGAAAGAAAAGAAAAAAAAGAAAAGAAAGAAAGAAAGAAAAAAAGTAAAGACAGAAAAATAAAGAAATAAAATTTAAAGAAAAAGTTTGGTAAAAAGTTCAAAAGAGAAAGAATTGAATGAGTTAAATAGATAAAGAAATTAGTTAATGAAAGAAATAAAGAAAGATTGTAAGAAAAAAAGAAACTGGATAAACAAGGAAGGAAAGTAAAGAAGGAAATAGAAAAGAAAGGTAGGAAAGGAAAAGTGAAAGAAAGAAAACAAAGAAAAAGATGTAAGTAAAAAGAGTGTAAAGAAAGAAAGAAAGAAAGAAAAGAAAAAGATGTAAGTAAAAAGAGTGTAAAGAAAGAAAGAAAGAAAGAAAAAGATGTAAGTAAAAAGAGTGTAAAGAAAGAAAGAAAGAAAGAAAGAAAGAAAAGAAAAAGATGTAAGGAAAAAGAGTGTAAAGAAAGAAAGAAAGAAAGAAAAGAAAAAGATGTAAGTAAAAAGAGTGTAAAGAAAGAAAGAAAAAAAAGAAAAAGATGTAAGTAAAAAGAGTGTAAAGAAAGAAAGAAAGAAAGAAAAGAAAAAGATGTAAGTAAAAAGAGTGTAAAGAAAGAAAGAGAAAGAAAGAAAAGAAAAAGATGTAAGGAAAAAGAGTGTAAAGAAAAATAGAGAAAGAAAGAAAAGAAAAAGATGTAAGTAAAAAGAGTGTAAAGAAAGAAAGAAAGAAAGAAAGAAAAGAAAAAGATGTAAGTAAAAAGAGTGTAAAGAAAGAAAGAAAGAAAGAAAAAAAGAAAAGAAAAAGATGTAAGTAAAAAGAGTGTAAAGAAAGAAAGAAAGAAAGAAAAGAAAAAGATGTAAGTAAAAAGAGTGTAAAGAAAGAAAGAAAGAAAGAAAGAAAGAAAGAAAAGAAAAAGATGTAAGTAAAAAGAGTGTAAAGAAAGAAAGAAAGAAAGAAAAAAAGAAAAGAAAAAGATGTAAGTAAAAAGAGTGTAAAGAAAGAAAGAAAGAAAGAAAAGAAAAAGATGTAAGTAAAAAGAGTGTAAAGAAAGAAAGAAAGAAAGAAAAGAAAAAGATGTAAGTAAAAAGAGTGTAAAGAAAGAAAGAAAGAAAGAAAGAAAAGAAAGTCAAAAGTAAAGAAATAAATAAAAAAAACGCTAAATAAAGAAAGTCGATGAATGAATGAAAATAAAGAAGGATATCTGAGAAGAGAAAAATGTAAAATAAAAGAAAAAATGAGGTGTAAAAGGAATGGAAAGAAAGAAAGGAATGGAAAGAAAGATGTAGGTAAAGAATAACGCTAAAAAGAAAGTCAAGAAAAGAAAAAGAATGAAAAAAAAGAAAGAAAGAAGAGAGTAATGAAAAGAATGTAAGGAGAAAAAAATAAAGAAGCAAAAGAAATAAAGAAGATGGAGAAGGAAAGTAAAGAAAGAAAGCAGTAAAAGAAAAAATAAAGAAGAAAAGGAAAGAGGAACAAAACGAAAGTTGTGAAATAGAGTAACAAAGAAGGTAAGTCAAAAAGAAAAGGAAAATAAATAAGAAAATTGAAGAAAGCAAAGAAAAATAGAAAGAAAAAAAAGAAAGGAAAAGAGAGGAAAAGAAAGGAAAATAAATATTAAAAATTTAGAAAGAATATGAGACAATGATAACGAAGAAGACAAAACAAGGGTATAACGCTTTTAAGAAAGAAAGAAAGAAAGAAAGAAAGAAGATGAAGACAAAAGGTAAAGTAAGGAAAGGAAAGTGATATGAACGAAAAATAAGAAAGAAAGAAAAAAGAAAGAAAGAAAATGAAAAATAAGGAAGAGAAATTGATAAGAACGAAAAATAAGAAAAGTGAAAAGGAAGAAATAAAGAAATAGAGAAAGAAATGAAAGAAAGAAAGAAGGAAAGAAAGGGGAAGTTAAAGATAAATGAAAAATAAGCAAAAGAAAGAAAGAAAGAAAGGCAGACAGACAGAAGGGAAGAAAGGGGAAATTGAAGACAAAGGAAAAACAAAGAAACTGATAAGAAAGAAAAATAAGAAAGAAAGAAAGAAAGAAAGAAAAAAAGAAACGGGAAGTTGAAGACAAATGAAAAACAAAGAAATGAAAGTGATAAGAACGAAAAATAAGAAAAGTGAAAAGAAAGAAAAAAACAAAGCGAAATGAATGTAAAAAGAATGCTATAAGAAAGAAAGAAAGAAAGAAAGAAAGAAAGAAAGAAAGAAAGAAAGAAAGAAAAGAAAGAAAGAAAGTATGTGTGGGTGTGATGAAGTAGAAGAAAACTAAATACAACTTTGAAGAACAAAAGAAAAAAAAAGGAAAAGAGAAAGAAAAGGAAAACATGAGCGAAAGAAAAAACAACGAAAGTAAAAAGCAAAAAATGATGAGTAAAGAAGTTTGGAAAAAGAGTATAAAATTATGAGAACGTTGAAAAAGAAACACCATCGCTTCTTATCTTGAATTATATCCCTTCTTGAAAAAAAAAAAAAAAAAAAAAAAAGAAAAATCCCCATAATTTACTGCCCTTTGACATATATTAGGTTTTGTAAATTTTTAATTCATCCATTTTTTGTCGATGGATTATTCTTTGCTGCTTCCGTTTCTAAACTTTTTTTTTGTAGATCTGGCTTACGTTCACCTCCTTATCTATATTCGACCAACGCTCAGACCCACAAATCTCGTTCTCATTTCCCGATCTCGTGTTTTGATTTCAAATCTCGCATTTTCTCGTTTCTTTTATCTAATAAGTAATCTATATACAACAATGATGCTTCTTTATTTTGTCCAACTTGTTCTTGAGTATTTCCCTCTTTCTTCGTCGTTTGTTCGGCAGGATCATCCTCGACACTTATCTTTTCACTCACCATCCAACTTAGATAATTATTTTATATGTTCTTCATCTTTTTTGTTGGTTTCTCTTAATATCATAAATAAAATCATTTTCTGCATCAGTAGCCTTTTCTTATTTTCACTTCCGTCTAACTTTTCTTCTTTCTCTCCAAACTGCCACCCACCCCCCTCTCTTTTTACTTCATTGCTTCTTTGTTCAGCCCAACTAATTTTTTTTTGTTTTGGTTATCCTACATTTTTCTTTGCTGGCTTCTTCCTTGCAATACTTTTTCATCTTTTTCTATGAAATCGTCTTCTTCGCTGTCTTTTTATCTTCTTTTATTTTTGTTTGCTTCTATGCCTTTTAAGTTGTCGTTTTTTCTTTCTTTCTTTCTTCCTCCCTTTCTTTTTTTCATTGCTTCTATGTTTTTCAAGTTGTTTTTTCTTTCTTTCTTTCCCTCTTTCTTTCTTTCTTTCTTTCTTTCTTTCTTTTTTATCTGTTTATATTTTTCTTTGTTTGCTTCTATGCGTTTCAAGTTGTCGTTCTTTCTTTCTTTCTTTCTTTCTTTCTTTTCTGTTTCTTTGTTTGCTTCTATGCTTTTCAAGTTGTTCTTTTTTCTTTCTCTCTTTCTTTCCCTCTTTCTTTCTTTCTTTCTTTCTTTCTTGTCTATATTTTTTTGTTTGCTTCTATGCGTTTCAAGTTGTCGTTCTTTCGTTCTTTCTTATTTTCTTTCTTATTTTTTCTTTTTTGTCTGTTTGTTTGCTTCTATGCCTTTCAAGTTGTTCTTTTTTGTTTCTCTCTTTCTTTCCATCCTTCTTTCTTTCTTTCTTGGCTGTTTATATTTTTTCTTTGCTTCTATGCGTTTCAAGTTGTCGTTCTTTCGTTCTTTCTTTCTCTCTATTTTCTTTCATTCTTATTTTCTTTCTTTCTTTCGTATTTTCTTTCTTTCTTGTCAGCTTATCATTTTTTCTTTGCTTCTATGCCTCGCAAGTTGTCCTAGTTTGTTTCTTTCTTTCTTTGCTTCTATGCCTTTGAAATTATCTTTCTTTCTTGCTTTCTTTCCTTCTTTGTAATCTTTTCCGACTTTCTTATTCTTTACCATTTTTTGTATATTTTTTTCTATTTTTATTCTCTCTCTTTGTTTTTCTCGTTTTTCTTTTTTCTCTTTCGATGTACTTTCTTTTAGCTTTCTTCGCTTGATTTTCCTGATCAATATTTTTTTGCATATTTCTTTGTTGTTCTATAATTCTTCACTCGTTCTTTCTTATTTTCGTTTTTTCTTTTTTCTTTCTTTTGTTTTTGTCATCACCTTTCTATGTCTTCTCAACACATTTCTTCTTCTTCTTCTTCTTCTTCTTCTTCTTCTTCTTCTTCTTCTTCTTCTTCTTCTCCACCTATTTTTATGTTTCTTTTCTTCTTACTCCTTCTCTCTATTTCTTTCCTTCTTTCTTTCTTTCTTTCTTTCTTTCTTTCTTTCTTTCGTTTCCGTCTTCACCTTCCTATGTCTTCTCAACACATCTTCCCAACACACTTCTTCTTCTTCTTCTTCTTCTTCTTCTTCTTCTTCTTCTGCTTCTTCTTCTTCTTCCTCTTCTTCTTCTTCTTCTTCTTCTTCTTCTTCTTCTTCCCACCTATTTTTTATGTTTCTTTTCTTCTTACTCCTTCTCTCTATTTCTTTCTTTCTTTCTTTCTTTCTTTCTTTCTTTCTTTCTTTCTTTCTTTCTTTCTTTCGTTTCCGTCTTCACCTTCCTATGTCTTCTCAACACATCTTCCCAACACACTTCTTCTTCTTCTTCTTCTTCTTCTTCTTCTTCTTCTTCTTCTTCTTCTTCTTCTTCTTCTTCCCACCTATTTTTTATGTTTCTTTTCTTCTTACTCCTTCTCTCTATTTCTTTCTTTTTCTTTCTTTCTTTCTTTCTTTCTTTCTTTCTTTCTTTCGTTTTCGTCTTCACCTTCCTATGTCTTCTCAACACATCTTCCCAACACACTTCTTCTTCTTCTTTTTCTTCCTCCTCCTCTCACCTATTTTTCATGTTTCTTTTCTTCCTACTCCTTCTCTCTATTTCATCCTTTCTTTCTTTCTTTCTTTCTTTCTTTCTTTCTTTCTTACCTCCCACTATCCCTCTACCTCCAACTCTCCTACTAAGCCCCGTTTTATTCCCCTCTCTCTTTTTATTCCCCACTCTGTATTTTTACACTTCCACCCTGAAAATTCCCTTTTTTTTTATATGCTTCCCTCTTTAGCGTTCAATCTTTCCTTTTATCAGTTTCCTCATCTCTCATCCTCATCTTCTCCTAATCCCTCGTAACTCAAATCACAGTCTATCCGCTATTACCTTTAATTTCTTTTTTGGCATTAACTTTCCCGCCATTTGTTCCCGCCATTTGTTCCTGCCTGTTCGCAGAAGATCGTCTGGTCCCTAATTATTTAACGGCCATCTTTAGAGTCATCCATTTCCTCATTTAACAAGATTCTCATTATTATTTTCATCGCTTCATCCACACGAAAAACAATATCTCCTTATTCTAATTTCTCTCCTTCGTCTTACAATTCTCTTCATTGTGACAACTTTATACACCCTTGACAAATACGAAAGGACTCTTATAGTTTCCAGTCATCTTTCTTTCTTTCTTTCTTTCTTTCTACAATGCATTATTTTCTTTTTTTTTCTTTCTGGTTCTTTCTTAATTAGTGTAATGTGAATTTCATTTTACTCTTTTCTTATTATAACTTAATTTTTGTTTTATGTTATTTGCTTAAACTCTCTTTCTTTCTTCCTTTTCTTCGTAGTTTTTTTTCTTTTTATTCTTATCGCTTTTGCTCTTCTGTTGATTATCGAATTACTTTTTACTTCTTTCTTTTTCCGTCTTTCTTTCTTTTTTTCGTATTTCTTTATTTCTTTCTCACTTTTCTTTCTTTCTTTATTTCTTTCTTTCTTAGTAAACCGCAATTCTCTTTAGTCTTTCTTTCTGTCTTTTTCTTCATTATTTTATGAATGTTTTCTTTTACTCGTTCATTTTCATTATTTTTCGTTAATTTTTTCGTTTTGCTCTTCATTCTTTTTCTCGTTTTTTTTATTTCTTTTCTTTCTTTCTTTTTTCCTTTCTTTCTTTCTTTCTTTCTTTCTTTCTTATTAAAGCAAACTTGTACTCTATTTCCGTTTATTTCTTCATTACTGCAACGAGAGTTTTATTTTACCCATTTTTTCTTCGTAGTTTTCTTTATTTTTGTTTTGTGTTTTTTGCTTAATCTCTCCTTCGTTCTTCATTTTTTCGTCCTTTTTTGTTTTCATTCTTTCTTTCTTTTTCCTGTTTTTCTTTCTTTTTTCCGTATTTTTTTGTTTGTTTGTTTCTTTCTTTCTTTCTTACGCATGCTTTACTTGCTTTTTCTCCATCTTTTACTTGAATCTCTATGTCTTAATTGCATTCTCCCGTTGTATTTTTTCTATATCTTTTTTCTCTCTTTTTTTTTTGTTAATTTTTTCTCCTTCTTCCGTCTTTCGCTTTGTATCTTTTAATAATTTTATTCTTTATTTTTTTATTTTCTCATTTTTTCGTTCTTTTTTTCTACTTCTTTTTTCTTCTTCATTTCTGCTGCTTTGTATCTTTCGATCGCGGTTTCCTTGTCTATTTGTTTCTTTTTTCACTTGTCCATTTGTCTTTTGCTTCTTCTTTACTTGATATTTATTTCATCAGTGTTTTCCTTCTTTTAATTTCCTCTCTTCATTTTTCTTTCATACGCTACCTTTTTTTTTTCACTTTCCTTTATTTACTTATTTTCCTTCCTTCTCCGTTCTTCCCATCTCCTTTTTATATCATACTTTTATTCTTCCATCATACTTCCCGCCTTCCAACTCTCCCTAAAACCGTGCCTAAGCCCGCCAAGTTCCGTTTTTGCCTGTGCATCCAGATGTTGCCGAGACAGGCCCATGTCATTCCTATTTCGCTCGTCATTAAACACGCTCCTCCTCTTCCTTCTTTTAAATCTTTTTGAACGTTATTCTACTTTCATTTTCACTTTCACTTTTACTCTCTTTCCTTTGTCTGCTCTTTATATTTTCGTTATCTTTCGCTCACCGACTTCCAAACACACGTTATCTCTCCTCCGCTTGCATGACTTCATTTACCCTTGGTAATCCTTCAGTCCATCTCTTAGCGAACTGGTGCCCACGCCCTTAACCTTCTACTTTTTGACATCATGGTTTTACTGAAACGATCTCTCCATCACTGTTCTCCATTTTTACGTATCAATATAATACGAAAATCATCCACACTCATTCTAACGAAATCTTGAACTTACCTCCTTAATTACTTTTATAGTTTCACTTTCACTTTCACTTTCACTATGATCCACGTTATTTTTACCGTCTTTATTACTTTCTTATTTTCACTTTTACTATCACGCACGTTATTTTCCCCTTTAATTATATTTCATATTTTCACTTTCACTATCATTCACATTTTTTTATCTCTTCTTTTGTAAATTTCTTAACCATGTGCATGCTTTTTTCTTTTATTCTTTTCTTCCATTTTTTAAAATCTCTTATTGTTGTCTTATCTCCTATTTGTATTTCTGCCTCTTTTCGCTCGTCTAGTTTAGGTCAAGATTCACATCCTTTTTTTCTCTCTCTCTCTCTCCCTCCATCCTTCTCTCTCTCTCTCCCTTTCTCTGTCTCTCCCACCCTCTCTCACTCTCTCCCTTCCTCTCTCTCTCCCTCTCTCTCTCCCTCTCCTTCCCTCCCTCTCTCTCTCCTCCCTCCTTCTCTCTCCCTCCCTCCCTCCCTTTCTCTCTCTCCCACCCTCTCTCTCCCCTTCCTCTCTCTCTCCCTCCCTCTCCTTCCCTCCCTCTCTCTCCCTCCCCCCTCTTTCTCTACATTTATCTAATATCTTATTTAATAACACATTCTCTTTTGGTATCTCCCATGCTTTCTTTTCTTTGCTTACTTTCTTCCTCCACGTCGCTATACTATTAGTTCTTACGTAAATTCGCCATCTTTTTTTCTGTTATTTTGTACGTTTCTCATTTCTTGTTTTTCTTTTCTTTCTTTCTTTCTTTCTTTCTTTCTTTCTTTCTTTCTTTCTTTCTTTCTTTTACTGACATTTTTCTGGTACAATTCTTCTGCCAAACATTATTTTTGCTACTCTTTGTTTGTATCTTCCTTTGTTTTAGACAGCCTTTCTTTTTATTCATTTTCGTTTGTTTGTTTGTTTGTTTGTTTCTTTCTTTCTTTCATTCATTCTTTCTTTCTTTTATTGACATTTTTCTACTAGAATTCTTCTTTCTGCCAACCATTATTTCTTGTTTCTTTCTTTTTCTTTCTTTCTTTCTTTCTTTCTTTCTTTCTTTCATTTATTCATTATTTCGTTCATTCATTCATTCTTTTTTCTGTCTTTTTCTTTCGTTCATTCATTCATTCATTCTTTTTTCTTTCTTTTTCTTTCTTTCTTTCTTTCTCATATTTTTCTTTAAACTTATTTTGTCCTCTCCTTCCTCACAGTGCCACTGTTTTATTATCCTTCTTTTTATCAATTCCTTTCTTCCTTTCTTTTAGACAGCCTTTCTTTTTATTTATTTTTCTTTCTTTCTTTTTTTCATTCTTTCTTTCTCACATTTTTCTCTAAACATATTTTGTTCTCTCCTTCATCACAATTCCAATATTTTATTATCCTTCTTTTCTTTCTCCTATTTCATTAGGTTTCTACATTTTTTTTTCTTTCCTTCTAACACTCTCTTTGCTTCTCTTCTCTTATTTTTTTCTTTCACGCTCCTTTTACAATCAACTTCATTTTTTCTTCCTTAAACTATTCTTCAATTTTCTCTTTAGATTTTGTTGATTTTTCAAAATCTTCCCAATTAGATAATCAATAACTTGCTGTCGGACATTACTAATCATAACCTTGAAAATCTCGATACCAAATACCATGAATTTCGCTGTAGAAATTTATCAAACTTACTCGAGTAAAAGAGCAAATAACATTTGATTTTTAGCAAATTTAAATTAGTAAAGCATACAAGCAAATAGGTACGATGGAGTAATGGTTAACAGTTCGGATTGAGGAATTGGAGAGCTGAGTTCGAATTCCAGTCGAGTTCATTATATTCACTTACGTGCTATTGCAAAGGTACGAATCCAACTCTTTTCCCCACAGTTATGGGTAAAATAGTAGGATAGACTAGGAGAAGGAATCTTTGAACCAGTCTGCTGTCTTGTAGGTCCTGCCTCCTTAGGCAATGGTTAGAAAAGGGTATCTACAAAAACAAATCCATCCCAGAAATCGCCTCGAATGAAGGAACCATCCCACTCTACATCGAGCCGCGACAGAAAACAATGGAATTAATACAGGGTGACCCCAAAAAAACGGGAACTTTTTAACAATCCAATAATACCAAGAATGATGGAAGAAAAATATTTTATTCATAGTCATTGAAACCTTAAAATATGCCATTTAAGAAACAATGATAGAATTTTCATTTTTTAAAAATGACGTCCTGTAGAAGGCGTCCTACTGTACGAATGAAATCTTGAAATCTGCTGTTGAGATTCCTCATTGACTGCTGCAACATCTCAGCTGGGATACTGTGCATTTCATCTTGAATTCTAAATGGCGAAATGTTTACTTGCTCAAGGTCACTGTCTCGCAGTGTTGCCACATGCCCATGTCTGGCAATACGCACTTCGAAAATTCCCGTTTTTTTATATCACCCTTATTACGAAACATTTGCCACCCAAGGTACTTTACCAAATATCGGCCATTTTGGATTTTTGAAAAAAAAAATGGTGATTTTGTAAACGTAGTTTAGATGTGGCACAAAGCCAAAAGAATGGTTACCCAGTGAGGATCGAACTCAGTATTCATTCGTAATGAAACTAACGAAACTTGTTAACTATTACACTACATTTGTCTAGACAAAAAACAATAATCTTACAGTAGATGTATTTAAAAAAAATCATAGCGAAATAAAGAACAAAATCAAATATCCACTCTTTCGCTGTAGTAATTTACTCTCTATAACCTAGTAAGGCACAAGGCCAAATATCTGGTATTTCCCTATAGCAATTTACTGACCATAGCCTAGTTAGACACAAGGCCAAATCTTTTCAATTTCGGTGGAGAACTTTACTGACCATCACCCAGTAAAGAACAAGGCCAAATATCTGCTTTTTCACTTTGAGAATTTACTGACTATATCACAGTACGCCACAAGGCTAGATACCGGGTATTTCGCTGTGGCAGTATACTGGCCATAACCTAGTAAGGCACAAGGCCAAGTATCCGAATACAGAAAGAAATAATGTCAGAAAGAAAAGAATAAAGAAAAAGAGATGAAAAACGAGTGATTAAAAAAAACCCAGAGGTATTAAAGAATGAAAGCATGCACAAAGATGGCGATTTTTTCTTTCGCACTTATCCCAACCATCTCTATCCCACTCTTGGATTTGATGTCCTCTAAAACCCCGATCCACCGTCAGAATTTGATTCTCCCCAAAACCCACCGTTTCCATTCCGATAACCCGGGGAAGTGAGTCTGGAAGGTTCTAGGCTATAATCGGCGTAATCAGTCAATCCCATAATCCTTCGTTCTACCCCCTTGGCGTCTCGTGGCTAATGGCGATGGCCCTCGGGATAAGGGTGGGTGCACTCTTGAGCGGGCTTAAGGTGAGGTAGGAGGCAGGACGGGTGGAAACACAATGTAAGCGAGGGTGATTGGAGGAAATCGATGTTGTAAAATGTAAGGAATTATGTAAAAATAAAATTGGAAAATGTGTCATTAATCGCGAATAGCGAATGAAAAAAGTGAATGGCAAGGTTGAGAGAGAGAGAGAGACTGAGAGAGGGGGAGATAGAGAGAGAAATAGAGGTAAATGTGAAAGATAGCCAGAATTAGAATGAGTCAATGAGAGCTTGACAAAAGATACATAGATATGTTCAGATAGATATGAACTGATATGTAGAGATTGAGACAGATTTAAACAGATTTGTTATAAGAAATTTATATATATATATATATATATATATATATATATATATATATATATATATATCGAAAGAGAGAGAGAGATTGAGGGAGATGGGTAGATAGATAAATGGTTAAAAAGTTCCTAAATAAGAAATGTATATATATATATATACACATTTCTTATGTAAATATATATATATACAATTCTTATGTATGTAAGTCTCTCTCTTTCTCTCTCTCTCTCTTTCTCTCTCTCTCTCTCTCTCTATATATATATATATATATATATATATATATATATACATTTCTTCTTAAGAATTTCTTATTATTTCTTAATATAAGGCACCAGAAGTGTTCAAACAAAATGGCTATTTTTGTAGTGATTTTATAACATATTTATTTTCGAATAATGTATATATATATATATATATATATATATATATATATATATATATGCATGTGTGTCTGTGTAGAGAGAAAGGGCAGATGAAAAGAGAGAAATGGCTAGATAGACAAGTCTGAACAACCTGTGATAGATAGATAGATAGATAGATAGAAAGATAGATAGAGTGGGAGAGATATAGAGAAAATTAGAGGGAATCAATAAGTGTTTGACAAAACATTGTTAGATAGATATATAGAAAGAGAAAGAGAAAGAGAGAGTTGGGTTACAATGTGTATGATAGAGATAATTAGATTGAATCAACGAGCGTCTGACAAAGGACTGACAGAGTCGCATATATATATATATATATATATATATATATATATATATATATATATATAGATATTTTTATGTTTATACATTCTTTTTATAGATACAAATATTTAAGTAAATGCTCCGCTTTATAACAAACAGTATTAAACAAAATTTACCGGCCTGAATATCCGAGGAATTTTTATAGAAAATATTCGTCCTCCAATAGAAATCGAACCCGTATCCTATACGGAACCGTCATATAGCCTGACGGGCTATATGACGGTTCCGTATAGGTTCTGGGCCACAGGGGATCGTTCGGTTAGCAAGGTCGATCCTTTGTCCATTTCATAATGTGTGACGTCATTTGTTTACATTTGGATACGCATTGAGCAGATTTGAATGTATGTGAGAGAATCATGGAAGATTGTAGTTTAAAAGCAGTAAAATCAACCTATGTATGATACAGAGAAAAAGACTAGATCAGCGAAAGTCTGAACAAAGGATAGATAGATAGATCGATAGATAGATAGATAGAGAGAGAGAGAGAGGGATAGTGTGTGTGTGTATGTGTGTGAGAGAGAGAGAAATAGAAAGTAAACCTACTTACACCAGTCAAGTCAGTTTGAGAGAGGGGTAGGAAGAGGATGAATTTTCTCATGTCGAATTAGTTAAGAGTGAGAGAAAGTGAGCTAGACAGTATGAGAAAGAGTGATGGAAACATAGATGATGGAACAACTCAAACCAAAGTCAGTAAGAGAGGAGAGATGGTGTGTGTGTGTGAGAGAGAGACAAGGAGAGAGAGAGAGAGACAAGGAGAGAGAAAGAGAGAGAGTGGGTAAGAGAGAGAGAGAGCTGATATTGAAGAGAATGATATGTTATATTAAACTCAGTAAGAGAGAAAGATAGACCGATAGAAAAAGGGCGGAATCTCCATACGAAAGTCATTTCGAGAGAAAAAGGAAAAAAAACACGAAATAAAGCGAGAGAAAAGACGACAACGGAATATATCATATTAAAGTCAGTAAGAAGAAGAAAGAAAGAAGACAGAATAAACGTAAGTAATGGAAAAGGAAGCATCAAACCTAAGTCAGTAAGAAAGTGTTATGGTCCAGGTCCTTGTACCACGGTGATAATCCAAGGTAGAACCAATAAAGAAGAACTCGAACACAGGTATGGAATAACACAGATATATTACAAACAGGAATAGATACAGAGAAGTAGAAAGTGTTAGTATGAACAATCAGGTTTAGTAGAGAGAACAATGTAGTCTCGACCCGTATCAATATTCCAATGTCTTGTAGTAATTGTCTGAACGCGACTCTGTTTCGGACTGCCTCTGACTCGACTCTTGACTCGACTTGAACTACTGACTCCACTTGAACTACTGATTCATTGCCTACTCCTGAGGCACAGTATTTATTAAGTATGTATTTGTTATCGTCGGGTTCCTTGTACCATGGTGATAGTCCAAGGTAGAACCAATAAAGAAGAACTCGAACACGGATATGGAATAACACAGATATATTACAAACAGGAATATATACAGAGAAGTAGAAAGTGTTAGTATGAACAATCAGGTTTAGTAGAGAGAACAATGTAGTCTCGACCAGTATCACTATTCCAATGTCTTGCAGTAATTGTCTGAACGCGACTCTGTTTCGGACTGCCTCTGACTCGACTCTTGACTCGACTTGAACTACTGACTCCACTTGGACTACTAATTCATTGCCTACTCCTGAGGCACAGTATTTATTAAGTATGTATTTGTTATCGTCCGGTTCCTTGTACCACTGTGATAGTCCAAGGTAGAACCAATAAAGAAGAACTCGAACACGGATATGGAATAACACAGATATATTACAAACAGGAATATATACAGAGAAGTAGAAAGTGTTAGTATGAACAATCAGGTTTAGTAGAGAGAACAATGTAGTCTCGACGAGTATCACTATTCCAATGTCTTGTAGTAATTGTCTGAACGCGACTCTGTTTCGGACTCCCTCTGACTCGACTCTTGACTCAACTGACTGACTCGCTCGCTCTGACTGACTGACGGACCTCACTAGAGACTTCAGACTGAACAGTATTTAGTCACCCCCCCAACGAGAGCATCATGTGGGACAAGGCCGGTTAAACGTGGGATCTCCGAGCCCATGGGGTCGGCCAAAAATATGCTCTTTGAACCCGTATAAACGGGTTCAGGGTCGGTTTACCTCCCCGAAAGAGACTCCGCCCATCGGCGTAGCCTCGTTCGGGTTCCTCGCCGCCCGGAGGCAGAGAGTTCAGCCGGTCAGCCGGTCGCCCGACTTCAGACTGAAAGGTATTTAGTCACCCCACCACGAGGGCATCATATGGCACAAGGCCGGTTTAACATGGGATCACGCAACATACCAAAAGATTAATGATCAGAGAGAGAAAGTAAGAGAGAGAGAGAGAGATAGAGGGAAAGAGAGAGGGGGGATGGAGAGAAAAAGAAAGTGAAAAACGTCATACCAAAGTATTAAGGAGTAGAGAGAGAGGGGGGAAGGAGAGAGTAAGTAAAAGAAAAAATAGTGGGACGCATCATACAAAAGTATTAATTATTATAGAGAGAAAGTAAGAGAGAGAGAGAGGGAGAAAGAGAGAGAGGGAGGGAGGGTGAAAATAAGTGAAAGAAAGAATATTGGGACGCATCATACCGAAGTATTAAGGATTAGAGAGAGAAAGTAAGAGAAAGAGAGAGAGAGAGGGAGAGAGAGAGAGATAGAAGTGAAAGAGCGAGTAAGTGAAAGAAGAAATAGCGGGACGCATCATACCAAAGTATTAATGATTATAGAGAGAAAGTAAGAGAGAGAGAGAGAGAGAGGGAAAGAGAGAGAGAGAGAAGGAGAGAGAGAGGGAGGGAGAGAAAAAGAAAGATATATCAAAGTATTAAGGATTCGAGAGAGACATAGAGAGAGAGGGGGAAGGAGAGAATAAGTGAAAGAACAAATAGTGGGACGCATCATACCAAATTATTAATGATTAGAGTGGAAAATAAGAGAGAGAGAGAGAGAGAGTAGGAGAGAGATGGGAGGGAGAGAAAAAGAAAGATAGTGAAAAACCTCATACCAGAATTTTAACGATTAGAGAGAGAAAGAGAGAGAGAGGAAAGAGAGAGTAAGTGAAAGAAAAAAATAGTGGGATGCATACAAAAGTATTAATGATTAGAGAGAGAAAGAAAAAGAGAGAGAGAGAGAGAGGGAGGGAGAGAAAAAGAAAGATAGTGAAAAACATCATACCAAATTATTAAGGATTAGAGAGAGAAAGAAAGAGAGAAAGAGAGAGGAAGGAGAGAGTAAGTGAAAGAAAAAAATAGTAGGACGCATACCAAAGTATTAATGATTAGACAGAGAAAGTGAGAGAGAGAGAGAGAGAGAGAGAGAGAGAGAGAGAGAGTGAGAGAGAGAAAGAGAGCGCTTGGGAGGGAAGGAGTGGTGTCGGGAGAATGTTGAATGCAAATCATCATGTTCAAATTTAACTTTACTGATCTTTTCATAAGAAAAGAGGATGGAGAACTGGAGTAAGTCCAGGAATACACCTCCGACGGCAAATTATAAAATTAATGTATGGCCGTGGTAACGAAATAAAAGGAAACCTAAAGGTTAATTGGATATCAGTTAATAAATATATAATGAAAAGCCCCTCTCTAATATAATTAAAAATGTAAATTTAATGTATAAAGACAATTTCGACGTGCGGGTGAGTAATATTGAAATTAACAAAATAACCTGAAAATGAACTCAGAAAACTCACAAAAATAAAGGAAAGAGCAATGCTATGTGATACAAGAAACTAAGTGCAATACTATCATCAAGTACAGACAATTAAATCCGCGTATAACGAGTGTAACAGTAAAATTGTCCAAATCGTTCGAAAGCAAAATTGTCCATTTGTTAGGTTAAGCTATGAGCCGTTTTTATATTAAAAATGATTTATATTAAAAATGTTATCTTACTGGAATTCTACAGATTTTACAACCCTACTAAACTCTTCACTGAGCAATGTGAATGTATAATTACTCTCCAAGCGTAACAGAGGGATCGTGATGAAATCGATCATAAACGAAAATGACATGTTTATCATTAATTAATCATAGCTAAGGATCGGAAGCTCATTGAGTATTGAAACAAAGTTCAAATACATACATACATACACACACACACACACACACATATATATATATATATATATATATATATATATATGTATGTGTGTGTGTGTGTGTGTGTGTCATTTTCCAAGTTATTCAAGATGATCTTTGCCCTCTCTATCCTTCTAACTTTCTGTCGTGGAGCAATAAAGTATCTCACACGTTTCACGTATGATTTCATTTTCAAGTTTTTCACAGCTCTTTGGACTGTCATAGCTGAAACTTCTCCCTTACGTGAGAAACGTCTTATTGGTTCTTTTCTCAGTTGAAATGATAATCCCTCTTCTTGTTATGATATCGTGATCCAGTTTTCCTTACAACTATTCCCTCTTTTTTTTAAGTATATTCACTGTTCTCTTGGATAGACTTTAAAGATGGAAACCATGGTATGAATATTCGTAGCATTACCGAAAGTCTGAATGATCTTCACCATTGGTAAGACATAGTGGAGCTGACATAAAATGATTTTAACATCTTATCTTTTTAGTTGAATCACTAAAAGGTTGTTTTTTTTTCAGTGATTCTTACGACTAATGTTATCGAGATGGCTAAACGTCTTATCTGAAAACCTGGAAAAAATAAACGCGTTTAGTTTATTGGTGTTTTAGATATTAAACATTATGTAGGATGAACACTTATGCCATGCTGTTACACGATGGGAACACTTTTGATGTTAGACACGTTATGTAACATTGGACTTTTTCCAACTTCAAAAGTCACCAACCAGCGTCGAATAGTTACTGCGTAGCATTCTCTGAAGTTGGATCCTGTATTTGTCTATCAGATTCCTTTTCCTCTGGCCAGGGTGTTTATACATCTGCCTCTCATTGTCTTTTCCCCACGTGTTCGCATTCTCTGCGCAGTTGGGTCGGTCACATTTTCACATATCTAGATAACCAGTGACATCGAATGAATCACAGTACGCCACACTGAGGTAGGTGGTTATCCACCTCAGGTCAACCCTGCTTCTATTTTGACGTGATCTGAGTTGAGCCTATGTAAGCTTCAAATCGACTACAGGCCAAAATAAGAGATATTAAAGAAATGTTTAAGCATTTAAAATGGAGCTAGATGGCAATCATAGCAAGAAGAAAGGTGGAGTAAGACTTTAGTAGAATAGTGCTTCATACATAACAAACGGAGTAGGAAAAGCCCAGTCAAAAAAGAAAAAATATGCTATATAAAGATAGTTGCTGGTATCAAGTGGCATAGACTAGCAGTTGTGTAGAGTTAGCATTAGCTCTTAGCCGCGCGCTATGTTCTTAGTGCTTGTCGAACACCCTGCCTTCGGTCAGAGAGGAACACAGACGTTCTATGCTGAAGGGCAGTGTCTCGTCTGAGGTGGTAGACAAATACTCGACCCCATGTCTAAGGGGTCTACGGGGAATTTTTGCCGAGCCTACAGGCTCGGTTTTGCCCCGCATTTAAAAAAAACGGCGTTATGCCACATCCCGCATCGCGGGGAGATACGGTAAATAACCTTGCTTCGGAAATTAGTTGGAGATTCGTCTCCAGCTGTCGAACTCGGCCTTCTGGCAGAGAGGAACCAAGACGAAGCTATGCCGAAGAGCAGAGTCTCGTTTGAGGAGGTAGACAAACTCGACCCCGTTATATTACGGGGTGTAAGAGGAATTTTTGCTCGGGCCTACGGGCTCGGAAAAAAACACACGTTAAACAGGCCTTATGCCACATCCCGTTGTGTGGGGAGCTCATGTAAATACCGAGTTAGCATTAACCCTTAACTGCGCGCTAAGTTCTTAGTGCTTGTCGAACTCTCTGCCTTCGGACAGGAACCCAGATGAAGCTATGCCGAAGGGTAGAGTTTCGTCTTGAGAGGTAAACAGACCCGATCACGTTATTACGGGGTCTACGTGGAATTTTTGCGCGAGACTACGGGCTCGGAAAACCCAATGTTAAATAGGCCTTATGCCATATCCCGCTCCGCGGGGAGCCCGTCTAAATACCGAGAATAGCAGTTAAAGAAGAATCTGAAAAAGATCCTTTGTCAGTAGACTCGTAATCGCTGATGTTAATCATGCTGATATATGAAGATACGAGAATGTCCGTAGCGTAATGATGAAAAAAATATGTTTATTTATTTATAACATAATTTTGTTTCTTATCAACGAACTATTGAATATTGAACGGTCAGAGCAAACATACAGTGAGACTTTCAGATCAAAATCCACCGATGTATGGAAGGTATGGCCATATTTGATTGCCGTTGTATACAAAGAGAGATGAAGAGCGGAGTTTCTGGAAGAAAAGAAGATAGACTGCTAGAAGTTTTGTCTAAAGTACAAGAAACTAAAGATGTAAATCAAAATGTATTCCAAAAGCACTAACGCATAAAGATATGGAGAAGAAAAGAAAAAAAATCAAAGAAAGTAAAAGTAAAAGTGAAAGTGAAAGAAGGTGTTAATTTGAAACTAAAAGTAGAGCTTAAAACACCAACAGCGAAGGAGGGCAGAACGAAGAAATGTGATAGATAGATATGAACGCAGGCCAGGGATAAATAGTTGGAGAAAGAAAAGAAAAAATAGAGAAAGAGAAGAAAAAAAGGCGACATTTATTAGGTTGAGGGAGGGCTTGAAAAGAATGAAAGGAAGAAAGAAGGTATGAAATTACAGAAAGATTTCCGAATGCTTAGAGAGAGAGAGAGAGAGAGAGAGAGAGAGAGAGAGAGAGAGAGATGAACATAGATAGATAGATAGATAGATAGATAGATAGATAGATAGATAGATAGATAGATATGAATGGGCTGTGATAGATATGAACGGGTTGTGATAGAGACTGGCAGAAAATCCATCTAAAGTACAATAAACGAAAGATTAAGTAAAAACATATCAACCAAAGACAGTAACGAATAAACTCCGATAAAGACATAGAGAGAAAAAATATCAAAGAATGCGAAAGTGAAAGTAGATTGTAATTTGAAAAATCAAAGAAAGAAATAAAACATTATCATCACAGGAAAAAGAAAGAAGAATGTTTACAGACACTGATAGAAAAATCCATTTAACACACAAGAAACCGAAGGTGTAAATTAAAAAGAAAATCGAAGATACCAAGGAATAAATTCCGCTAAAGGCGTAGCCAGCAAAAGTGGAGAAAAAAGGAAAATGAAAGTGAAAGTTGACGTTAACTTGAAAATAAAAGTAGAAAAGAACACACCAACAACAAGGGCGAAGAAATAGAAAGGGACTGTCTGAGAAATGCATGTTTGAAGGGCAAATCCATTTCTGTCTATTTAAACCTTGTCACTTGTATGTAAGTGCACACCGCCCACCCCGGACAAGGCTATTCTTATTAAGTTCAATTGACAATAGAATGTGATAGGCCCACCTGGGTCGTTCGGGAAGCGGGAGTGCGCGAAAGAGAAATGCAGAAAGAGGAGAAGGGAGTATAAATTAGATTGTTGGTAGGAATAAAAGAAAAAGGAATGCAGTGAAGTTTGCGCATGCGCGTGCGTCTCTCGTCTCGTCCAATCTCGGAGAAAAAAAAATCACGTGATTGATGGAAGAACGATTTGACAGCAGGTCGTTTTTGTGGTTCGGCTGCTACAGCGGCGGATTGTTGGACCGCAGGTCAGGGATAAATAGTTGGAGAAAGAAAAGAAAAGTAAAGAACGAGAAGAAAAAGGCGACATTTATTAGGTTGAGGAAGGGCTTGAAAAGAATGAAAGGAAGAAAGAAGGTATGAGATTACAGAAAGATTTCCGAATGCTGAGCGAGAGAGAGAGAGAAAGAGAGAGAGAGAGAGAAATAGATGAACCGAGATAGATAGATAGATAGATAGATAGATAGATAGATATGAACGGGCTGTCATAGATAGATAGATAGATAGATAGAACGAAAGAAAGAAAGAAAGAAAGAAAAGAAGAAAGAAAGAAAGAATAGTGAAGAAATTAAGAAAAAGAAAGGAAAAAAGGAAGAGAATTTAAGTGGAAATAGAAAAAAAATGAAAGAAAAAGAGAAAGAAAGAGAAGCCAAGTGGAAATAGAAGAATGAAAAAAAGAAAAAAATCAGAAAGAACGGACGAACGGAGAAAGAAAAAATGGTTGAGAAAGAAAGAAAATAGAAAGAAAGGCAGAATAAATGAAGATGAATATGGCGAGTGAAAAAGAAAGAAAGAATAATGCGAATTGAGTAAAAAAGAAAGCAAAAAGTAAATTAAAGGAAGTAAATATCTGCACACACGCGCGTGCGCACACACATATACATACATATATATATATATATATATATGTATAAATAAAAAGAAAGAGCAGTAAGATATATAATCCGGTGTTGTTATAGATATTTTTATTTTTTACAAAATAGTGCTCAATGTAAATTTACAGAGCATTAATATTATAAAAGAAAAACCTTCCATCAATCACGTGGAGCATTAATATTATAAAAGAAAAACCTTCCACTTTTGAAACATGGTTAGAATTGTGTAGCGGAAAAACCATATTTTAAATCAATTAATTTATAATATATATATATATATATATATGTTTCATTAAATAATTTAAACAAGTTTTGTCTATTTAATTTTAATAGGGTCCTCTCTTAATTGCGGACAAGTTTCTTAGCATCCTTATTAAAGGAAGAAAGAAAATTATCATGTTGATGCCTATTCATTTTATTAGGACTTTCGACATTAGCACACTCTCCTCATCAGGGTCCTGTTTTTTTCCTTTACTGTTTTTCACTTCACACGTAAAACAAATAATTTTCAGTCTTGAACACAATTTTTGTCTTCGAAAAAAACAGAAAAAACTTGTAATAATTATGAGAGGATCCCATTAAAAATAGGCAAAATTTCTCTAAATTATTTAATGAGACATGCCTTAACGAAAACATATATATATATATATATATATATATATATGTGTGTGTGTGTGTGTGTATATATATATATATTCTCTTCAAGCATAAAGTAAATTACGTTTTTCAGTTGACCATATGAATATACAATAGCGTTTCTAAATTCTTCTCGATACTAACATTTTTTAAAATAAAAAAATATTTATTGAAAAAATTGAACAAAGTAACTATAAACAATTTTTATTTTATTTTGCTATCTTCTGCCAGCCGCAATGATGGAGAAAGCATTACCTCGAATCATCGCCATTGAGACACGCTGCAAGAGCTACTCTGTTTCGCGAGGCTCGTCCCTTAATCGAGACGCAATCGCGCCAATCCTCCGAAGGAACGCCATCGAACGAGGGCCAATAAACCCAGAATTCTCCACATTTTGTTTGTTGTTTATAGATACTTTGTTTCAATAAATTCATTACGTTTTTTTTTTGCCTTAAAAAATCCAAATTGGACAAAACGCATCGGCTAAAACTACAGGTTAAAATATTTTTGTTGTAAATTCTGAAGACCCCCCAAATAATGTATAAATTCACTTTCATCATGTGTTTAGGTTTTATTAATTCTAATCATCGATTTTTAAAACTATACATAAATTATTTGATTATTCTTGTAAATAAAAAATATAATAAATAAATAGTATGAGGAGTAGAAATGGAGGGTCTAATAAGATAATGGGAGACTTCCAGAGGAAGACACTGGAGGATATAAGTTAACTCCTCCATAATGAGTCGCCAGAGACAGAATGCATGTTTGTATTTGTATCTCGTTTGTACGAGAATAGAGTTATTTAGAATTACTATTACAGTTGCCGTTGTGTTTATTTTAAATAGTGTTTAATTTTTTTCTTGTATATTCTAAATAACAAAAAAAAAAAGTATAATTTCACTCATCATATGTTTAGGTTTTATTCCAATGCTAATCATCGCCTTTTAAAACAATCAACATTGCCGAACAGTGAAGGTAGATAAATTATACATTTAGGTTTTATTCTAATTCTATTTATCGCCATTTAAAACAATAAACGTAGCCGAAGAGTGAAGGTAGAAGAATTATACATTTAGGTTTTATTCCAATTCTAATCATCGCTTTTTAAAACAAGAAATTGCCGAAGAGTGAAGGTAGATGAATTATACATTTAGGTTTTATTCCAATTCTATTCATCGTCTTTTAAAACAATAAACATTGCCGAAGAGTGAAGGTAGATGAATTATACATTTAGGTTTTATTCCAATTCTAATAATCACTATTTAATACAATAAATATTGCCGAAGAGTGAAGGTAGATGAATTATACATTTAGGTTTTATTCCAATTCTAATCATCGCTTTTTAAAACAATAAACATTGCCGAAGAGTGAAGGTAAATGAATTATACATATAGGTTTTATTCCAATTCTAATCATCGCTTTTTAAAACAATAAACATTGCCGAAGAGTGAAGGTAGATGAATTATACATTTAGGTTCTATTCCAATTCTATTAATCGCTTTTTAAAACAAGAAATTGCCGAAGAGTGAAGGTAGATGAATTATACATTTAGGTTTTATTCCAATTCTAATCGTCGCTTTTTAAAACAATAAACATTGCCGAAGAGTGAAGGTAGATGAATTATACATTTAGGTTTTATTCCAATTTTAATCATCGCTTTTTAAAACAATAAACATTGCCGAAGAGGGAAGTTAGATGAATTATACATTTAGGTTTTATTCCAATTCTAATGATCGCTTTTTAAAACAATAAACATTGCCGAAGAGTGAAGGTAGATGAATTATACATTTAGGTTTTATTCCAATTCTATTGATCGCTTTTTAAAACAATAAACATTGCCGAAGAGTGAAGGTAGATGAATGATACATTTAGGTTTTATTCCAATTCTAATGATCGCTTTTTAAAACAATAAACATTGCCGAAGTGTGAAGGTAGATGAATTATACATTTAGGTTTTATTCCAATTCTAATCATCGCTTTTTAAAACAAGAAACATTGCCGAAGAGTGAAGGTAGATGAATTATACATTTAGGTTTTATTCCAATTCTATTCATCGCCTTTTAAAACAATAAACATTGCCGAAGAGTGAAGGTAAATGAATTATACATTTAGGTTTTATTCCAATTCTAATCATCGCTTTTTAAAACAAGAAACATTGCCGAAGAGTGAAGGTAGATGAATTATACATTTAGGTTTTATTCCAATTCTAATCATCGCTTTTTAAAACAATAAACATTGCCGAAGAGTGAAGGTAAATGAATTATACATTTAGGTTTTATTCCAATTCTAATCATCGCTTTTTAAAACAATAAACATTGCCGAAGAGTGAAGGTAGATGAATTATACATTTAGGTTTTATTCCAATTCTAATCATCGCTTTTTAAAACAAGAAACATTGCCGAAGAGTGAAGGTAGATGAATTATACATTTAGGTTTTATTCCAATTCTATTCATCGCCTTTTAAAACAATAAACATTGCCGAAGAGTGAAGGTAAATGAATTATACATTTAGGTTTTATTCCAATTCTAATCATCGCTTTTTAAAACAAGAAACATTGCCGAAGAGTGAAGGTAGATGAATTATACATTTAGGTTTTATTCCAATTCTAATCATCGCTTTTTAAAACAATAAACATTGCCGAAGAGTGAAGGTAAATGAATTATACATTTAGGTTTTATTCCAATTCTAATCATCGCTTTTTAAAACAAGAAACATTGCCGAAGAGTGAAGGTAGATGAATTATACATTTAGGTTTTATTCCAATTCTAATCATCGCTTTTTAAAACAATAAACATTGCCGAAGAGTGAAGGTAAATGAATTATACATTTAGGTTTTATTCCAATTCTAATCATCGCTTTTTAAAACAAGAAACATTGCCGAAGAGTGAAGGTAGATGAATTATACATTTAGGTTTTATTCCAATTCTAATCATCGCTTTTTAAAACAATAAACATTGCCGAAGAGTGAAGGTAAATGAATTATACATTTAGGTTTTATTCCAATTCTAATCATCGCTTTTTAAAACAAGAAACATTGCCGAAGAGTGAAGGTAGATGAATTATACATTTAGGTTTTATTCCAATTCTAATCATCGCTTTTTAAAACAAGAAACATTGCCGAAGAGTGAAGGTAGATGAATTATACATTTAGGTTTTATTCCAATTCTAATCATCGCTTTTTAAAACAATAAACATTGCCGAAGAGTGAAGGTAAATGAATTATACATTTAGGTTTTATTCCAATTCTAATCATCGCTTTTTAAAACAATAAACATTGCCGAAGAGTGAAGGTAGATGAATTATACATTTAGGTTTTATTCCAATTCTATTCATCGCCTTTTAAAACAATAAACATTGCCGAAGAGTGAAGGTAGATGAATTATACATTTAGGTTTTATTCCAATTCTAATCATCGCTTTTTAAAACAATAAACATTGCCGAAGAGTGAAGGTAAATGAATTATACATTTAGGTTTTATTCCAATTCTAATCATCGCTTTTTAAAACAATAAACATTGCCGAAGAGTGAAGGTAAATGAATTATACATTTAGGTTTTATTCCAATTGTAATCATCGCTTTTTAAAACAAGAAATTGCCGAAGAGTGAAGGTAGATGAATTATACATTTAGGTTTTATTCCAATTCTAATCGTCGCTTTTTAAAACAAGAAGACTGAAGGCAATTAAATAAAAGCGGTGTCACGGGAAAAAAACGTCCTTTTGACACTTCGTCATATTGCGGACATTTTTGTCCAACAATCGGTACTCGATATAAACGATGTAACAGTACAATTGTTCAAATCGTGTAACAGCATAATTATCGCCCACACAAAATGTTTAATATCTAAAAAGATATCTTCCCTGAGTAAGTTTGTTTTTTGCACGTTTTCAGATGAGACATTTAGCCATCTTGACACGATTTTTTGTAAGAATCACTGAAAAAACCTTTGAGTTATTCAGTTAAAAAGAGAACAGGTTAAAATTGATTTGTGTCAGACCCACTGTCTTCCGAACTGAGTAATGGTAAGAGGAAAAAAAGATCATTCAGGCCTTCAGTAGTGTTACCATCATTCATACTCTGGTATGAATTGGTAGATGATAAATATTGTAAGTTTTAATTGTATTAGTTTTAGAATATTAAATTATTCTTCTAAATTCAAAATCCAATAAATAAATATTGTATGGAGTAGAAATGGAAAGGTCTTGGGATTGCTATGTGTTTGAATTTGTTATCAGAAGGTTTTTATATTAAGATGGTTAGTTTACAGGCATGTTCACCATATTAATCCGCAACAATATAGAATATAGACATTCAAAAATGAATCAATCACAAGGCAATTGAGTAAGAAACACCGATTATGAGATTTCAATAAAAACAACAGACATTTATGTACAATTAATATACAATTAGAAAACTTGTAGTTTGATAATGCAAGAATTTGACCATTGGTAAATTGTGTTTCTTATTGATTTACAGTTCAAAATTGTTCAAGTGTTTAAGAACTGGTCAAGCAGAGAAAAGTGGAACATATTATTTATACAGAAATTTATGTAGTTTGTATGCGTGAATAAAGTAGGAGTTTAATTCTCTAAATTCTCCAGAGTTTTTTACCTTGTACTGTTTATATATTTGATTGAATATTTACAAATACTTGTTAGTAGTGTGTTATTATCACTTTTTAGTATTGTAAAAAATTGTTCCTGCTAGAGCGAAATGCTGCGTGTGTTGAGTCAGAGAAATTTGCGCGGCAAAAATGTAGCTGGTTATGATTTTTACTGGCGTGGATTCGTTTGGCACTTCTCCAGGATGAAATTCTGACTGATTGAATCAATCTGAACGCTTCCTTTTTATTTTGTTCTGGAAGTAGGAATCGACTCCAAACGGCTAGCCGCGAAAAGATATTTTTCCGTGAATTTGCTACAGTTTGAGCCAATGAAAAGTCTAGTTCACTGGAACTAGGGTGTTGATTGGTTAATAGGTAATTTTGTGGTAGAGTGTATTATTCCGGAGGAGTGAAAAGGTATGTATGGACTATTCCAACAGTCTCATTAGATAATGGGTGATTTCCAGAGGTAGACACGAGTTAACTCCTCCAGCTGAGTCGCCAGGGATCAGAGTGTATTTTTTTGTATTTGTATCTCGTTTGTACGAGAAGAAAGTCATTCTGAATTACTATAACAATTGCAGTTGTTCTTATTTTACATAGAGTTTAATTTTTTGTTCCAAATTCTAAATAAAAAAAATATGTATAAATTCACTTTCATCATCTGTTTAGGATTTATTACAATTCTAATCAACACTTTTTAAAACTATAAATATTGCCGAACAGTAGTTAAATAAAACCGGTGTCATGGGAAAAACCGTCCTTTTTTAAATTCACCTTCATCCCTGCCGTGCGCCAACGGTTTAGAGATAAAATATTTGACTGACGACAATTTAGCCGGGTTTCGTTCCTAGCTAGAGGCAACCGGATGTCTAGCTACACTGATGAGCTGTGATAAAGCGAAACAGTCTGTCCGTGGAGGGCAATATATATATATTTATTTGTATATATATATATTTATTAAAGACATTTTTATGTTTAACGTTCTTTTTATAGATACAAGTATTTAAGTAAATGCTCTGTTTATAATAAACAGTATTAAATAACATTTACCGGCCTGAATGTCCGAGAAATTTTCATAGAAAATATTCGTTCTTTGACAGGATTCGAACCTGCATCCTATACGGAACCGTCATTTACGCTGACGTGCCTTACCGTTAGGCTACAAAGAAGCGTTCGGCAGGCAAGGTCGAATTTACTGCTTATAAACTTCAATCTTCCATGAATCTCGAATATTCATAACTGCTCATGGCGTATCAAATGTAAACAAATGACGTCATATATTACGAAATGGACAAAGTCCGACAATTTATTTATTAAAGACATTTTTATGTTTAACGTTCTTTTTATAGATACAAGTATTTAAGTAAATGCTCTGTTTATAATAAACAGTATTAAATAACATTTACCGGCCTGAATGTCCGAGAAATTTTCATAGAAAATATTGTCGGACTTTGTCCATTTCGTAATATATATATATACATATATATATATATATATGTATATATATATATATATATATATTTGTATATATATATATATATATATATATATATATATATATATATATATATATAAAGTTGGTGCAGAAATAATGACGTAATAATGTCGTTTTTTGACGTTAAATATACGTCAAAAAACGACATTATTACGTCATTATATTTGCACCAACCTAATAAATATGTACCGTTGTTACAATGCGGAATATGTAAATACAATAGCCATAAAATAATAAAAAAAATAAGTGCGTGAGGAACTAAATGGTGTTATACATCTAGACACGTTTAACGTTTAAAGTAATTTAAAATCTAAATCTATTGTTACGGGTACTTTTTATCGTCAGCCTTTCTTTCGGTGTATAATTAAAAGCGACGTTTTTCGTGGTTTGTTTTATCCCTTTCACATACTTGTTACTATCAATAAAAAAAATATTATTTATTCTGAAGAAGTCCTCTTGAAGGACGAAACATAGTATTTTTCCATCTTGCGATCGAATTAGTCGAGATTTCTTTGAAACATCTTATTAGTCCAAATGTTATTTTCGTGTTTGAGTAGACGCCATGTTTTTTGAACAATTAGAATTACGTTTATCGACCTGTGTATTCGTGAGACTTATAAAAGGAAATACGCTTCTCATGTGCGCAGAGCAGGTAACTTAATTCGTACTGTTTAAATATTGACGGGCATCTACTCAAACACGTGTATGCATTAAAATAACATTTGACATAATGCATAAGAAATAATATTGCATTAAAAATGTAAAAAAAAAAACTGTTTATTCCATATATATTTTTTCAGATAAATTTTATTAAATTGTATGACACGGTCTGTCTGCTCGAGAGTTATTTTGCTTTCTTTTCCAAATTAATTGAAACAATCGCTTTAGTTTCCTTTCGTTCATCTTACAGCCAGTTTTAGACCCACTGCAGTGACAGTGTGTAATCGATTTCTATTTTTTTCCTCAGATTAGTTTATTTGCAGTGGTGTGCAGTAATATGAATCTATATTCAGGGTGTATGATGAAATTTGTTTGGCCTTGAAAAATATTGCGTCATCCGAGTGTGCATCAGATTTTCATCACGCCCAGACATTATTGTCTCGACTGTCGATTAGTTGTCTTACTGCCATTGTCTGCGACGGACGTTACTCCAAGGAAGCGTACGAAAACTATTACGCTGCACATACACACTAGCCAACCTTATAGAGAGATAGCGGACTGTGACGGCCATTACAGATGTGCGGTACCTTGACCCCAAAATCAATGAGAACTGCTCAAATAAAAAATGCGGACATACGAAGTACTAACATGTGCACGGGGTTCTGTTTTAATGGGAAAAGGCGAAAAAATAGTAAATAATAACTAAATTTTGTTTCAGTTGATTTGCACAAGGATGTATCTTGTCAATATTGTTCAATAAAACAAAATGCTAAATAATGCCCAGATATAGCTTATATATAAGTTCATCCATTGAAACTCCTCCTTGGTCTTTTGGACAGGAGTAGAGGTTCATTACTTATTTCCTGTTTACGATTAGGTTTCCGTTTCCTTCTAAATTTTTTAATTATCTTTAAATTCCAGTAGCCCTTTGCGTCTTAGTGGAATTATCGCCTTGCTTAGAGCGAATTGACTAATATATATATATATATATATATATATATATATATATATATATATATATATATATATATATATATATATTCCCATATATACACTAAGGAAAAATAGATAGATAGATAGATAGATAGATAGATAAAGACGGGTATAGATAGATAGATAGATAGATAGATAGATAGATAGATAGATAGATAGTTTATGGCCAGCCTGTATTTCTTTAAAAACGACACCTTAAAATGAGATATTTTTGTATTTTTTTAAAGTAAAAGATAAAATTTCACTAGCTACATAGTACTTGCTTTTATTTTTTAGTCTGTCTCCAGGCGGCTCTTACCATCAAAAAAGTTCAAATTTGGATTCGTCTGTCCACGATACATTTTGCTAAATTATGAATATTTTTGTATGAGAAAAATTACATTTTTCTTTTCACCTTTAACCCCTTAGTAGACATTTTGAGATTTCAAAAAGGGCTGAGGATATGATTCAAATCAAGGGAATCATGAAAACAAAAACAAAAACAATATCACACGATTTTGGAAATCTATGCTATACCATCTGGTTTATGCGTAATTGGAAAACAATTCAACTTTTAACAAAACAACGACCGAAAACCCTCTTCTAAATTATGTCAAAATTAACATGAGTTAAAAAAAAAAAAGAAGAAAATTTACGAAATTATGACTTCACGCCTAAATCTCCTGACATCACACCCCTTGAATGACAATGAGATGAATAGGATGTTCGAAGAGGATACACAATATGTGAATGTGAGTTTTTCAGGGCTTGAAGAAGGCTTGGGAAGGCTTGCCAAATACCTTTTTCAAAAAAACTGTTTGTAAAGTTACCAAGAATTTATAAAGCAGTAATTAAAACAGATGGTGGTTTTATTGACGGAAGCAAATTATGATACTTGTGTATGATAATTTATTTTATAGTCAAGTGATTTTTTTTTATCAAAATAAAAATGAATACACTAGTTACAAAAATTCTAACTTCTACAAAAATATCTCATTATAATGTTTTATATATATATATATATATATATATATATATATATATATATATATATATATAGAGAGAGAGAGAGAGAGAGAGAGAGAGAGGAGGTAGAGAGAGAGACACCGGCAGAGACAGATAGATAGATAGATAGATAGAGAGATAGATAGATAGATATTAGGTTGGAGCAAAAATAATGTCGTTTTTTGGCGTATTTTTAACGTCAAAAACCGATATTATTTTTGCACCAAACTTAATAGATAGATGCAAAATATGATGCTTTTCTATGATAATTTATTTTATAGTTAAGTGATTATTTTTTATCAAAATAAAAATGAATACAGTAGTCACTGAAATTCTAACTTCTACAAAAATATCTCATTATAATATGTTTTTTATATATATATATATATATATATATATATATATATATATATATATATAGAGAGAGAGAGAGAGAGAGAGATAGATAGATAGATAGATAGATAGATAGATAGATAGATAGAGAGAGAGATAGATAGATAGAGAGAGAGATAGATAGATAGATAGAGAGAGAGAGAGAGAGAGACACACCGGCAGAGATAGATAGATAGATAGATAGATAGATAAAGACGGGCATAGATAGATAGATAGATAGATAGATAGATAGATAGATAGATAGATAGATAGATAAAGACGGGCATAGATAGATAGATAGATAGATAGATAGATAGATAGATAGATAGATAGAGAGATAGATAGATAGAGAGAGAGAGAGACACGCCGGCAGAGATAGATAGATAGATAGATAGATAGATAGATAGATAGATAGATAGATAGATAGATAGATAAAGACGGGCATAGATAGATAGATAGATAGATAGATGCAAAATATGATGCTTTTGTATGATAATTTATTTTATAGTTAAGTGTTTATCTTTTGTCATAATAAAATCAAATACACTTACAGAAATTTCATTTTTGACATTAAAAGAAAGTACAAGATAATCTCAATTTAACCTGTTTTATTAATGAAATCCAGGTTGGTCCCATATATTTTTCTTGTAGTGCATCAGCCGTCATTTTTTTGTTTCTGGTGGGAGCAAAATTTGATAAAATATTAAAAAATAAATTCAAAAAAACAAATAAAATAACTTAATCGGTAGGATATAAAACCTACACTGAAATTTAAGTAATCATTTGAGGATTGAGCGAATCATCAGTTGCCCACCAAAATGCAGTTATGAGGATTCAAGAAGAAAACTTTTATTTGTTCAAGCATTGCTTATCTATCTATCTATCTATCTATCTATCTATCTATCTATCTATCTATCTATCTATCTATCTATCCCACTCTTTTAATATATATCTATCTATCTATTTTGTTAATATCTATCTATCTCGCTTTCTATCTATCTAGCTCAATGTGTTGTTATCATTCTCTCACTGTTCATATCTATCTATCTATCTATCTATCTATCTATCTATCTATCTATCCCACTCTTTTAATATCTCTCTCTCTCTCTCTCTCTCTATATATATATATATATATATATATATATATATATATATATATATATATGGTGCGATGGTTAAATTGTCGTCTAAATTACCCATAAATGAAAATGATACTGTCATCTCATTTTAACAGATATATTTACCAAAATTGTATAAAAATATCTTGAAATACTGAAGAGTAAATTTTCCTTAATATTATCGCCAACAATGACCTTCAGACGACTTCGGAATCTCCTGCAACTGTTCTGAACGTTTTCCTAGCTTTAATAACGGTTTTAATTCTTCATGGCATGTTATAGACTAAAATCTTTAGTAAGTCAATTCTTCGCCAGATTTTTATAGCATTTCTTTTATTCGCGAAAAAGCTCATCTTCTGTGTTAAGTTTTCTTACTACGGGCACGCTTGTTCATTATCGCCCAAAGGTTTTCAGTTTGGTTAAGGTCAAGACTCTGACTAGGCCACAGGAAAAGTTGGGAATTATTAAAGCAAAAGGCTACCCAACAAAATACTTAATTATTTTGGGACTCGTATAATGTACATATGCACACCTGTATTAATACCCTGCATTAATAAACGAAATCTATTACTCACCTGTCTTGGTAAAAATACAAAATCAACTTTCTATGGCTGCGTCCATTTTTTTGCCTCGTACTACACACACACACACAAACACACACACACACACACACACACACACACACACACATATATATATATATATATATACCTTACTCCGTCGTCAAGTTTTTTGAATTCTCGTATACTTGTATTTTGATTGGTCATTTCAGCTAATGTAACAGCTTTCCCCCTTAAGAGGGGTGGTTACTTAATTTGAACCTTTTAAAACCTTTATTCTACAATCTACATTCAACATCATCACTTGATAAGACATCAGAGGTGTTGAAACAAAATGGCTATTTTTCTAGTGATTTATAACATATTTATGTTATAATTTTTAAATAAATAATTATAATTCGATCTACTATGTATAGAGCGCTCTTTTAAGAATAGTAATTGTTGGTTATTGGAATTGGTTGTTGGTTATTAAGGTGTGCTATATTTATGGGATAAAGTGCTCAATATCAAAGACAGAGCGTGTGTAAATTTAAAAGTAAACATTGAAGACAACACTGAGAGGCGACAGGCTGTTTCATGCTAGACGTAATCGTAGCCTGACGATTGCGTCTAGCATGAAACAGCCTATCACCTCTAAGTGCTAACTTCAATGTCTACTTGTATATATATATATATATATATATATATATGAATTTTGGAATAATGCAATAATAAAAATTTAAATTTCCTGTCAAATTTAAAACCTTTTGAACATTTCTTGCATCCGTTTGATGATAGTTTTTTGATGGTCCGACCAGGTTTCGAGGGGCTGTGTTGGGTTGCTTCATCCTGGTAACAGCAAGCGGTTAAAACTGAAGGAGTAGCAAGCCCGTCAACTCAATGTAAGCCAAGTGTCCGATTATCGTATAAAAACAACCTATCAACGGTAAGCAGAGAATCAAGAAAACAGTACATTTTTGAGACGAAAGAGAAAATTACAGCGAGCGCCCAACTATAAAAGCTGCCTCTCATCAATCAAATCGTGCCGCATCCACTTGTTCATTTTCTCCTCTTTGCCGATTGATGGCAGATGTCTCACGATTGCTGTATAGGTTACTCTCAGCTTTTCCCGCAACTTCCGAGTGCTTGTCTCTGAATGAGCCTCCAAGTCTGCCTCTCAGTTCTTCATTGTAGAATAACGACTTGCGGGCACCAGGAGATTTATTATCGAAATCCAGATACCCAGAAGCAAATTGACGGAAGCAAGAACGCAAGATGCGAAGCCGACGCCAGCTGCCAAGAACCGCTTATATCGATAGTTTCAGCACATTCGTATAAAGTAAAACAGCTCTCAGATTTTGTGTTCGTCTTATGTCATCAGAGGGCATTTCGATCTGGTGTAGTGGTCAACAAGCTTGTCAAGATAGATCAGTTACAACTGCGTAGTGAGTTCGATCCTCGCTGGGTGCTCCTCAATTTCGACCTTGTTCCACTTCTAAGCTACCCTTAAAAATCATTAAAGGCACTTTGACTTGGTGTAATGGTTAACAAGCTTGTCTTGGTAGATCAATTACGATTTAGTAGTGAGTTCGATCCTCGCTGGGTGCTCATCAATTTCGACCTTGTGCCACATCTAAGCTTCGCTTAAAAATCATTTTAGGGCACTTTGGCTTGGTGTAATGGTTAACAAGCTTGTCTTGGTAGATCAATTACGATTTAGTAGTGAGTTCAATCCTCGTTGGGTGCTCCTCAATTTCGACCTTGTTCCACTTCTAAGCTACGCTTAAAAATCATTACAGGCACTTTGACATGGTGTAATGGTTAACAAGCTTGTCTCGATAGATCAATTACGACTTCTTAGTAAGTTTGATCCTCGCTGGACGCTCCTCAATTTCGACCTTGTGCCACATCTAAGCTACACTTAAAAATCTTAGGTCACTTCGAAGTGGTGTAATGGTTAAAAAGCTTGTCTCGCGAACAGTGAGTTCGATAATCAATTGGTGCTCCTAAATTTCGACCTTGTGCCACATCTAATATAATCTTTAGAAAATCATTTTAGGGATTTCAACGTGGTGCAATGTTTAGAAAGCTTATCTCGCTAGATTAATGATGACTGACGAGTGAGTTCGATCATCACAGAGAGCTCCATACTTTCGGCCTTGTGCCACATTTAAGCTACGCTTATTCTGGGCTCCCCGACGTGGTGTAATGGTTAGCAACCTTATCTCGTTTGATAAATTACCACTGAATAATGAGTTCAATCCTCACTGGGTGCCCCATATTTTTGGCCTTGTGCCACATCTAAACTAAGCTTAGAAAATCACCTTCTTTATGGTATTAGAAGTTCAGTTTTGAAATGTAATTATGATGCTAAACTGGAACACTTTTTTGAAGTTGAGAAGTTTGAGAAATATTAGTTTGTTCAGGAAATAATAGGCTTTTTCTTGTATATTTTAACCTGTTTTTTATGTAAAAACAGAATGCAGACAGTTAAAAATTAGATATTGTTTTAAGGTGTATTATATATATTTATAGCATCGATTGTTTCACTTACTGCATATTTTTTTTTTTCAAATCTCTCATTTGTATGCAATGGTTGCGATGGGTAAATCGACGCCATATTATGTTTCTGATTTCGCGCATGCGCGTTGTTTGTCGATGATTCTCTCGACAGCACAGTATAACAGTGTCAGTTGGACATCGGCTGTCAGAAGAAGAACAGCATGACGCAATTCACTCCGCCAGAAATTTGGACACGACATGCTGTATTGCTTGGCATTCGCGCCGGAAGCTCGAATACGAACATTTCAGAGTATTTGGGTGTCAATCAGTGCAGAAGACTCCGAAAGAGTTGGATGAGTCTAATGGTGATTACGAAGGTACGGTAGCTGGGAAAACTTACACTGATTGTTCTGACAAGAAAATAATTCCTGAATTTGTTGGTGAGGACCTCAGATTCGTTACGGAGGTCTACCTGAAGTGCCTTGAGGAAGTAGTACTACTCCGGGTTAAGAGGGTAGCTGCTGGAAGACCCTATGTCTCTGTACCATGCCACATAAACAGAAGAATCCAGTCATGACTGTTAAACCATTTATGTGACCACATCTACCTTACATCTGGCTACCTAACTCCCCAGACTACAAACCCATTGATTATTATGAAGAAGACCATGGCGCAATTCACTGCGCCAGAAATTTGGAAACAGCATGCTGTACTGCTTGGCATTCGCACCGGGAGCGCCAATACAACTAATTAAGAGTGTTTGGGTGTCAATCGGAGGACACTGCAGCGGACTTAGAAAGAGTTGGATGACTTTAATGGTGATTACGAATGAACAGCATCCTCGGAAAACTCACTGAAATTTCTGATAAGTAAAGAACTCACGAATTTGGTGAGATCTAGGTCATGATTGGCCACGATCCCTCTAATTTAATCAGGTCCATAGCCAGGGATACGGAAATGTCTGAGTTTCTTATCAGGCAGGTAGTGCATGAAGACATTCGGTGTTTTTCATACATAGTTGAGATAAGGCCAATTTTTATCCCTAGCCATGAAAGACAAGAGCAAAGTCCGCCCTACGTCGCTTTTGAACAAACTCAAGCCTCCCCTCCAACCGAACATCCCTTGGTTTTTCTCAGACGAGAAATATTTTTTTTCCAGGATAGCAAAGTGATCAAACAGAACTACCGTTGACTTGCTGTGCCGCTAAAGGTTGTAAAAGTAATGAAAACGAAATATTCAGTCAACCTCATGATATTTGCAGTGATAACTAGTGATGGCGAGGTTATGCCTCCATACATCTTCCAAGGGGGGCCTCAGACTCAACACGGACGCCTACATCAAGTGCCTTGAGGAGGTAGTGCTGCCCTGGGTCAAGAGGGTGGCTGCTGCAACAGGACTCTACACCATACCACACAAGCAGGAGAACCCAGACATGGCTGTCAGACAATTTCTGCGACCACATCACACATTGCATCTAGACACATTGCATCTAGACACCTAACGCTCCAGACTGCAACCCTCTTGATTGTTATGTGTGGGACACAGTTAAACGAGAGACGAACACAACTCCATATTACACCAAATATGAACCGAAGGCAATCCTCTTGCATGACAATGTTCAATGCACAACGAACGCTACCGAAATTGAATAAATTGCGTTTGCTAAACTGTCTCATCCACCTTAGTCACCTGACCACTCGCCAAAAGTTTTAGCCAAAAACCGATCAAATACATCAGAAGCGTATGGGTCCAGCACTAGTGAACAGAAAAAAGAAAAAAAAAAAACAATCCAGATACTAAAATTGAATGAATTGCCTTATCAAACTCTGCCTCATCCAAATCATTGACATGACCTCTTGTCAACTGATTACCAATTTTCCAAACATTTGGGCAACTTCTTACAGGGAAAGTTTTTTTTTTCCCAACGATTCAATTACAGTCCAAAATGCCTTCGAAGTCATGTAAACTACACATGTAAATAGGTGGTCACCCCAGGCAAGGATTATGGCAAAATTCAAAGGAAAAGCGATCTAAAATCCGAAGAAGAAGCTTTGAATCATGTTGCTCAACTGCTTTCTCGAGAGCCTGTACATTATAATGCTCCATAAGTTTTCTATGGTGTTGAGGTCAGGAGATTGGGGCGGCCATGTCATAACACTCATCTGCTTCTCATCAAAGTATTCCTTCATCAATTTTGATTTGTGACAGGGAGCATTATCCTGCATAAAAATGAGCTTGGTGGGGTCGATTTGCACTCTTTCAGCAGAAGGGAGCAGACAAGACTCTAAAATTCTCTTGTACTGCTCCTTCCTGAGAGTCTTTTCAATAGGTTTTAAGAAACCAGTTCCATGAAAAGAAAAGCATCCCCAGAACATTATACTGAACGGATGCTTGACAGTACTTACTGCTAACGTCAAAGAGATTTCAAAGCTTATTCTCCGGATTTTAGATCATCGGAGAAGAGAACATTTAGTAAAAAAAAAATTAGGTGAGTCACTTTTATCGAACAGCAGTGTTTTAGAAACCTATTTTCCAAACATTTGGGCAACTTGGGCAAGGAAAGTTTTTTTTCCAACGATCCAATTACTGTCCAAAATGCCTTCGAAGACATATAAACTAGATATGTAAACAGGGGGTTACTCCAGGCAAGGATTATGACAACATTCACCAGCTTAAACAAGGTGACCGTCCAGAAGGGTGGCAGGAGATTCCGAAGTCATCTTGATGCTGCGGTTGAAAGCAATGGCGGTTTTATTGAGCAAACTGACTCTTTAGTATTTCAAAATATTTTATATAATTTTGGTAAATATAGCTGTTAAAAAGTGATGTCAGTGTTATTTTCATTTTTTGCGTTTTTAGACGACAATTTATTCATCGCACGCTGCATATCTGTTAAAATGAGATGTCAGTGTTATTTTCATTTTTTGCGTTTTTAGACGACAATTTATTCATCGCACGCTGCATATCTGTTAAAATGTGATGTCAGTGTTATTTTCATTTTTTGCGTTTTTAGACGACAATTTATTCATCGCACGCTGCATATCTGTTAAAATGAGATGTCAGTGTTATTTTCATTTTTTGCGTTTTTAGACGACAATTTATTCATCGCACGCTGCATATCTGTGTTGCTTTGGTTCTTCTCAGGCGAGAAATATTTTTTCCAGGATAACATTGTGATCACACAGAAGACCATGACGTAATTCACTCCGCCAGGAGCTCCAATACGAACAATTCAGAGTGTTTGGGTGTCAATCTGAGGACACTGCAGGGGATTCGGGAAGAGTTGGACGAATCTCATGGTAATTACGAATGAACAGCATCCTCGGAAAACTCACTGAAATTTCTGATAAGTAAAGGACTCACGAATTTGGTCAGATCTAGGCCATGATTGGCAACGATCCCTCTAAGTTAATCATGTCCATAGGAATACGGAAATGTCCGAGTTTCTTATCAGGCACGCTGTGCATGAAGACATTCGGTATTTTTCATATATACAGTGCTGTTCGATAAAAGTGACTCACCTGATTTTTTTTACTAAATGTTCTCTTCTCCGATGAAACGAAAGTTGAGCTAAATTCAAAGGATAAGCGATCTAAAATCCGAAGAAGAAGCTTTGAAAGCTCTTTGAAGCATTATAAAGTACAGACTCTCGAGAAAGCAGTTGAGCAACATGCTCCATAAGTTTTTCTATGGGGTTGAGGTCAGGAGATTGGGGCGGCCATGTCATAACCCCCATCTGCTTCTCATCAAAGTATTCTTTCATCAATTTTGATTTGTGACAGGGAACATTATCCTGCATAAAAATGAGCTTGGTGGGGTCGATTTGCACTCTTTCAGCAGAAAGGAGCAGACAAGACCCTAAAATTCTCTTGTACTGCTCGCTCCTGAGGGTCTTTTCAATAGGTTTTAAGAAACCAGTTCCATGAAAAGAAAAGCATCCCCAGAACATTATACTGAATGGATGCTTGACAGTACTTACTGCTAAATTCAAAGAGATTTCAAAGCTTATTCTTCGGATTTTAGATCGCTTATCCTTTGAATTTAGCTCAACTTTCGTTTCATCGGAGAAGAGAACACGTGGTAAAAAAAAAAAAATCAGGGAAGTCACTTTTATCCAACAGCACTGCATTTGAGAAACCAATTTTCCAAACATTTGGGCAAGTTGGGCAAGGAAATTTTTTTTTCCAACGATCCAATTACTGTCTAAAATGCCTTCGAAGACATGTCAACTATACATGTAAACAGGTGGTCACATGTGCACATGTGAAACAACGGAATAAAAGGAAGATATGTAAGCGCCACACTCAAGAGAGAAAAGACAGCGAAAATCTCTCACGTCATTGCGAGACAAAGGACACTTAATAATTAGCATCAGAAAAATACAGGTGAAAACATTCTAGGATGGATAATGAGGAAAGAGGGCTTGGAAAGTTTGAGACTCACATGACATAATGAAGACAAGAGGGACAGAGAAATGTAGAACGGGGAGGGATAGCAGAAACTATTTGAGAGCTACAATAGAGAGGAAATTGTGGAGAGACATGACTGGAATGCCCGAAAGGGATGTCACATGTAGTGATTTAATAACAGACTACTCAGTCGTAATTGGTCTCGCGAGACAAGCTTGTTAACCATTACACTAAGCTTAATCGAACAAAATGCGTAACATGATTTAAGAACCATAGTTTAATTGCGACACATGATCGAAAGTAGGGAGTACCCCGTGAGGATCGAACACACTAACAAGCTTGTTAACTGTAACACTATATCGAAGTATCCTAAAGGATTTTCTAAGCGTATTTTAGTTGTGGTATGAGGCCGAATGTATGGAGCACCCAGTGAGGATCAAACTCGCTAATCAGTCGTAATTAACCAAGCAAGACAAACCTGCTAACCATTGGAGTGCTGTAAATTATTTCCAAAGCGAGGCTTAGATAGAACACAAAGGGTGAAAATAAACAGCAAGGATCGAACTCAATACCCGGTCTTAATTGATATATCGAGACAATTTGCTAACAATTACACCAGGTCGAAGTGTGCATAAATTATTTTCGAAGAGTAACTTAGATGTGATACAAGACACCCAGTGAGGATCCAACTCACTACCGGCACATTGATCTATCGAGACAAGCTTGCTAACCATTACACCACGTCAAACTTCTCTAAGCTTAGCTTAGATGTGGCACAAAGTCGAAAGTATGTAATACAGTGATAGGATATATAGAAGAAAAAGAATAATAATATGGCAGCTAGGTCACATCATTTAACTGTTTTAATAAGCCAATTGTCCCTATTGAATAAGGTTAAATGTCTGCTGTGTTTGGCTTTCGGAAAACAACACAGTACATGATAACTTTCTTATCTCATTTTATAGAGAGAATCGGCTTCTTCGTTATTAGAGTTTGTAAACAACGTAATGCAAACGACTCTACGCAAGTTGAGTAAACGGCGAAGATATCGTATAATCTGCAAGAAAGTTGCCGGAAACCTTTGCCTCAACCTAAAGAAAAGAAAAAAAAAAAAAAAAAACGAGCAAAAATAGTGAGCAGATACCGAAAAATGTTGAATTGAGCAATCAATCACTGACAGCCGATAATGAAGGCACGTTTTCTAGTATTCTAATGAGCATGCGCAGAATGGCAAAAACGAAAGACAATGCGATGAGCAAAGCGGCAAAGCGCCCGTAAGGAGATAATAGAAAGTTTATGGCACATTTTTCGGCGAAATATCTTTGACGATCATTCAAACAAAATCTTTAATAACCTATGTGTATATTATTGAGGTTTTATTAAACACTTCTCTTTCTCTCTCTCTCTCTCTCTCTCTCTCTCTCTCTCTCTCTCTATCTATCTATCTACCTATCTATCCTAGTTGTTTAATCTATCTTTATATCTATCTCTATTATTTAACCTATTTATCTATATATTTATCTGTCTTTGTATTCACATCTATCTATCTATCTATCTATCTATCTATCTATCTATCTATCTATCTATCTATCTATAACCGTATCATCTATGTCAGTCTGCTTATATCTGTCTATCTCATCCTCTTCATATCTATCTATCTATCTATCTATCTATCTATCTATCTATCTATCTATCTATCTATCTGTCTGTCTATCTATCTATCTATCTATCTATCTTGTTCGTCTATTTGAACCTGTTTTATACATCTCTCTCTATATAATAGCTAACTTGCCATTTATATATATATATATATATATATATATATATATATATATGTGTGTGTGTGTGTGTGTGTGTGTGTTCTTCATCTATTCATCTATCCCATCCTCTTTATATCTACCTATCTATTTATCTATCGCAATCACTTAATATCTATCTCAATTTAATTGTATATATGTATCTATGGAGAAATTCTGTCGGATTTATATCCATTTATATTTGCTTACATATGTATCTATATATATACAAATATATTAACAGGTTTTTGTTATGTGAACAAACTGAGAAATTAATAATCTTCGACTAAAGCGAAGCAAGATAGATAGATAGATAGATAGATAGATAGATATGAACAGACTGTGATAGATAGATAGATAGATAGATAGATAGATAGATAGATAGATAGATAGATGTGAACACATAGGCAGATAGATAGATAGATAGATAGATAGATAGATATGAACAGAATAAAATAGATAGATGGATATGAACAGAATGAAATAGATAGATAGATAGATGTGAATAGACTGAGATAGATAGATAGATAGATAGATAGATAGATACGAACAGACTGAGATAGATAGATAATAAACAGGCGAAAAGAGATAGATAGATATATAGATAGATAGATAGATAGATATGAACAGAATGAGATAGATAGATAGATAGATAGATAGATAGATAGATAGATAGATAGATAGATAGATAGATAGATAATGAACTGTGATAAACAGAAGTAGCGTGAAAGTTAAGTACAGTTTTACATAATTAAACCGAATGATAGAAACATAAAAATAAAAATGCCTAAGTAAATAATTAGTTTCTATCACGAAAGACAAACCAAAGGAAGAAACCCCAAAAGATAGTCGGACGGAAATAAGCGTATCGGAATGAAAGATACTAAATATCCTGACATAAATCGAAGAAACAATTAGAATTTCCTTGTGAAATTTCTCGTTCATTTATAACTCGGCCTCTTTCCATATTTTCTATTCCTGACGTTGTAAGCAAAACGTGTATATTGGTCATCATTTCCTTTTTATCTCCTATAGTCCATAATTTTCTTGCTTTTTTTTTCTCTTATTTTCTTTGTTCTCTTTTTATCGTCTGCTCTTTCTTTCCGTTGTCTGTTGCTAGTTTCCCTTCTTCTTCTTCTTCTTCTTCTTCTTCTTCTTCTTCTTCTTCTTCTTCTTCTTCTTCTTCTTCTTCGTCATCTCTCCCCTCCTCATCCTCCTCCTCCTTAATCAGCTTCTTTTTCTTCTTCATCGTCAGCACTCCTCCTCCTCCTAAATCTTTTGCTTTTTCCGCTGTATTCACCCATTTTTCTTCTTCTTTTTCTTCTCCTTCTTCTTCTTCTTCTTCTTCTTCTTCTTCTTCTTCTTCTTCTTCTTCTTCTTCTTCGTCGTCGTAATCCCATCTTCTTCTCATTTTCCTCTTCGCTTTTCCTCCGATGTTCTTTTCTTCTTCTTTAAATTCTCTTAAGTTTCCGCTTTCGTTCATTCTCGCTGGCTTAAAAACAAATGAGCGACTCTCCTCTCCTTTCTCTCCTCCTCTTTCTATTCACTTTCCTTCATCTTTTTCTCCATCTTTTGATATTTTCCTTCACTGTCGTCATCGTCGGCGTGAGTGCAGTTCAATGTTTATCACCGCGCGCTCGTGCCAAAGACTTCTGCCGATGTCAGGCGGGGACGGATTTAATGGATCGACACAAGTAAAGCCGAAACGGGCGAAAGTACCAAAGCCTAATGCAACATTATAAAATTGACACAACTACAACGAGTCGAGTACAAACATTGGCCCGTACCGCACACAGGCCAGCTTCAACATCCTACACCCGATTAACCATAGAGCACAGCGGGCTTTTATTGGTCAGTGCCGGGTGCCACTTCCCTCCTCGTCCCATCAAATCTAGAAGATGACCAATATATTTAAGGGCGAATGGCAAAATGGTGGAGGCGTTGGGTGATGGTGGAGGTGATATCCATAATGGTGTTAATAAAGAATGAGAAACAAAGCGAAAAATTATACACTGATTGGATTAGATAGATAGATAGATAGATAGATAGATAGATAGATGGATGGATGGATGGATATATATATATATATATATATATATATATATATATATATATATATATATATATATATAGATAGATAGATAGATAGATAGATAGATAGATGGAAAGGTTTGAAGATAGATAGATAGGTTTGAAGATAGATGATAAGAACAGACTGTTATATATATACATACATACATATATATATATATATATATATATATATATATCAATAGATAGATAGATAGATACTAAGAACAGACTGAGATAGACAGATAGATAGATAATAAGAACAGTCTGAGATAGATAGATAATTGGATAGATAGATTGGTTTGAAGATAGATGATGAGAACAGACTGATATCTTATATATATATATATATATATATATATATATATATATATATATATATATAGATATAGATATCAGTCTGTTCTTATATATATATATATGTATATATATATATATATATATATATATATAGAGAGAGAGAGAGAGAGAGATAGATAGATAGATAGATAGATAGATAGATAGATAGATAGATAGATAGATACTAAAAAGATTGTCCTAGATAATGAACTTATATACAGATATCATACGCTGATAGATAGATAGCTACTAAAAACCAGACTAATATAGATAGATAAGTAGAGACAGAGGTATATGAAAAACTGAGATAGATAGATAGATAAATATATATAGATAGATAGATACATAGATAGATAGATAAGAACAGACTGATATGTATGAATGTATATATATATATATATATATATATATATATATAGATAGATAGATAGATAGATAGATAAGAACAGACTGATATGTATGTATGTATATATATATATATATATATATATATATATATATATATATATAGATAGATAGATAGATAGATAGATAGATACTAAGAACAGATTGAGATAGATAGATAGATAGATAGATAGATAGATAGATAGATAGATAGATAGATATTATCGAATAAAGAAATGAATTAACTAATAGATACACAGACAGGTAGATTTGAGCACAGTGGGAAGAATACAAAGATAGATAGATTGATGGACAGATAGATAAATAGATGAACTGTGATATAGAAATTGCTGTAATATTCTTTGAAAAATCAATGACAATAATTTATAAACTGTTAAATCTTAAACATCAGTGATATTGTTATTAGAATAAAACTATTTACAATCATATTTGGAAAATCTCACTATAATTCAACGAATTTTTCATTTTTTATGTGTCTATAAACGTTTTGCTTTTGATAAATACAGGTGTCCATAGATGACAGAAGGAGGTCTCTATAGCAAATTTAAAATTTATTGATAATTTTCTAATATTTCTCCAACAATAGTCTTAAAATTCAATAAAAGTTTAGATTGTATAAAATATTTTCTTAAATATTTAAGATTATTGGGTAGTTTAAAGTAATCCTATTAAAAAAAAGGTATTCACGTTGTATTCGAATTTCGCCATGATCGATTTCTCAGGCTTCCTGATGTCATCGGCATGCAGGGGTTCGATCCCTGCGTGCGGCACCTTTGGAAATGGGTTGACCCAAGACTTGTGACTGAACTTATGTAGATAGAACCCTTGTGTTAGCACGAAGAGCTTGAGCATGCTGGCCTTGTTCAAATTATTGATCACGCTAGATAACACGCTCTTTCCCAGAAACTGTAACTAAGGTCTGCTCAGCATAGTTGCAGTATAAACGACAAGCTTGCACAAACACAAAATGTGCCTGAGCAAATAGAGAATGGCTAGAAGTCATAGTAGACGAGTGGCCAGCTATACAGTCGTCTTTGGTTAAATTTCCCAAACATTAAGCTCTCGATACATCATTGTATTTATTTCTATGCTTGGTCGGCTCAGGAGATTTTTGTGGCCTAGCATATGTGCTGATTCCTTAAGTTTACGAATTTTCCAATGGTGTTCCCTGTCTATGATCTCAACATGATTCCACAGGGGACGGTGATCTCCCTTCTCTCTATATATGTGGTCAGCCACGCCTGATTTTTCTACTTCCCCTCGCGTTACAGCTTTCTGGTGTGAGTTCAATACCCGGTTAAGGCAGTGGAGAACTTTCAGAGGGAAAACTAGCAGGAGATAACTGATAACTGACATCCATCAAACATGGCACGTGAAACTAGAACAATCTACCCCAGGGATCGAAATAAAGGTTTCAGCTCGAAATTGCAACCACCTGAAGAAGGCCGGAGCGTACAACGGCCGAAACGTTGTGACAAATATGGCGACAAAGATGAGGACAATAGTCCGCATAATGTAAATACTGTACATAATACCTCATCTCAGAAATATAGACAAAAAAAAGCTATTCATCTTAAAAGATGCTTTTTTGCAATATTTTAAAATAAAATTAATATTTGTTTTTAATTAAGATTAATTAGACTTTAGATTTATTATTCTTCTGCAGATAACGTTTTAGAAAAGTATATTTTATTTTTGAAAAGTTTTTAATAAGGTGAAATATGTTGTGTTGACAAATCTGTCAATATGGGTGAATTAGCCATCGATTTTGCTGACGAGAAGCAAAACGGCTGATTCCAATTCGTTTAAATTCGGTTTGAAAGACACCAAATTATTCTGGTTATTGAAAATTGTAGAATATTGGTTAACTTGCAAGTGGTATGATACACAAGTAAACAGGTGTAGCCATCAAGTTAAGCTGTTTTGAGTCATTTAATGGAGAGATATATGGGTGAATAGAGACCACTCCATTCCAGCAAAATGGATCAATCTAACTGCTGTATGAGGTACTCTCCTATAAATGCGGTAAAATTAGCTGGCCTGATTTTCCAAGAGGACACCAGAAGGCAGCCTTGTTAGCAGGCAAGTCACTTGAATTTTACAGAAATATTAAATGTATTGGATTAGCTTGGAATTAAAATTAAAGCCTCAAGAAATATCTTTTCATTTTTAAAAATGCATTTTAAATTTTTGATTTCGCCTTTTTAGGATGTACTTACACACACATAGATATCTGCATGTGTGCATCTATATATATATATATATATATATATATATATATATATATATATATATATATATATATATATAGATAGATAGATAGATAGATAGGAAAGAACTCGTTAGGTAAATAATCCAAAGTTCTTTAGTATTTT
>OZ010609.1:21100505-21108005 GCA_963932145.1 Acanthosepion lycidas | reverse complement strand
ATTGGCTTGTCTTCTTTCTTTCTTTCTTTCTATTTGCCTTTGGCTTGTCTTCTTTCTTTCTTTCTTTCTATTTGCCTTTGGCTTGTCTTCTTTCTTTCTTTCTTTCTTTCTATTTGCCATTGGCTTGTCTTCTTTCTTTCTTTCTTTCTATTTGCCATTGGCTTGTCTTCTTTCTTTCTTTCTTTCTATTTGCCATTGGCTTGTCGTCTTTCTTTCTTTCTTTCTATTTGCCATTGGCTTGTCTTCTTTCTTTCTTTCTTTCTATTTGCCTTTGGCTTGTCTTCTTTCTTTCTTTCTTTCTATTTGCCATTGGCTTGTCTTCTTTCTTTCTTTCTTTCTATTTGCCTTTGGCTTGTCTTCTTTCTTTCTTTCTTTCTTTCTATTTGCCATTGGCTTGTCGTCTTTCTTTCTTTCTTTCTATTTGCCATTGGCTTGTCTTCTTTCTTTCTTTCTTTCTATTTGCCTTTGGCTTGTCTTCTTTCTTTCTTTCTTTCTATTTGCCTTTGGCTTGTCTTCTTTCTTTCTTTCTTTCTATTTGCCATTGGCTTGTCTTCTTTCTTTCTTTCTTTCTATTTGCCATTGGCTTGTCTTCTTTCTTTCTTTCTTTCTATTTGCCTTTGGCTTGTCTTCTTTCTTTCTTTCTTTCTATTTGCCTTTGGCTTGTCTTCTTTCTTTCTTTCTATTTGCCATTGGCTTGTCTTCTTTCTTTCTTTCTTTCTATTTGCCATTGGCTTGTCTTCTTTCTTTCTTTCTTTCTATTTGCCTTTGGCTTGTCTTCTTTCTTTCTTTCTTTCTATTTGCCATTGGCCTGTCTTCTTTCTTTCTTTCTTTCTATTTGCCATTGGCTTGTCTTCTTTCTTTCTTTCTTTCTATTTGCCATTGGCCTGTCTTCTTTCTTTCTTTCTCTTTGCCATTGGCTTGTCTTCTTTCTTTCTTTCTTTCTATTTGCCATTGGCTTGTCTTCTTTCTTTCTTTCTTTCTATTTGCCATTGGCTTGTCTTCTTTCTTTCTTTCTTTCTATTTGCCATTGGCTTGTCTTCTTTCTTTCTTTCTTTCTATTTGCCTTTGGCTTGTCTTCTTTCTTTCTTTCTATTTGCCATTGGCTTGTCTTCTTTCTTTCTTTCTTTCTATTTGCCATTGGCCTGTCTTCTTTCTTTCTTTCTATTTGCCTTTGGCTTGTCTTCTTTCTTTCTTTCTATTTGCCATTGGCTTGTCTTCTTTCTTTCTTTCTTTCTATTTGCCATTGGCCTGTCTTCTTTCTTTCTTTCTATTTGCCTTTGGCTTGTCTTCTTTCTTTCTTTCTTTCTATTTGCCTTTGGCTTGTCTTCTTTCTTTCTTTCTTTCTATTTGCCATTGGCTTGTCTTCTTTCTTTCTTTCTTTCTATTTGCCATTGGCTTGTCTTCTTTCTTTCTTTCTTTCTATTTGCCATTGGCTTGTCTTCTTTCTTTCTTTCTTTCTATTTGCCATTGGCTTGTCTTCTTTCTTTCTTTCTTTCTATTTGCCTTTGGCTTGTCTTCTTTCTTTCTTTCTTTCTATTTGCCATTGGCTTGTCTTCTTTCTTTCTTTCTTTCTATTTGCCATTGGCCTGTCTTCTTTCTTTCTTTCTATTTGCCTTTGGCTTGTCTTCTTTCTTTCTTTCTATTTGCCATTGGCTTGTCTTCTTTCTTTCTTTCTTTCTATTTGCCATTGGCCTGTCTTCTTTCTTTCTTTCTATTTGCCTTTGGCTTGTCTTCTTTCTTTCTTTCTTTCTATTTGCCTTTGGCTTGTCTTCTTTCTTTCTTTCTTTCTATTTGCCATTGGCTTGTCTTCTTTCTTTCTTTCTTTCTATTTGACATTGGCTTGTCTTCTTTCTTTCTTTCTTTCTATTTGCCTTTGGCTTGTCTTCTTTCTTTCTTTCTTTCTATTTGCCATTGGCTTGTCTTCTTTCTTTCTTTCTTTCTATTTGCCTTTGGCTTGTCTTCTTTCTTTCTTTCTATTTGCCATTGGCTTGTCTTCTTTCTTTCTTTCTTTCTATTTGCCATTGGCTTGTCTTCTTTCTTTCTTTCTATCTATTTGCCATTGGCTTGTCTTCTTTCTTTCTTTCTTTCTATTTGCCATTGGCTTGTCTTCTTTCTTTCTTTCTATCTATTTGCCATTGGCTTGTCTTCTTTCTTTCTTTCTATTTGCCTTTGGCTTGTCTTCTTTCTTTCTTTCTTTCTATTTGCCTTTGGCTTGTCTTCTTTCTTTCTTTCTTTCTATTTGCCATTGGCTTGTCTTCTTTCTTTCTTTCTTTCTATTTGCCATTGGCTTGTCTTCTTTCTTTCTTTCTTTCTATTTGCCATTGGCTTGTCTTCTTTTTTCTTTCTTTCTATTTGCCATTGGCTTGTCTTCTTTCTTTCTTTCTTTCTATTTGCCATTGGCTTGTCTTCTTTCTTTCTTTCTTTCTATTTGCCATTGGCTTGTCTTCTTTCTTTCTTTCTTTCTATTTGCCATTGGCTTGTCTTCTTTCTTTCTTTCTTTCTATTTGCCTTTGGCTTGTCTTCTTTCTTTCTTTCTTTCTATTTGCCATTGGCTTGTCTTCTTTCTTTCTTTCTATTTGCCTTTGGCTTGTCTTCTTTCTTTCTTTCTTTCTATTTGCCATTGGCTTGTCTTCTTTCTTTCTTTCTTTCTTTCTATTTGCCTTTGGCTTGTCTTCTTTCTTTCTTTCTTTCTTTCTATTTGCCATTGGCTTGTCTTCTTTCTTTCTTTCTTTCTATTTGCCATTGGCCTGTCTTCTTTCTTTCTTTCTTTCTTTCTTTCTAATTTGCCATTGCCTTGTCTTCTTTCTTTCTTTCTTTCTATTTGCCATTGGCTTGTCTTCTTTCTTTCTTTCTTTCTTTCTTTCTTTCTTTCTAATTTGCCATTGCCTTGTCTTCTTTCTTTCTTTCTTTCTATTTGCCTTTGGCTTGTCTTCTTTCTTTCTTTCTTTCTTTTTTTCTAATTTGCCATTGCCTTGTCTTCTTTCTTTCTTTCTTTCTATTTGCCATTGGCCTGTCTTCTTTCTTTCTTTCTATTTGCCATTGCCTTGTCTTCTTTCTTTCTTTCTTTCTATTTACCATTGGCCTGTCTTCTTTCTTTCTTTCTATTTGCCTTTGGCTTGTCTTCTTTCTTTCTTTCTTTCTTTCTTTTTTTCTAATTTGCCATTGCCTTGTCTTCTTTCTTTCTTTCTTTCTATTTGCCATTGGCCTGTCTTCTTTCTTTCTTTCTATTTGCCATTGCCTTGTCTTCTTTCTTTCTTTCTTTCTATTTACCATTGGCCTGTCTTCTTTCTTTCTTTCTATTTGCCTTTGGCTTGTCTTCTTTCTTTCTTTCTTTCTTTCTTTCTAATTTGCCATTGCCTTGTCTTCTTTCTTTCTTTCTTTCTATTTGCCATTGGCCTGTCTTCTTTCTTTCTTTCTATTTGCCATTGCCTTGTCTTCTTTCTTTCTTTCTTTCTATTTACCATTGGCCTGTCTTCTTTCTTTCTATTTGCCTTTGGCTTGTCTTCTTTCTTTCTTTCTTTCTTTCTTTCTTTCTAATTTGCCATTGCCTTGTCTTCTTTCTTTCTTTCTTTCTATTTGCCTTTGGCTTGTCTTCTTTCTTTCTTTCTTTCTTTCTTTCTTTCTTTCTAATTTGCCATTGCCTTGTCTTCTTTCTTTCTTTCTTTCTATTTGCCATTGGCCTGTCTTCTTTCTTTCTTTCTATTTGCCTTTGGCTTGTCTTCTTTCTTTCTTTCTTTCTATTTGCCATTGGCCTGTCTTCTTTCTTTCTTTCTATTTGCCTTTGGCTTGTCTTCTTTCTTTCTTTCTATTTGCCATTGGCTTGTCTTCTTTCTTTCTTTCTTTCTTTCTTTCTATTTGCCATTGGCTTGTCTTCTTTCTTTCTTTCTTTCTTTCTATTTGCCATTGGCTTGTCTTCTTTCTTTCTTTCTTTCTATTTGCCATTGGCTTGTCTTCTTTCTTTCTTTCTTTCTATTTGCCATTGGCTTGTCTTCTTTCTTTCTTTCTTTCTATTTGCCATTGGCTTGTCTTCTTTCTTTCTTTCTTTCTATTTGACATTGGCTTGTCTTCTTTCTTTCTTTCTATTTGCCATTGGCTTGTCTTCTTTCTTTCTTTCTTTCTTTCTATTTGCCATTGGCTTGTCTTCTTTCTTTCTTTCTTTCTTTCTATTTGCCATTGGCTTGTCTTCTTTCTTTCTTTCTTTCTATTTGCCATTGGCTTGTCTTCTTTCTTTCTTTCTATTTGCCATTGGCTTGTCTTCTTTCTTTCTTTCTTTCTATTTGCCATTGGCTTGTCTTCTTTCTTTCTTTCTTTCTATTTGACATTGGCTTGTCTTCTTTCTTTCTTTCTATTTGCCATTGGCTTGTCTTCTTTCTTTCTTTCTTTCTTTCTATTTGCCATTGGCTTGTCTTCTTTCTTTCTTTCTTTCTATTTGCCATTGGCTTGTCTTCTTTCTTTCTTTCTATTTGCCATTGGCTTGTCTTCTTTCTTTCTTTCTTTCTATTTGCCTTTGGCTTGTCTTCTTTCTTTCTTTCTTTCTATTTGCCATTGGCTTGTCTTCTTTCTTTCTTTCTTTCTATTTGCCTTTGGCTTGTCTTCTTTCTTTCTTTCTTTCTTTCTATTTGCCATTGGCTTGTCTTCTTTCTTTCTTTCTTTCTATTTGCCATTGGCTTGTCTTCTTTCTTTCTTTCTTTCTATTTGACATTGGCTTGTCTTCTTTCTTTCTTTCTATTTGCCATTGGCTTGTCTTCTTTCTTTCTTTCTTTCTTTCTATTTGCCATTGGCTTGTCTTCTTTCTTTCTTTCTTTCTATTTGCCTTTGGCTTGTCTTCTTTCTTTCTTTCTTTCTATTTGCCATTGGCTTGTCTTCTTTCTTTCTTTCTTTCTATTTGCCTTTGGCTTGTCTTCTTTCTTTCTTTCTTTCTTTCTATTTGCCATTGGCTTGTCTTCTTTCTTTCTTTCTTTCTATTTGCCTTTGGCTTGTCTTCTTTCTTTCTTTCTTTCTATTTGCCTTTGGCTTGTCTTCTTTCTTTCTTTCTTTCTTTCTATTTGCCTTTGGCTTGTCTTCTTTCTTTCTTTCTTTCTTTCTATTTGCCATTGGCTTGTCTTCTTTCTTTCTTTCTTTCTTTCTATTTGCCATTGGCTTGTCTTCTTTCTTTCTTTCTTTCTATTTGCCTTTGGCTTGTCTTCTTTCTTTCTTTCTTTCTATTTGCCATTGGCTTGTCTTCTTTCTTTCTTTCTTTCTATTTGCCTTTGGCTTGTCTTCTTTCTTTCTTTCTTTCTTTCTATTTGCCATTGGCTTGTCTTCTTTCTTTCTTTCTTTCTATTTGCCTTTGGCTTGTCTTCTTTCTTTCTTTCTTTCTATTTGCCTTTGGCTTGTCTTCTTTCTTTCTTTCTTTCTTTCTATTTGCCTTTGGCTTGTCTTCTTTCTTTCTTTCTTTCTTTCTATTTGCCATTGGCTTGTCTTCTTTCTTTCTTTCTTTCTATTTGCCTTTGGCTTGTCTTCTTTCTTTCTTTCTTTCTTTCTATTTGCCATTGGCTTGTCTTCTTTCTTTCTTTCTTTCTATTTGCCTTTGGCTTGTCTTCTTTCTTTCTTTCTTTCTATTTGCCATTGGCTTGTCTTCTTTCTTTCTTTCTTTCTATTTGCCTTTGGCTTGTCTTCTTTCTTTCTTTCTTTCTTTCTATTTGCCATTGGCTTGTCTTCTTTCTTTCTTTCTTTCTATTTGCCTTTGGCTTGTCTTCTTTCTTTCTTTCTATTTGCCATTGGCTTGTCTTCTTTCTTTCTTTCTTTCTATTTGCCATTGGCTTGTCTTCTTTCTTTCTTTCTTTCTTTCTATTTGCCATTGGCTTGTCTTCTTTCTTTCTTTCTTTCTTTCTTTCTTTCTAATTTGCCATTGCCTTGTCTTCTTTCTTTCTTTCTTTCTATTTGCCATTGGCTTGTCTTCTTTCTTTCTTTCTTTCTTTCTTTCTTTCTTTCTAATTTGCCATTGCCTTGTCTTCTTTCTTTCTTTCTTTCTATTTGCCTTTGGCTTGTCTTCTTTCTTTCTTTCTTTCTTTCTTTCTAATTTGCCATTGCCTTGTCTTCTTTCTTTCTTTCTTTCTATTTACCATTGGCCTGTCTTCTTTCTTTCTTTCTATTTGCCATTGCCTTGTCTTCTTTCTTTCTTTCTTTCTATTTACCATTGACCTGTCTTCTTTCTTTCTTTCTATTTGCCTTTGGCCTGTCTTCTTTCTTTCTTTCTTTCTATTTGCCATTGGCCTGTCTTCTTTCTTTCTTTCTATTTGCCATTGCCTTGTCTTCTTTCTTTCTTTCTTTCTATTTACCATTGGCCTGTCTTCTTTCTTTCTTTCTATTTGCCTTTGGCTTGTCTTCTTTCTTTCTTTCTTTCTTTCTTTCTTTCTAATTTGCCATTGCCTTGTCTTCTTTCTTTCTTTCTTTCTTTCTATTTGCCTTTGGCTTGTCTTCTTTCTTTCTTTCTTTCTTTCTTTCTTTCTTTCTTTCTAATTTGCCATTGCCTTGTCTTCTTTCTTTCTTTCTTTCTATTTGCCATTGGCCTGTCTTCTTTCTTTCTTTCTATTTGCCTTTGGCTTGTCTTCTTTCTTTCTTTCTTTCTATTTGCCATTGGCTTGTCTTCTTTCTTTCTTTCTTTCTTTCTATTTGCCATTGGCTTGTCTTCTTTCTTTCTTTCTTTCTTTCTTTCTTTCTAATTTGCCATTGCCTTGTCTTCTTTCTTTCTTTCTTTCTATTTGCCATTGGCCTGTCTTCTTTCTTTCTTTCTATTTGCATTTGGCTTGTCTTCTTTCTTTCTTTCTTTCTATTTGCCATTGGCCTGTCTTCTTTCTTTCTTTCTTTCTTTCTTTCTTTCTTTCTTTCTTTCTTTCTTTCTTCTCGTTGTTCTTTGTTTCCACAGCTCCAATTCTTCTTTTTAACTCTAGCATGCTAGTGGCTTGTCGGCATTAAATGTCCCATTGAGGTTGATGTGCCGTAAAACAAACCAAACCAAACCTGAATTAGTTTCTTTTGGGGCACCTACCTGAATGTCTCGATTAACGAGACTTAAAAAAAGAAAAAAAGAAACATTACTCGTGTTTTTAGGTTAAGGTTTCAATTTTGTAGCATCTTGCTGTGTTGTACAAATCTACCCCTGGGGTCAGCTAATACCTGTTCAATTTCCCTGTCTTTTATATTAAAATTGTTGTAACTGGTCCACGCACGGAGATATTTGACGGGTTTAACCTGTAGAAAGCCCTCACATAAACCTTCTTAGCACGACTGAAACCGCACATGCACTCAGAATTGAATTTCCTACATACGACCAAATGTCCTCCCTAGATTCTATATCTATTTATGAGGGCGTTTCTGTGAATTCGTTTCTATCTTTCTTTGTATTCATCTTTCTACCATTCTCTGTCTATGGCCTTAGCTGGGGTTTACGACAGTTTCTTAATATCGGTCGGTGCCAGCTTTCTACCCAAGCAAAAACTAACATCTCGTATGCTAATT
>OZ010609.1:21090505-21095505 GCA_963932145.1 Acanthosepion lycidas | reverse complement strand
ATAGAGTATTAAATAGTATTAATTACATTTAGCGGCCAGAAATTTCGCGAAAATTCTTTTATATTAGGCTACGATTTCAAAGACATGATAGAGAAAAATCGGCAAAGGTGTTTGCTTAAAAGCAGTAATTCAAACTTTGCTAACCGAAAGTTCTCTGTGGCTGAACTGTCGCAGCGCGTCAGTTTTAGTGACGATCCTGTATATGATACAGGTTCGATATCTGTCGGAAGACGCATATTTTCTACGAAATTTCTCGAAAATATAATGTGATTAATACTGTTTCATTAAAAAAAAACAGAGAATTTACTCAAATAAGTTTATCCATAATAAAACGTACAACTATATGTAGTTATACTTTTTTATTTTGCTTTATATATTTTTACATACATATATATATATATATATATATATATATATATATATATATATATATATATATATATATATATATATATATATATATATATATATATATATATATATATATATATATATATATATATATATATATATATATATATAAAACAAAAATTTATACCACAGAATTTATACATGTCTTTGAAGTTAACGGAACACATTCTTTGTGTTTTCGTCACTTTCAAAGAAACACACACACACACACACTCACACACACACACACACATATATATATATATATATATATATATATATATATATAAACGAAGCAGATGACCGTGTATATGACTTTAGATGAAATCTGAACGAGTAATTAAATTTTAATTAAAAAAACACAGAAATTCTATTCGAATAATTATATTCATAAAAAACGTTTCAACAATATATATATATATATATATATGTGTGTGTGTGTGTGTGTAATTTTGAACAAGAAAAATATTAAAAAATTCAATCTTCAGACACACTGTGTTGTATATTAATATTCTTTCGTTTTTATTATTTCAGTTAGATTCCTTGACTAGTTTCGACCAACATGGCCATCACCAAGAGAAAAAAATTCTGCTCGCTTGTAGCAGTGACCTACAGAAATGAATGTCTTGATGGAGAAGATGAACTTTTGTCTATAGTTTTCATTAGTTATTTTATTTTTTAACATGTATTTTTGTCATCCTTGTTTTGGCCAAACAGTCTCTTTTAAGTTGTTATTTATGATGGATTCGCGCTGCTCTGAATTCCTTTGGGTGTGTGTATACGTGTGAGGCCTCAGCAAACATGTCTGTCTTATGTGGGTGAGAAATGTGGATAGGACCTGATTTGTGGGGTTATGTATTAATACTATCTATATTGTTAAATTTGTGATTAAGACCGTCTGGATAGAGCGTTTTTAGACGCCGAATCCACTTATTTTCATGGCACTCTAAAATCTTTCTAATGTTATCTGCTCTGAACTTTTCTATTATATATATATATATATATATATATATATATATATATATATATATATATATATATATATTCCCACAGGAAAATTACAGGTGAACGATGTCTGACCATATCTAAGAGTTCCATGTTTTCTCAGGCAATCATCATTCGGCAGTATTTATTTAGGTAAAATGCTCACTCTGTACTCCCTAGGCAAGTGTCAAGCGGTTACCAGGCACACACCAACGATACGCACCGATTTCAGAGTAGAATGCCCATCTCTCTCAGATGGAAACACCGAACCACGCCCCCCCCCCCACAAATACCAAAAAAATGTTCATCCGCGTATTGAGAAAGTGTTCGATATTATGCGGAAACAGGTGGACCTCAACAAAAGACCTCAACAAAGGACCTCAACAATAGCGGGCCCTCAAAGATCTCCATGACAGGACATATAATAAAAATTAAATTAAGCTACTCTTGCTATAGAAGTACACCGTAGATAGGTAACTCAATATCATATTGACTGGCAGATCCTTAATATATTACAAAAATTCCCGGTGGACGTTGGCCATCTAGAACTAAAATTTACATGCGTTCTCACGCTATCATCAGGCAGGCTGCAACAGTTATTTGTGGAATATATATATATATATATATATATATATATATATATATATATATATATATATATTTCATACAATCGGAATTAAGATACCATTATTTATTTTTTGCACACAAATATTTAAGTAAATACTCTGTTTATAATAAAAAGTATTAACAACATTTTCCGGCCTGACGCATATTTTCTATGAAAATTTCTCGGACATTCAGGCCGGTAAATATTGTTAATACTGTTTATTAGAAACAGAGCACTTACTTAAATATTTGTATCTATAAAAAGAATGTAGAAACATAAAAATGTCTTAATATATATATATATATATATATATGATGGAATGAATATGCATACACCTGGGTCCCCCCTACTCACCGTAATATGATTGGCTGGTGACAGCCATAAATACAGACTGATTTGGAGGTACAGGGACTACGCCTATTGACTACGCATATTGCCTACCACTACGACGACGACCAGTCCATTACGGTTGCCTGCAAGATTGTCGTAATCGGTTACAGTCGTCCAACACCTTTTTACTACTTTGAATAAATATATCCCTTTTCGGAATATATATATATATATATATATATATATATATAATGAGGAAGGGAGAGAGAGAGAGAAACATAGGCAGACAGATGGACAGACAGACAGTCAGGGAGAGAGAGAGAGACAGACAATGTCTTAATATATATATATATATATATATATATATATATATATATATATATATATATATAAGTCCGACAATGATTTAATATATATTCTATTTATGCGTTATTTTTATCGAAAAAATTTATTTAAGTAACCTATATTCATATACAGAAAAAAAGTCTTTTGACGTGTATTCCTATGCGGAAAAAGGCATTTGACCTAACGTGCTGTACCATCCAGCTACAGAGAAGCGTCTGGTTAGCGAAGTCCGAATTACTACTTATAAAGACACAATATTCAATGATTTTTCTTAATTGATCATTACTGCTCACGAAACCTAACTTCACGTAAACATCGACAACATATATTATGAAATGGATTATTCCGATAATTATTTAATATATTTTCTGTTTAGACGTTATTTTTCTAAAATACATTTTATTTAAGTACATGCTCTGTTGTTAATTAAACAGTATTAATAACGTGTACTGGCCGTAATGTTCTAGAAATTTCGTCGAAAATACGAATATATATATATATATATATATATTTAGTAATACAGAAGATACGGTTTAAATGATATCAGTTAAATTATATAAGTTAAAAACCGGCACAAGAACGGAAATTTTACAAAGAATCTTCGAAGACGGGGGAAAATGATATTTATAATATAATATTAACGGTCAATTTTTAATATTATTGTATTATTTTGAAACATTTAGCGCTGTAATTTAAAATAACTGCTAAATGACTGCTTAAATATCATATATATATATGTGCTAACATTTATATGTAAATCGTCGAGGGTATCAGCAATAGAATGCTCATATATATATATATATATATATATATATATATATATATATATATATATATAGTTAAACCTAGAGAGCCAGACAAACCTACCAAGGTTTCACGTAAGCGGATCTTCAGGGAAGGCTGGCTAACAAGGTAAGGAAAGAACGGAAAATATAGTCAATAAACAAAAAACCATAACCACGTGACAAAAAAAAAAACAAACAAACAAGCAAACAAACAAATAACCGAAAGGGTTGGCGTGTACTCAAAATTGACGAAAGAGGAAGAGCGGGTTTTAAGAGAAACACGGATAAGCAGGCGTGGAACTATTTATTCAATCGAAAAAAAATAAAAAAATGAATATAAAATATAATATAAAATAGAATAATATATAAAATATAAGAAAAAATAAAATAATATATTAATTACTAGGGAGTGGAGACCTAGTCTAACAACCAACGTTTTCTATGTCTACATTTGTTTAGAATTTCCGTTTTAGAATTTAATAACTGATTAGGTTCCTTATATAGAGCTATAGCTAATTTCTCCTCAAGACATAGTTTACAAAATTTATAACCTGCTCTATATTTAGAACATCTTTTTAATATTTCCCATTTCAGGATGGGATCTTTGTTATTGTCATGTCTAATTTTCCATATATAGTGTAGTGCTATGTTTGTCTTTTTCATTATTAAAGCTACTCATATGGTTGTAATATCGTTTTTTAAACACATTTTGAGTAGCTCCTATGTATACTTTAGGGTTTATATCATTGTTGTAGTCACTTATGTCCTTATATATTTTAATCTGGTACACCACGCACTCCTGTTGACATTTTTCCTGGAGGGGGCAGGCTTTTTTTGTTTCTACAATTACATCTAGAAGAAGTAGTGCGTGGATTATCCCTAGTTTTTTTCTTATGATATCCGTTAATTAGATTCGCTACATTTGTCATACAACTGTAGCTTAGTTTGACGCTGTTTTTATTAAATATTTTATGTAGTTTGCTAGTCTTTGGGAAATGTTGTTCCAGTAGATTGAACAATATTTAACCGATTTTTCCGAGCGAGTATAGTTTCTTATATTTATAAGATGTTTATTAAATATATATATATATATATATATAGTTTATGCAAAACTAGGTAATCCGTATCGGTTGACCCAAGGAGTATGAAATCCAGAGAGCTCAATGTAAATTCAGTGCAAATATGTTTGAATAAAAACAGACCACTTTAAGGTTCCATGTAATAAATTATTTCACCACAACCCTTTTAAAGGGCTCTGGATCATCAGACTTTATTTCCAAAGGTTGAAATGAAAAATCATTTCAACTTTTGGAAGTAAAGTCTGATGATCCAGAGCCCTTTAAAAGGGTTGTGGTGAAATAACTTATTACATGGAACCTTAAAGTGATCTGTTTTTATTCAAACATATATATATATATATATATATATATATATATATATATATATATGTGTGTGTGTGTGTGTGTGTGTGTGTAGAAAAAGTTGCAAATTAAAAAAATAATAATGTTTTTTTATCAAAGTATTTATTTATTTATATATATTTGATATTTCAGATCGAC
>OZ010609.1:21078005-21088005 GCA_963932145.1 Acanthosepion lycidas | reverse complement strand
GACTGCTACTACTACTACTTATTATATGTGGGAGAGTCTATTAACAATAGAATAGGTATGTTCCAGTATAACAATATACGAACACATGAGAAATTTTATAAAAAAACTTAACCACAGCACTTTGTTAGGCGTTTTTATTGACGTCTCTGCATAGTTGCTCCTCGATCTCACCAATATGCCTTATTATCTCATCCTTCAGCTGCTGAATTGTTGTTGGCTTGTTGGCATAGACCTTACTTTTAAGATGACCCCCAAAGGAAGAAAACTAAAGGCGTCAAGTCACACGATCGTGGTGGCCAATTGACTTACATACATGCCAATATACATACATACATACATACATACATACATGCATAAATACATATAAGTGTGTGTAAATAAATAATTCTTATATAAAACTTTCATTGTGTTATAGAATAGTTTCACAGTGGATTCTTGTATTTCACTAAGTCGGCCCTAAAAAAGGTTCGATGTACAAAACGTTAGGAACTTAATAAAATAGTTCATGACGTAGCAATCTAGTTGTGGTGGTTGATACTTTAATGTCCGACATCGACTGACTGACAACTCACTGAGCGGTATTTAGTCCCCCCCACGAGGGTATCATGTGGCACAAGGCCGGTTTAACGTGGGATCTCCGTGCCCGTGGGCTCGGCCAAAAATATACCCTTTGAACCCGTATAAACGGGTTCAGAGTCGGTTTACCTCCCCGAAAGAGACTCCGCCATTGGCGTAGCCTCGTTCGGGTTCCTCCCCGCCCGAAGGTAGAGAGTTCAACCGGGCAGCTGGTCGTCCGACTTCAGACTGAAATCAGACCAACTCTCTGAGCTCCCTGGCGACTGCTACTACTAATACTACTTATCATGTGTGGGAGAGTCTATTAACAATAGAATAGGTATGTTCCGGTATAACACTAGTGCAGATAGTTTTTACTTCGACTTTTGGAAACAGGTTGAACAATAACTAAAGTAATTAAAAAAAAAATAAATAAACAAACTTCGGATATCCCTAGATAGGAGTAAAACTTTGTTTCCTATTTAGGAATGGATTTCCGGTTCCTTCTAACGTCTCCGCGTAAACTCTGAAAATTATACTTTCAGCTTCCGGTACCTTTTAAATGATTTACTCCTGTTTTACCTCCTGTAGCACGTTGCGTCTTAGTGATGTTATCTCCTTGCCGTGCGCGCGCGCGCGTTTGTGTGTGTGTCAGGGGTGGGTGGAGGATTGAATTGATAAAAAATTAATGCGACAGTTCTTTGTTTGTGATTGCGCCTTCTTCCCAGAGAAAACTAATTTGTAATAAAGACAACTTGGGTGGGGAAGTTTTGAAAAGGGAGGCAGAAATCATTGGTAGAGTGAGGTTATGGAGTGGGGGCGGGCTATGCACAAAGAACAGGTCATTAAATGATTGCCTTGCTTTTAGTTGCGAAATAGACACTCTAGGAAAGGTTACGACACAAAAAGAGCAACAGCAAAAGAAACACAATATATATATATATATATATATATATATATATATATATATATATATATATATATATATATATATACATATATATATATATAATGTGATTCTGTGTTTATATGTCGGTATGTACGTATGTGAAATGAATAAGTAAAAAGAAAGCGAAAAGGCGGGAAACGGAAAGTGTTAGAAAATGGCCTCTGAAAGAACAACGCTCCAGTATGCCCCTCCCCTGAAGTGATTATAAGGATTTTCGGGGGCTAAGAGGTGAAAGTTATTATACAAGGGTGTGTGTGTGAACTTTGGGGTTGAAGAAGGCTCCTACTTTGATGAAGAAAGATTGCCGTGGGAATTAGTTAATTTACAAATAACCTGTAACGCCGATGTAAAAGTTTCCCTTCTATGTACTTCTCTTTCAGTCTATATATATATATATATATATATCTCCCTATATATATATATATATATATATATATATATATATATATATATATATATATTACAGAAAAAAGTTTGGGCAACATCCTGCATTTCTTTAAAAAAACAAAAAAAAACACCTTTCAGTAAATAGATTATATTTGATTTTATTTTGGCAAAAAAAGCAGATAAACTAAAGAAAAATCATACAACTGCATCATATATTGTCTTCGTCAACAAAACGCTCCTCGAAACCTCCTGATGAAAGGCCTTACTGTTGGATGTAGATTATTGTCTTACTCAGGACGTGGATGAAGTTAATCGTCTTCCCCAGATGGGGCTAGCAAAATGTATTGTAGACAGATGAATACAAGTTTGAATTTTTTGCTAGTAAGAGGGGACTGGGGAGTGAAAAATAAAAGCAAATTACATTGTAGGGACTGAAATTTTATCTTTTACTTTAAAAAGAATACAAAAATATCTCATTTTAAGTTGTTTTTTTAAAGAAATGGTTGTTGGCCCTATCTATCTATCTATCTATCTATCTATCTATCTATAACACTCAGTTCTTAACTATTAGGTTGGTGCAAAAATAATGACATAATAATGTCGTTTTTTGACGTTAAAAATACGTCAAAAAACGACATTATTACGTCATTATTTTTGCACCAACCTAATATCTATCTACATATCAGTCTCTATCTATCTATCTATCTATCTATCTCAGTCTGTTCCAATCTATCTATTTATCCAGCTATCTAGCTATCTCTCAGTCTATTTCTTTCTTTCTTTCTTTCTATCACAGCCTTTTCATTATCTATGTATGTATCTATCTATCTATCTATCACACCATTTTCATTATCTATCTATCTATCTATCTATCTATCTATCTATCTATCTCAGTCTCTTCATTATCTATCTATCTATCTATCTATCTATCTATCTATCTATCTATCTATCTATCTATCTACGTGAAGCATTTTCACAAGCAGTCCAATTAGTCATAAACCAGATGTTATGTCTTTCCAAAGTCGAATGATGTTGGTCTTTTGTCGTGATTCACTTGACCTGAATCAAAACTCCAAACCCTTTTGGTAATCTCAAAAGGTCTACTGGGAAATTAATGGCAAAAGCAAAATACAAAGTATTCAAAATTTACTAAAATGTATTTTGGACAGGCGAAATTTTTGATGGTGAGTAGTGTCGTGAAGAAAGACTTAAAAATCAAAGCAAATACACTATAGGTATTGAAATGTTTGTTTTACTTTTTTTAAAAAAAAAAGATACAAAAGTAAGAGATAGCTCATTTAAGGATGGATTTGTTGTTCCTAGGAAATGCAGGGTGGGCCTAAACGTTTTGCCTCTAGGGTATAGTGATTTTCAAAGCGTATCTTAGATGTGGCACAAGGCCAAAAGTAGGAGGCACCCAGTGAGTATCGAACTCACTACTCAGTCGTAATTATTCTAGCGAGACAAGCTTGCTAACCATTACACCGCCTCGAGGTGTCCAAATGCCTCCAGGGTATATATGGAAAATAGTTATGTCAATATATATATCAAGAAAAGTTTTAGGAAAATCTATTACAAAGTGGAAAAAAAAAATCTTTTGCATGACGCGTTTCGTCCTGTAGGACATCATTGGATGAATGATGTTTACGTTGAAAACACATGCGAATGAAAGAGAGGGGTCGTTGAAATTTTAATATATATATATTTTTTTTTAATTTGAATTATTTTTAAATATGAGTTTTCGGTATATAGTCTAACCGATTTTAGTTCCTCGAAGCAGTGTAATCATTAGCAAGCTTGTTCTTGCTAAATCATTTACAACTGAACACTTACGAGCCTTACTGGGTGCTGCATGCTTTCGGCCTTGTGCCACATCTGTGCTATGCTTAGAAAATCACTGTAATCTAACCGGATGCTTTTTCGTTGTTTTTTATGTTTGTAAAACCTTCGTTATTAAATATCTAATATTGTGATAATAGAATATATATATATATATATATATATATATATATATATATTGTTGTAATTGAGTTATCTATAACAACAGTGGAAATCTGGAATTGGTTTAACAATAAATTTATTACCTTTTAGTACAGAGAAACATAATATACAAGAGGAACTCGGGAAGAGAATGTTTAGCAGTGAATGATTAATTTCAGCAAAAGCTATTGCTGTTACTGCTCATCCTAATACTCCTCTTGATGTCGGCATATTTTTATGTCATTTGGTCGATGGCCGAGTGCAGACCTGTAGAAAAATATTCTCCCTCACAACAAAAAAGTAAGCAAAGCATTAAGAAATGAAAATATCGTTAGAAACAAAGAAAAGAGAGCTAAACTCTTATGTAATATCAGTCCTCCTATATGGCAGTGAATGCTGGACAATCTCCTCACAGATGAAGAAGAGACTTAAAGCAACAGAAACAAAGAAAAGAGAGCTGAACTGTTATGTAATATCAGTCCTCGTATATGGCATTGAGTACTGGACAATCTCCTCACAAATGAAAAAGAGACTTGAAGCAACAGAAACAAAGAAAAGAGAGCTGAACTGTTATGTCATATCAGTCCTTTTATATGGCAGTGAATGCTGAACAATCTCCTCACAGATGAATAAGAGACTTGAAGGAACAGAAACAAAGAAAAGAGAGCTGAACTCTGATGTAATATCAGTCCTCCTATTTGGCAGTGAATGCTGGACAATCTCCTCACAGATAAAGAAGAGACTTGGAGTAATTGAGACCCACTTAGGCCCACTGGGGTGACAGGTTGTAATCGATTCTATTTTTCTAAGATAAGGTTATTTGCAGTGGTGTGCAATAGTATGAATCTATTTTCGGAGTGCATTATTAAATTTGTTTGGACTTGAAATTTGTTTGGCCACCCGTGATTGCATCAGATTTTTATCACACCAAAACACTATTGACTCGATTGTCGATTAGTTGTCCTACGGCCATTGTATTCGATGGACGTTACTCCAAGAAAGCGTACGAAAATTGTAACGCTGCACGAAGACACTGGCAAGCCTTACCAGTGAGCAAATGAAATTACTATAGACTGGCCAGGAAACTCTCCTGATTTAAATTCAATCGAGAATCTGTAGTCAATCTGGAAGGAACGACTTCGTGGAATGGACATACGAAGTACGAACATGTGCAATATGTCATGTTTTATTGGAAAATTACTAAAAAAAAATGGTATATATATATATATATATATATATATATAAACATAAAACATTAGACAGCATATAATTTACACACAAAGAAATAATCACACATAGAATCAATAAGAAATATTAATGCCATTAATGGTGACATCCGTCACTAGAAACATAATATATGCATTAAAATACAATCCATAGAGTGAAGTGATCCTCGTCGAAACCATTGATGTCTGTAGTTTTCAGTTTATTTGATGTTAAAATGCTAGTACTTACGAATAGTCCTCTATTCGTCATCAGGCATGTGTTTTTTTTTCCTTTTTTCCTTTGCACGTTCCGAAATTGTTCCTAACCGTGATTAATAGCAGATATTCAAAAAAACATCTTTCGGTCGACAAACAAGTATTTCGTCTTCAAGTTTTTGATTTTATAAGGAAAAAAAAACACATGCCTGATGATGAATAGAGGACTATTCGTAATATATATATATAATCATTTCACCCCAAGCAAGTCGAGAGTTTGCAGGGGGTTACAGAGAGTGAAAATGGGAAAAAAAAACTGTATATATGGACGGTTTAAGGAAAGGATAAACGTGAACGTGGTTCAAGACGACAATAGATAGCGATTGATGTATTTAAATTTTTAAAGATTTTATTTATCAAGGAAGAAAGTAAACGGAAGGGAGTTCCACTGTCAGGAAGTACATGAAAAAAAACTGCTGGATTAGAAGTGGCGGCACATTTAACTATTTCAATAGTAAAAAGGTGAGACTTAGATTCCAATATAGTAGCACGCTTAAATTCATTTAGTCGGGTACCATTTAGTCGGGTACCAGAGGAATACAAATCTCGTTAGAGCAGTAGCTATTAAAATATTTGTATAAAAGCCAGAGTTAAACTACATCATGTCTGTGAGAAAGTGGATGAAGTCAGCGTTGAGAAGAGAACAAATGATGAACGGAATTCAAGATAGAAGATGGCGATTGACGTTGCATTTATATTTCTGAATATTGTAGCTATCAGGGAATCAAGTAAACGGAAGGGAATTCCAATCGCGAAAGGTGCGAGAAAAGAAACTGCTGAAGGAGAAATAGCGGTTACATTTATCTATTTCAACAGTAAAAGACTGGGACCTAGATGCCAATCTAGTAGCACGCTTAAATTCGTGCAGTTGGGTAAAAAAAGCGTCAGAGCAGTTGCCATGGAAATATTTGTAGAAAAGACAGAGGTGAGACTGTGACTGAAATCGAGATGCCAAGTCAAGACCATTTATATTGCAGATCCATCTTTGGATTTTGTCAAGAACCTGGAGATGAATAGCAGAGGCACTAGATGACTCATCATATATATATATATATATATATATATATATATATATATATAATTGGTTGGATTGATGTGAGTTTGTGACCCTGGGTTTCACGCTTTTGCGATCGTCAGACAAACTGATTAATTTTTTTTGTAAATTTTGGGTTTATGTAGATTCCGTGTATTGGTGTTATTATGGAAGTGGGGGGGACGTCGTCATGGTGTCATCGTACTAACGCAAACATTGATGTATGTTCATACGCCTAATGGAGTACGCAGACACATATACATACTTCATCGTCCGTCGGGACTCATACATATACAAATATATGTGGACAGTTTCGGATATGACATATGTATGTATACGGGTGGTGTTGTGTCTATACATACGCATTTGTATGTTAAAATTCAAAGATTGGAAGTGTAGCGAAAATTTCTCGTGAATGTCTCCTGAATGTATACATGTCATTTTTCTATTTTTCCACTGAATAATATTTCCTCACATGTATGTATATACGTGTGGCGAGGTTTGTGTAAAATTATGATAGGTAAAAATTATTATTATTTTTATTTATATTTATTTTTAAATTTTTGAGAAAAGGGGGTTTATTTGTTATATTTAAAGCTAGTTATTTGTTTTTGATGACTGTGTATATGTAACTGGTAGAAATTTCGGTTTGTAATCCTTATTGGTTATTTTATATGGTGATATTTAATATTTAATATGCTGGGTGAGAAGGTAGTTTATGTTAATAATTATAGCGGGTCTATATGATAATAGTAGATGTGATGTGATAGTAATGTTGTAAGGGGATTGGATACAATGATAATATAATTAGCTAATGTTTATTGTAAATGGTTATTAGTAATGGTGGTGGGAGAATGATAAAACCATAAATGTAGTTATTGTGGTGGTAGCTTGAACTAAAAAGTGATTGTTGGTGTTTTATTTTATTTTGTTATATGTATTAATTTATTTTGGTATAAATCCTGATAATATGTATTCTGTGTAAAATTATGATAGTTGAAAATTGCTATATTTTTTTTTTTAATTTATAAAAAAAAAACACTTTTGTTATTATATTAAAGCTGGTTATTTCCTTGTTTTTTAGTTTTTTGATGACTGTGTATATGTGACTGGTAGAAATTTCAGTTTGTAATCCTTATTGGTTATTTTTATGGTGGTATTAAATATGCTGGGAGAGGGGGTAGTTTACGTTAATAATTATGGCGGGTTTATATGGTAATGGTAGATGTGGTGTGATAGTAATGTGTAAGGGGGTTGGTGACAATGATAATATAAGTGGTTAATATTTATTGTAAATTGTTAGTAGTGATTAGTAATGTTGGTGGGAGAATAATAAAATAAAAACCTATAAATGTAATTATTGTGGTGCTAGATTGAACTAAAGTGTAGTTGTTGGTGTTTTATTTTATTTTATTTTCTATATTTATTTGTTTATTTTGGTATGAATCCTGATAATAGGTATTTATTCTCATGGTTACATATGGAAATTATTTCTGATCTTATTGGTTTTTTGCTTTTTTTTTGTTTTTTTTTAAAGGTATTAAATATGCTGGGGGAGTAATATACGTTAATGATTATAGTGGATTTATATGTTAATAGTAGATGTGATGTGTTAGTGATGGTGTTGGGTGTTGGTGGTAATGATAATATTAGTAGTTAATAGTTATTGTAAGGTAGTAGAAACTGCATACATAATTTTATATATGTATGAGTCCCGACGGACGACCAAGTATGTATGTGTGTCTGCGTACTTCATTGGACGTATGAAGATACATCGATGTTTGCGTTAGGACGATGACATCACGACGACGTTTCCCCCCAACTTCCATAATAACAGCAATACTCGCAATCTACATAAACCCAAAATTTAAAAAAAAATAATCAGTTTGTCTGACGATCGCAAAAGTGTGAAACCCAGGGTCACAAACTCACATCAAGCCAACCAAATATGTTAGCTCTATCTCTGATATTGAGCGCTTTGTAATAAGTACCGTGCATATAATATATAAATAATTATATATATATATATATTTATTTATATTTATATACACACACTTTTCACCTATATATATATATATATATATATATATATATATATATATATATATATATATATATGATGTGTTCGGGTTTACTCTTTGAGCCGATATGATGCAAAACTCGAAATCGGCGATGAAGACATCATCACTGAAGATCACCCTTGATGCAACTGAAATGTCTGTATATATATATATATATATATATATATATATATATATATATATATATATATATATATAATATTGCCTGCTTCGTCTGTGGCATTTATTTGAACCGACTGAGTGTATCAATAGTTCCGAAAAGTGTGTAATGTTCTTCACAAGCCTTCACCACTTTAATCAAATCACTTCTGTAGGTCAAGACAGTGGTGATAGTATGTCAATGTTTACATAGATGATTTCTAAGCAACGATAAACACGTGCATATAAGGCGCTAGAATGCGGTTCGATTTTCGCTTCGAGCGTCTTATATGCACGTGTTGATCGTTCCTTAGAAATCATCTATGTAAACAATCACAGACTATCAACACTGTCATGTCCGTATATTGCTTAATATGTTGTAATTAGCATATTTGATAATGACTTATGTAAGCCGAAAACTTAGATTGTATTAAAAAATATGGATCAATATTGTAAATTTCTTTCTTCGTTCAATGATAATGTTATTAAACTTATTAGACGTTATGAAAACAATTTACATAAAATAAATAGACAACACTTGTCTAAATTATTTCATGTAACGCGCATGAATGTATATATATATATATATATATATATATATATATATATATATATATATATATATACATATACATTCATATATATATATATGTATATATATGTATACATATATATATATATATATATATATATATATATATATATTAGGTTGGTACAAAAATAATGACGTAATAATGTCGTTTTTTGACGTATTTTTAACGTCAAAAAACGACATTATTACGTCATTATTTTTCCACCAACCTAATATATATATATATATATATATATATATATATATATATATATATATATATATATATGTGTGTGTGTGTGTGCGTGTGTGCGTATATATATATATATATATATATATATATATATATATATATATATATATGTATAACTTTTGATTTTAAAAATCAAAAGGTCTTTTGAATCCGCTACCTTGGTTTCAACCTTACGTTATCATCAGCTGACTTTTTATCAAATGACATCTTAATGCTTTTTTTTATTAAAGAAAAGAAAAGCACTAAACAACGCTACATTATTATTATTACGTTGTGTGTAATAAAAATAGAGGAGGAAGGTGGGACCAACTGATTTTTAAAATCATATATATATATATATATATATATATATATATATATATATATATATATATATATATTAGGTTGGTGCAAAAATAATGACGTAATAATGTCGTTTTTTGACGTTAAAAATACGTCAAAAAACGACATTATTACGTCATTATTTTTGTACCAACCTAATATATATATATATATATATATATATATATATATATATATATATATATATATAGGCTGTCCATAAACTTTGTGTGCACTATATAAAATTATAA
>OZ010609.1:21065505-21075505 GCA_963932145.1 Acanthosepion lycidas | reverse complement strand
AGGTTTATTCATTTGGAACAGAGATTAATTGGTCATTTACTATATGTACAATAATATTTGGACATCTCTCATATCAACCAAAATAAACCAAACTTTTTTCTGGGATCCACTGTATTTCATCAGTTTCTGTCCCTATGACAGCAGTTTCAATTAGCCACCCTGATTTGAATGCCTAACCACACACAAATTCTCCCCTGACGCCACATATTACATACAGTTCTTTGTAAAAGACGCTGGAGAAATTGTCGGCACATTGTACCGCACGTAAAAGTGACTACCGCATATTTCCACGTATAAGCCGACCTTTAAATCCAATAAATTACTCTCCAGAATGGGGTCTCGTCTAATGCAACAGTTACAAAAAGCTTACCTTAAATCCTGTGGTCTATCGGCACTGGTAAGTAGGCTAGTATGCTTGCGCCATGGATCGCGATATGTTAACAACTGCCTCGGTAAATATTTTTAGTTGAAACATTTCAAATTATAATGCTACACTACAGTTATAAATGTAGTCATAAATGTTACTCCAACGGCTTCTTATCTCGCTCTTCTCGTCTCGTCAGTGGAACTTCCTTCCTCTTACTTGCTTCCCTGATAGCTATAATCTTCAAATATTCAAATGTAACGTCAATCGTCATCTTCTGATGTTTTTTCCTTGATCATCGTCCTTCTCTATATACTTTTCTTAAACACTGCTCTTTACTCTTTGATGCAATGGAATAACCTATCCTCCCTATGAGTGACTACATTATAGGTAGTAACTACTTAAAAGTATCTGTAAGTCAACGGACTACAGAGACTTGCTGTGACCTGTTTAAGATAAACGGTCGAATTCTCTGCCTTCGGGCAAAGTGGAACCCGGACGAGGCTTCGCCGAAGGGCGGAGTCTCGTTTGGGGAGGTAGACTGACACTCAACTCGTTTATACGGGTTCGAAAGGGAATATTTTTGGCTCAGCCTACGGGCTCGGAGAACCCACGTTAAACCGGCCTTGTGCCACATGCAACCGTCGTGGGGGGTAGCTAAATATGCTAGATACGACCTGTTCCAGCTAAATAGTCGAACTCTCTGACTTCGGGCAGATAGGGACCCGGACGAGGGTTCCGCCGAAGGGCAGAGTCTCGTTCGTGGAGCTTGACTGCCCCTGAACCCGTTTATGCGGGTTCAAAAAGGGAATATTTTTGGCCGAGCCTACGGGATCGGAGAACCCACGTTAAACCGACATTGTGCCACATGCAACCCTCGTGTGGTGGGGTAGCTAAATATACTAGCTGGGATCTGTTGAGTATGACTCACACTTATGCGAGAGTACCGGCCTTCCAAAAGTAGCACTCACTACTGGATTGACTTGCGACAACCTTGTGCATAACTGTTACCTTATTTCTTATTGTACTACTGTTGTTGTTTATTTTTACACTAAACCTTTAATTATTTTATCCGCCTTGTTTTTCATGTATATATTTAGCACAGAATAAAACACTCTTACTCTCACTCTCTGTAATCTCTTGCATGCTAGTGGCACCCCTACCTTGCTTGGGGTGAAATGATTAAAAAAAAGTATAACTCCTTTATTGGCATCTCGTCTACAATCACTTTCTCTTCAAATGTTATGTGGCTTCCCTCTGTCTTTTGTACAGATATTTTCATGGCAACTGCTCTGACGACCTACTTTCTCTGGTACTCCGACTGTATGAATTCAAGCGTGCTACTGGGTTGGCACCTCGTTCCAACCCTTTCATTGTTGAAACAGTTAAATGTAACCGCCTCTTCTAAACCAACAGCTTCTTCTCTCTCGCACTCCCCGACAGTGGAACTCCCTTCCTCTTACTTGCTTCTCTGATAGCTATAATCTTCAAATATTCAAATGTAATGTCAATCGACTTCTAATGCCTTGGTCCTGATTCCCGTCCTTCTCTATATCCATTCGTCAAACACCCTTCTTCACCCTTGCTATCACTCTCTGTAGCCTCTTGTGTGCTAGTGGCACTCCCACCTTGCTTGGTGGGATATGCTTACACCCCCCACACACACACACAAATGAAAGCACGTGGTTACAGGGAGTGAAAATGAAGATAAAATTGAAGACTGAGAATAGGATTGAGGAAAGGAGAAAAGATGAATAGAATTCAAGAAAACAGGAGATGTCGATTGATGTTGCATTTAAATTTTTGAAGATTGTTGTTATGAGGCAAACAGTGAAACGGAAATGAGTTCCACAACTGTGAAGTGCGAGAAAGTAAACAGTTGGAGAAGAAGTGACGTTTGCATTTAGCTATTTCAACAATAAAAGGGTGGGACCTCATTGACAAAACTAGTAGCACGCTTAAATACATTTATTGTGCGCAGCAGGGTAAAAAAGCACATCAGAGCAATTGCCATGAAAATATTTGTAGAAAAGACAGAGGGAAGCCACATCACATCTGTGAGAAAGTGACTGGAGTCGAGACGCCAGATCAGGGCCGATTATATTGCAGATCCTTCTTTCGTTTTTTGTCAAGAATCTCGAAATGTACAATAGAAACACCGGACCAGATATGGATCCCAGTCGGTCGTCTTGTACTACGGATACCAGAAATAATCATAAAAATTTACCTAGATTTTGGGTCTTAAGTATAGCTCGCCTTATACGTGTAAATATACGGTAACTCCATTCAGTCAGTTATGTGCCATGCGTGATACACGTTTAGGCGATCATGTATCTTTCGATACATGACTGATGAGGCAGATTTAGTTTTTCCCGCAGTAGGCTGCTATTTCTTTCTGCGGTAGTTGTCATCCAAGGCTATAGAATTCGGTCTGTCCAGCTATTTTACCCATAGTTGGGGGAGAAGAATAGGATTCATACCTTTCCCAAGGGTATTATCACGTAAGTAATGGATTTGATTGGAATTCGAACTCGGAATTCTCAGTCCGAGCCGCTCTCCATTCATTCAGTTATGCATCATGCGTGATACAGGCTTAAGCGATCATGTATCTTTCGATACATGACTGACGACGCAGATTTTTTTCCCGCAGTAGGTTGCCATTTCTTTCTGCGGCAGACCGGTTGTCTTCCAAGTCTATAGAACCCGGTATGCCCTACTATTTACCCATAGCTGGAGGTGGGGAGATGAAGAGGATTCATATCTTTCTATTATCACATTACATATCTTTCTTTGGATTATTGTGAAGAATCTGGAGATGTAATGGATTCGACTGGAATTTGAAGTTGGCTCTCCAATTCCCCAGTCCGAGCCTCTATCCATTACTCCACCGTTGGCAAGAGCCAGATCGCACCAAAAAAAAGAGGGGGTTAGGTTTAAGTTTAGGGCTAGGGTTTGCTTCAAAATCTGGGCCGGAGTTGTCCAGTCTTTGCTTTCTTGCCTCGGCAGAGTTCAGAAACATTTACACAGCCTTGTGCGTTATTTTCTACGCAGACGAAGTGTCTCAATCCATTCGCTATTCTATCGCTAATTCCTCTGGTAAATATTCAAACGTGTTACATTCTTCAGGATTAGAAATGCGAACCAACTAATACAAAGCAATGTTTATCATTTATTAAGAAATATTTTTTTAAGCATTTCACCCTAAGCAAGGCGGGAGTGCCACTAGCAAGCAATGGGTTACAGAGAATGGGAGCAAGAGTAAAGAGGCGTGATAGAAGAAAGGGTGAAGAGAAGGACAGGGAATTAGATCAAGGCATCTGGAGATGTCGATTGACATTACATTTGAATAGTCGGAGATTATAGCTATCAGGGAAACAAATAATAGGAAGGGAATTCCACAGACGGGAAGTGCGAGACATAAAGCTATTTAAGTAGAAGACATGGCTCCATATAACTGTTTCGACAGTGAAATGATGGGATAGAGATGCCGGCCTAATTGCACGTTTAAATCCAATGAGTTTGGGAACTAGCGAAAGTATTAGGTTGGTGCAAAAATAATATCGTTTTTGACGTTAGAAAATACGTCAAAAAACGATATTATTTCTCGTCGGAGCAGTTACCATGAAAGTATTTGTAGAAAAGACATAGGTTGGTGACGGCGCGTCTGTGAGAGAGCGACTATTGACGAGATGTCAGATCAGGGCCAACCACGCTGCATATCCGTATCTGGATTTTGTTGAGGACCTTAAGGCGAACAATGGGGGCACCAGATCATATATAGCAGCTTTATTCCATGCAAGGGCGAATGGTTGTTTTATAGATTTGAAGGATGGAGAAAAACCTTTTGGCGCGACACAGGGAACCAACTTTCCTTGCGATGGATGAAGCTATTGGTTCAATGTAATTGTTCCATCTCAGTTCAGCGGACAGTGTGAGACCAAGCAGTTGCAAAGAGGTGCTCTCGTGGAGTTGAGCATTAGACATTCTAAAGGGAGGAAAGGAAGGTTCCTTGTGGTGAGTAATAGAAATCAGTTTTGTTTTTGAGGCATTAGTTTCTTTTATTCATAAATTTATTAAAAAAAAGATGTCTGTCAAACATAAAAATTTAAATAAACAGATAAACAGACGATTAACTGTAATTACAAATTTTGAAATAATACATGTTCTGGCCATTTATTTGACGCAACAATTCATTTATATTTTTTATAAAATCATCAACAAAAAAAAATTGTTTTTATAGTTATTTATAAAATGGTAAATAAATTAATTCTATATTGTTGATTGTTTAAATATTTTGATAATTTTGTAATTAAAAATAAATTGAATCAAAAGATTTCTTTCAGATTTATTTCGTTATAAAATGGTAAATAATACAAATTTGTAAAAGGTTAATGTCGCATTGTAAATTGGTTGACATATATATTTAATATGAAGCGAGTTAAGTTTTTATAATTATTTATAAAATAGAAAATAAAATACTAAATACGACATTGTAGATGCTTTACATATTTTGATAATTTGTAACTAAAAAAAAAAAATGAATGAAAAGATTTAAAATATTAAAAAGTTATAAAATAGTAAATAATTTAGTTAGTTTTAGTTTTTCCTTCCGCTTTGAGTAATTAGGCGTCGCGGGTAGACACAGTCGTCTGTCAGCGGCAAGGCGAGTGGCCCGGAGGCGAGATATCTCGTGGGTTCTGAGAGTGTCTGCCAGTGAGTCGCTCCAGCATCTTCTTGGTCTGCCTCTCGCTCTCCACCCACAGTACCAGCGGATGTATGCTCGTTGGGCTAATTGGTTGATAGGCTTACGAGTGAGGTGGCCGAACAACTTGATCCTCTGTCGTTCGATGTGTTGTATAATTGGTATTGCTCCTGCCATATCTCTTATTGCCTCATTCCTGATCTTGTCTCGCTTAGTCTTGCTCAAGGAAACAAAAGGAGCAATGGGTAAACTGTCGCCATTTTATAATTTTAATTTCGCGCATGCGCGTTCTTTGTATGTTTATTTAAATTAGACCTAAATGAAGTGGAAAGACTATTGCTAGATCAGCTGCTAAGAAAGTCGGTTCCCTGTGTCGTACGAGACATTTTTTTTTTCTCTCCAGAATCTATCTTACATATATATATAAGTCTACCATTCGTCCAGGCTTTGAATATTGCTGATACATATGGCCCGGTACCCCTGTCTTGAGGTCTTTAATAAAATCCAAAGAAGAATCAACAATATTATTGGTCCTGATCTGGCATCTCGGATTCAGTCACTTTCCCACCGCTGTAAGATTGCCTCTCTGTGACTTTTCTTTAAATACTTTCATGATAATTGTTCGGTTTAGCTCTTCATTATGGTACCTAGACTTTGTGAATTTAAGTGCAATATTAGACTGGCACCAAGGTCTCATCATTTTACAGTTGAACTGGCTAAATGTAGCCGTAAGTTCTATACAAACATTTTCGTTTCTCGCTTGTGGAACTCCCTTCCGGCTCCATGCTTTCTAGCCAACTTTAATCTGCAAAAATTTAAATGCATTGCCATTCGCTATCTGCTGTCCTCCTATTTACTTTTTCCTCTTCACGCTCATTAATAATGTTTCTGTTCCTATTTCTTCCACATCCAGTAACCCCTTGTTTTAGTGGCTTTACTACCTTGCTTGTTGAACTCCCTCCCGGCTCCATGCATTCCAACCAAGTTTAATCTTCAAAAATTTAAATGCAATGTCAATCGCTATCTACTCTCCTCCTGACTACACTTTCCTCTTCCCGCTTGAGCCAGAGAGATGTTACATGAGTCTTCTTGCTGTAGTATATCCAATATAATTATTTATCAATTTGGATTAGTCAAGAACGCTGTTCCTTAAGGGACACGTGAATTCGTAAATAATATTGCTTCTCAGTATATATATCAGGTCATCTAATAAGTTCTGTCCGAATTTTTGTTAAAATGAACGAAATTTAAAGAGTATTTTATAATGTCTAATGGAGCTGAACATTATTTTTATGTTTAGATGCATTTAAACTGATCAAATTTTATTTCAGAGAACAATAAAATTAAATTTTGTTTGATTAAAACCTTGCTAACATAGAAGTACGCAAGAATCATTTGAGGTACATAATGCTTTATGAGTTCAAGAAAGGAAACTCAGCAGCCGAAGCGGCTAGAAACATTCACTCAGTTTATGGAGAGGAATGTGTGAATGAAAGAACTTGCAGAAGATGATTTGCAAAATTCAGAGGTGGAGATTTCACCCTTGAAGATGAAGATCGAACCGGACGTCCAGTTGAGTTTGATGAAAATCTTCTTGAAGCAGTCCTTGAAGAAAATCCTGCTTTATCAGTTGAAGAATTGGCAGTGGTTCTCAGTTCAAACCATACAACTGTTCATCGTCATCTTCAACAACTTGGAAAAGTTCCTAAACTTGGAAAATGGGTGCCTCATGAATTGTCTGAAAACAACTGCAAATCCCGAGTTATCATCTGCTCTTCTCTCCATTCTCACCAACTTGTTTCACCTTTTTTGGATAGACTTGTGACTGGCGAGGAAAAATGGATCTTTTATCGAAAAGTTAAGCGTCGTAGACAGTGGCTTGGTAAATGGGAAGGACCCCAGCCACAGCCGAGAAGGGAAGTTCATGGGCAAAAGGTTCTTCTTTCAATCTGGTGGGATAGCCAAGGAATAATCCACTTTGAATTCTTACTTCCTAATGCAACAATTAATGCTCAAATATACTGTCAGCAATTAGAGCGTTTGAACCAAGCTTTGAGGAGAAAAAACCTGCTCTAGTGAATCGAAAAGGGGTTATGTTTCATCAGGACTGTGCGCGACCCCACACAGCAAGAATCACGTCACAAGAGATCGAAGAACTTGGTTGGGAGAAAATTCCTCATCTACCTTATTCTCCCGATCTTGCTCCTTCAGAATACCATTTGTTTGGAATCTTACAGAATCATTTGGACGAAACAGCTTTTGTAACGCAGGAAAAGGTTAAAACTGACATTTGTGAGTTCTTCGAATCAAAGCCAAAAGAATTTTACAGTAATGGAATTAGTAAGCTTGTTAATAGATGGAAGGAAGTCATAGATAATCAGGGAAAATACATTGTTGATTGAATCTGTAATTAAATGTAATATTTGGTCATTTGTTTTCTTTATTCAGAATTCGGACAGAACTTATGGGATGACCTGATATATATATATATATATATATATATATATATATATATATATATATATATGTTTGTATGTATGTATGTATGTATGTATGTGTGTGTGTGGTCATCCACAGACTGTTTCGCTGTACCACAGCACCTGAGTGTGGCTAGACGTCCGATTGCTTCATAACGAATATCGAAACTCGTCAGATTTGATCACTTACGTCTAGGACATCGTTGTACAGCAGGGTCGGAATAGAATTTTAACGTCTTTCTTTATACGACACACACACACACACATACTTATATATATATATATATATATATATATATATATATATATATATATATATATATATATATATATATATATATGTATATAAGGCTCAAACACATATATTCCATGGTAATAAATTATTACATTCGAATCGTAAATTCAAAAAGAAATCGGGAAACATAAGCCCGGAAATAAAAAACAAAATTTTAGTGAGAGTGTATGAGGAGGGGTGGGATATATTATTATATTCTTACTCTGTCCTGGACATTGAGTTCTACCTGGATTCTATCCTCTTGGGATATATATATATATATATATATATATATATATATATATATATATATGGATAGATAGATAGATAGATAGATAGATAGATAGATAGATAGATAGATAGATAGATATTGGGTTGGTGCAAAAATAATATCGTTTTTTGATGTTAAAAAATACGCAAAAAACGATATTATTTTTGCACCAACCAATTAGTGGTAAATACATACATAGATATGCAATCATGTAAAATATCTAAAATATATATACATACGTGCGCATACATATATATTTGTATAAGAAATAAATCCAGGACCTTGAAATATTAGTATTTAAGCTTATTATATATATATATATATATATATATATATATATATATATATATATATATATATATATATATATATATATATATAGGTTGGTGCAAAAATAATGTCGTTTTCTCACATATGTTACTATGTGAGAAAACATTATTTTTGCACTAACCTAATATATATATATATATATATATATATATATATATATATATATGAAGAAATATAGTCTTAAGATGTGCTATATTTATGTTATAAAGTCCTCAATATGTCATACCTTAAAATTATATTTTTATTTTATTATATATATATATATATATATATATATATATATATATATATATATATATATATATGCAGTTTAAAATTTCCACTGTTTATTGACGAAGATTGCATGATATGAGAGATACAGTGTTTAATAAGTCTATAATCTACATATATTATTAACAATTTGCTATATTCACATGAGTACATTCCTGACTGTGTGAAGTTTGAAAATGCGTAACGATTTTTCTTTGTCTTTGGGTAAGTGTTAATCGAAGAGGAACACCTGTGACGAGAAAGAAGGTGGCAAGCTGTTTCACTCTGCCTTCTCAGCATATATTCAATATTCCTAAACTTCTACATTTTTCACCATTATTTTTCTGTATATTTCTTCCTGGATTCAAGGGCGTGCCTGAAAGGCTTTGAACCAGAAAGACATTCACACTTAAAAAGTAGCAGTAGACGAATCATTTTTGGAATATAATCTACTTTGACACAGTTCACACTATATTTGCCGGTGTTATTGATCACTCAATAGATGCCATTATAAATATATATATATATATATATATATATATATATATATATATATATATATATATATATATATATATATATATTATGAAATGGACAAAGTCCGACAATTATTTTAAGACATTTTTATGTTTATACATTCTTTTTTTATAGATAAATATATAAATAGATATATATATATATATATATATATATATATATATATATATATATATATATAGATAGATAGATAGATAGATAGATAGATAGATATGTTTCGTTAAAGACGACAGACAATATGCTTCGATTAAACCTTTTAATTACCCTGCTGTTCGAACAAGTGTTTTCTTTTATGGACACAGAGTGTGTAGTAACTGTAATTCCAAGCGCTTTCGGCTATACTTCTAGCCATTATCAAGGACGATTGTAGTTTTGCTTTTTAATGTATGGGTTCTATAGAGTAATAACGGTGAATTATTTCCCGAACACAGCTCTATTAGAATCCATTTAAACACACACACAAAATTACCAGACTCCATCTGAAAACATCCAAGTAGAAAATACAAACCTAATAACCTTATCCACGTGTAAAAAAAGATTAAAAATAATTGAAGCTTTAATAATAAAAAAAGAAAAAGCCAACACTTAATAATATTAACTTAAATTAATTAGTGTTCGGAAAATAATATATATATATATATATATATATATATATATATATATATATATATATATATAAATTCTAAATTCTTAGTGTCCCCACTCTACTTCGTGCGCATGTGCAGCCGCATCAATTTAAACGCAAACTTAATCGAATGAAGTTCTAAAGGTCGTAACACGTTACGGGAAAACATTT
>OZ010609.1:21028005-21063005 GCA_963932145.1 Acanthosepion lycidas | reverse complement strand
ATTATCAAGGTCAAGGAAATATCATTTCTCATCGTCTCTCTCTCTCTCTCTCTTACTCTCCCTTTTACACAGACATATACACACACATATAAACGCTTGTGCAAATTAATTTAAAAAAAGAAGAAGAAGAATTATTTACTTTTTTGTATTTTCCCAATGAAATATGACCTAATGCACGTGTTAAGACTTCGTATACCTATTTCTCGAAGTCGTTCCTTGTAGATTTGCCAAAGATTTTCGATTGGATTTAAACCATGAATCTTTCTGAGCCAGTCTAAAGTACTTTGATTTGCTCAGTTAAGGCTTGCCAGTGTGTTAGTGCAGCGTTACAATTTTCGCACGCTCCTTGGAGTAATGTCTATCGCAGATAATGGCCGTAGGGAAAACTAACCAATAGTGTCTGGATGTGTTAAAAATCTGATGCAATATTTTTTCAAGGCCAAACAAATTTCATCATACACCCCGAAAACAGATTCGTATTACTGCCCACCACTGCAAATGATCTGATCTGAGGAAAAAATAGAAATCGATTACACCCTGTCACTATCTATCTATGTATGTCTTTTCTTATGTGTCTCAGTCTGCTTCAAACTTTTCTATCAGACGAATAATTGTTGATAGAGTAAAAGGATCCTGTTTTAAACTGTTTCTTGTTTTATAAGCTCTCGTCTTTACTGCTGCTCTCTCGTGAATCTATTGACAATTACTCGTCTGATAGATAAGTTTGGAACCCCAAAGACACTGAATGATATGCCTGATAAATTTGGCAACAAACATGGGGACATTACTCCGAATAATGTAAATAGTATACTTTATTTCAATGTTTCTTTTCAACTATTTGTGCAGCTTATTAGTGTGAAACCTATGCCAGGTGTTTTTTCAAGATATCTTCAATGTTTGGTCGAATGTGCGATAAGAAGACCCTTATTTCTTCTTCAGTTGAGCGTAGTCTTTCTCGCAGCATTCGCTATCACTGGACTTAAAATATTTGTGCCCTTCCTTGCCTTTAAACTAGTGCCCTTTGCCGTGCTGATGTTGCTACATGCCTTACTTCTTGCCTATCTCACACTGCGAATTTTTTCTAAGCTCTATACTAAACATTAAATTTGTTACGAAAAAAGAACTAAACAAAATGAACACAAAACGATCAGCTTTAAAAAAGGACTCGTAACAGAAAAAAAATGAATGAAAAAGAATGTTAACAACAAATACTTTTTCCCATCCAAGAATCAACGTTGAGTTTAAGCAAGTGAATGAGCCAATTGGAGTAAAGTGCCATGCAGATTTAAATTTTTCCCACTCTTGACGAATGCAGCTATCGATTTTTTTTGCATGCTAGCATGCTAGTTAACATTCGTGTCAGTCAGGTGTTGGCTCTCACGCTGGCCAATAGAAAATGGCCGCAAACTACATGAAAACTTCCGTAGAAGCATGAAAAAATCGATTATTTCCACTATCGATGGGAGTTGGGAAAGGCAAAGTCAGTTTTGGCCTTCTCGCTAACTTGGAGCATGTGCATGTAAATTTTGGTGCAAATCCGTCGAAAATTGCAGCCGTGCATTCGTCACACACACACACACACACACACACACACACACACACACACATCCTACCTTTTATAGATAGAGATGATATTTAAAATTGAGAAGCCTAATTCACATAAATAAGAAGTAGAAAATTGCAATAAAACTTATAAAACGTTTTCAGCTTATGAGGGATAAGTAAAGAGCACACCTCAAGTTATGGATAATCTGTCAATAATTCGATCAAATACAACAAAAATGGAGGAACAACAGAAAATTTGTTGTAATTTCATAAATCCTATTTCATACACATTGGTTATAAAATATATGTTGTAGTTTTCACAATTGATTACATTATAATAGTTTTAAAACTTGCGTTCGTATTTTTTCATCCTGTATATATATATATATATATATATATATATATATATATATATATAATGAGAAATGTATTAAAAGAGAAAGTAACTTATCTAGACAGAGAAAACAAGAGAGAAGTGGTGGGGAAGTTTTGAACTTGAGAGCAGTCAAATGAACGTAAGCTAAGATAAATACCAAGATTTTTTATAAGTTCTTGGAAAATAAGTGGTAAAAAGCTACAACCTATATCTGTAAAGTGTCTTTTAGTTATTAATTTCCGCTATATAAAAATTGCTATCGGTCATAAGAAAGATAAAATCTCAAAAGAGAAATAGGATATTGTAAATTTACTTCGTAATGGGAATACAATATTTGAAATCGTAAAGACGTTTTAAAATATATCACAGAACCGTCGCAAATGAAACTGAACACGTAAGCAAGAGAAGAACAGGATAAAACTGATTTTAAAATATGCAAAAAACAAAAAAAAAGAAAAAGAAAAATAGAGAGAGAAATATTAAAGAATAAGAAGCAAGAAAAGCGAATTGACCAGCAAGAACATATGTGCAGAGGCTGGTGTTGCGTATGCAAACAGACAAGAAGAAAAAAAGTCAGTGGCGGAAGAAGACAGACTGAAGACATAAAAGCAATCAAACTATCACCCTTAAGTAAGCATCAAAAAGAGAGAAATTTTGGGTGAAGGAGTAAATGAAAACAGGAAAAAGAGAGCGGAGGAACTTCTCGTCGGGGGAAATGTAGCGGTTGTAGTATTTGTTCCGTGGCGGAGGCCTTCTACCCCCGTTGCGTAGACTGAATCCTCGGTCTTGTTCCGTAACATCTGTTCCATAGCGGTGGTATGACCGGCTATGACTCATGCTATGACCAGTTTAGATAAGCTATGACTAGCTTAGACAAGGTAAGATCAGCTTAGAGTGGAAACACTCAGGTCACAACGGGGTGTCAAGATAAATCCCAGGAATAAATGAAAACAGATTTTTAAACAGTAATGTTTAATAATGAATGCAAAACTATATTGGATGAACCTGATGGCGGGACTACAGATTTGGTTTTTTACACTAGGATGGCAGAGGTGTCGTTTTCGACACCTTCAATTTTTCAATAAATTACTATGGAATAACGAGTTTTCGTTCGATGCTGAGGCTTCTGGACAATTATTGAATTTTAGCAAAGATGCTTAACAGACTTAATTCTTTAAAAAATATTCAGTGGAATAGCTGATATTTGAGGTTTGACCTTGAATGGCCGAGGTGTCGTGTTTGACACCTACGCTATTTATAGGGTAAATGCACTGAAAGATTTCTCGTAAGCAATAATACTTGTGTTTATGTCCTCTATCTATTTATCTATCTATCTATATACACACACACACACATAATATATATATATATATATATATATATATATATATATATATATATATATATATATATATCTTTAAACATTTGCTCTAGCCGTTACCATAGTAATCTTAATTTCAATAATGAATATGCTGATAAAACGCGTAAATTTCAGGAATAAGTTATTCCAGTAAAAATTTCGCTTGAAGATGGAACAGAGCTTAGTACTTTAATTCAATTTATTTCAAATAATTATATTGAAGTTTTCGGCTCTTGTTTTGAAACATGAGAACTCTTATGTAGCGTTGGAATCATATTTTTCAATAAATAATTATATATATATATATATATATATATATATATATATATATATATATATATATATATATGTGTGTGTGTGTGTGTGTGTGTGTGTGTGTGTGTGTGTGTGTGTGTGTGTGAAAATATATAGAAAATAAGAAAGAATTCTTTAGGTAAATAATCCAAAGTTCTTTAGTATTTTTGTTATTCTTTTAAAAAAATACTGCTCGAAAATAGTGCTTTAAAATCCATAGTCCTAATAACTAGTTTAAATACCCTACAAAAAACAAATGTTACGGCAGTTTTTTTTATATACACAAAACCCTTTCAGAAAAAATAAAATAAAAAAATAAATAAATCTCCATAGACACGTAAACCAGACTAGGCGAAATCATCTTCCGTTTTAAATTTAGACACCCCAACCTTACCCTGACTTGACATCTATGAAAGTAACTCTATACTTATACAAATTATTAACACCCTACATCCCTTTTTATTTAAACAATCGCTCTAGCCGTTACCATGGAAACTTTGATTTCAACAATGAATATCCTATTAAAACACGTAAATTTCAGAAATAAGTTATTCCAAAAAAAAATTTCGCTTGAAGATGGAATAGAGCTTCAATTTAATTCAAATAATTATATTGAAGTTTTCGGCTCTTCTTTTGAAACATGAGAACTCTTATGTAGCGTTGGAATAAATTTTTTCAATAAATAATTATATATATATATATATATATATATATATATATATATACACACATACATACATACATACATATATATATATATATATATATATATATATATATATATATATATATATATATATATAATCACTTTCTTTCAGTATGAGGTATACTAATATTTGTGAATTTCTTTTCAGACTTGTTATTCCTGACTTGAATATTGAATATACAGTGTAACCCGGATATAAGGGAAACCCGTATATAAGAGAGATTTTATCTGGTCCCAAATTAGAGCCATACTTACCTAAACAATATAGACCAAACCCGGATATAAGAGACTCCTTCTCCGGTCCCGACAACTCTCTTATATCCGGGTTACACTGTATTAGAGATGGCTGCTTCACGGAGTAATGGAAATAAAGATGTCAAAATAGCTGGCCATCCTAGTGTTAAATCTAACATAATTGTTTATTCCGACGTCGAAGTTGTTGGAGGTAGAATAAGGTTTTGGGCTTATACTTTAGGCTTTAAAAATAGAGATACTTTCAAAGTAAATGCTGATGTCTATTACTGTTCTCCAACGAATCCTCGGTCTTGTTCCGTAATATACGATTTTATTCCTTAAGTATTATTTTATTTAGTGGTGAGCCTTAAAGGAGTAAAGGACCCGTTTCTCGAATATTCAAGCCGGTAGACAAAAATAAATAGATATACTGTTTAATAAATAAACTGGTCTACTCAAACATTGGGAATGCACTACAAATAACACTTGAGTGTCGGATTAAAAAAAATCCATTACTTCTTTAGAAATTGCTTTGTTTACTTTAGAAGACGAAATTGAGCAGATATGTATATTTCGAAAGTTGGTAAGAAATGGCGTTTAAAGACACTATACAATTTTGCTTGACCATCGACGCACTTCGTGATCAAGAGGTCTAAAGTACGTCGGACCTAACGACGGTTTTCCCTGCCCAGGCAGAAGCAAGTTCGTATCTGACCGTAGAGCGCATATTTTTCTTAAATAGGATATCTCGAATATTCAGGCCATTAGATGACACTAAATAAATATACAGTTTATTAAATAAAGCGTAATGTAATGTGTGTATCCATTACTAAATTACGTTTAGATAAAATAAAAAAATAAGATAATTGACGGAAAGGAGTTCATCAAGCGTGGAGAATGCGAGGGAAACAAATATTAGCGTAGAAAATCTAGCCATTTCAGCTGTAAAAGAATGAGGCCAAACTGCTAAACCTTTTCTTTTTATGTGCCGAATCCTTTCCCGACGTAAGCGATCATAGCTCTTCATTTCCCGCTATCCCTTGCAGCTTTTAACAAGTTTCTTCCCTCTGCCATCTCGCCCAGACCACATTTTGGTCATCCCTTTACTCAAGCCTGCTAGGTATGTCATGCGTTTTTTCCTTTGTCTCACTTTCCTTCTATTCGACCTTTGCGTATCAAATTCTCCAGGCCTTCCTTTCTTATGTGTCCAAGAAACTACAGCTGCCTCTTCCTGATGTTAAGCATAAACCTCCTCCTAGTTTGCATCCTCTCTAAGACCTCATCGTTGCTCACACGCTCGGTCCATAATATCCTTAGCATCTTTCTGCAGAACCACATGTCCGTCGCCTCGAGTCTCTTCTTCGTCTTTGAGGAGACCGTCCAATATTTACAGCCGTAAAGAAGGACATATGTCACGTAACAGCTCAGTATTCTTTTCTTTGTTACCAAAGAAATCCTCCTGTCTTGCAATACTCTGCCCAGCTTTTGGAATGTGTTTTTGGTAATCCCAATATGTCTACAGATCTCAGTGTCGCATTTGCCGTCCTCTGTCAGAAAGCTTCCCATGTCAGCTATGGGTAAATAGTAGTTCAGATTGGGCCCTATAGATCTTGGTTGGCAACGAGTCTCGGACAATTGACTTCAAAACAGGCTGTAGAGGACTGGGCTCCGTCAAGCTGACTTGGGCAGGATACACCACTGCTACTGCGGCTAAATTCATGTGGCGCCTTTTAAAGCCTAATGGCTTACGGTAATTCTGGTCGCGAATGTAGGAAACATTCGACATTATTTAACATTAGTGTCAATAGAAATTTATAAAATATTTATTTTAAAGCATTATTTTCAGGAAAATAGACTTCTCAGGTCCAATAACGTATCGTCCTTTCTCGTATTGAGTGGAATTTCCTTTCCGAAGTGGTGTAAAAAAGCAACAATTTGATTATTTTCTCTTCGAGACAGATAGATAGATAGATAGATAGATAGATAGATAGATAGATAGATATGAGCACAAAGATAGATATCGTCATTGGATAGCGGCTCGGATTGAGAAATCGGAGAGCCGAGTTTGAATTCTTGTCAAATCCATTACATTCACTTACGTGCTAATACCCTTGGGAAAGATATGAATCCTCTTCTTCTCCCTCCAGCTATGGGTAAATAACAACAAACTGATACCCCAAGCACTAACAGAAACTTCAGTCATCATCCCACCGACAAGACTTTGCTTCTTTATTTTCTATAAACTTTTTCCTGGCAACTGCTCAGATAAGCTTTCTTCCTTGGTGCCACGACTACATGAATTTAAGCGTGCTACAAGATTAGAGGATAGTGGCTCAGATTGAGGAATCGGAGAGCCGAGTTCGAATTCCAGTCAAATCCATTACATTCACTTACGTGCTAATACCCTTGGGAAAGATATGAATCCTCATCTTCTCCCCTCCGCATCCAGCTATGGGTAAATAACAGGACAGACAGTGTTCTGTAGTATTGGATGGCAACTAGGCTACTGTAGAAAGAAATGGAAGCTTACTGCAGGAAAAAAATCTGCCTCGTCAGTCATGTATCGAAAGATACATGATCGCCTAAGCGTGTGTCAGGCATGGAACATAACTGACTGACTGATCGTGATAGGCTGATATATGAGGATATATAAGCTGAAATATATGTATATCCTGAAAATTTAAGCAAAAAAAAATGGCTGGGAACGAATAAAAACTGCTGCCATTAATGTCAAAGATGAAAGCATAGAACAGCTAACAGAATCAGTGGTTGAAAACCTCATGAAGGTTCTAGAATTTCAACGAGCGCATATTAATATGTAAAATGAGAAAATAATAGCTTATTCAAGCATATAGATATTGCTTAAAATATACCTTTCTGCGGCCTATATCTTTTGAATCTGTTTATAAGTAACATTTTGTGTTGCCATTCGGTTGTATATTAAAGAGTGACACACCCAAAGCAAGACATCTCCTTTTTCAGAAGATTGGTTGATTGATATCATTTATAACCTGAAACGCACACGAGATATGACATATTTCAATTTATCTATATCCTGAACATTTTATGAGCATCTGTTAGTTAATAGCAAATTTATTTTTTTGAAGAAAAAACTTGACTAACAGAATCCGTCACTATGTGCTAATCTATCTATCTATCTATCTATCTATCTATCTATCTATCTATCTCAGTCTGTTTCTATCTCTCTATATTGGTTAGTTTCTATCTATCTATCTATCTATCTATCTATCTCAGCCTGTTCATGATCTATCTATCTATCTATCTATCTATCTATCCCTTTCTTTCATTATCTCTATATCTTCCCGACAACCGATTACTGCCTGTATTTGTAGAAATTCGATCAGAGTCACTCAGTCCCCAAACTTCGATTTATCTATCGATCTATAATTTTATACCGACGAGCCGGTGAAAGAAATATCTGAAAATAATTTATACCTTCCCTCCGTTGCGATTTGAGACCTCCGCGCCATGATGCAAAATTATCGTGACAACGACATGCGTGGGTATCGTAACGAGTATCACAATGGAATTGGCTGTTTGGGTTCGAAATCCATCCTAGGTTATTTCTTTCATTTTGTCCTAGGAATGATGCCATCTTTTCTCCTCCCTACCACCAGCTCCGTCCTTAGAACGATAAGCTGGATTGTGTTTGTGGCAGATGGACCTATCTCTGCCCACATATCAATGGCCTGACGAGCGTTAGGGACGGTCTGAAATGAGCAGTGGCAAGAGATAATTACAACGTACATCACGTCCTTCTCGCTAGTACAACGGTCGCAGTTATGCACGGTGTTTTATACTACAGCCTACACATGGTGCAACTATGGGCCAGACTGAAGGCCTATTTCAACAGCTCCGCATCTCACTGGGTTCGGAAGCATTTTTTGCTTTAAGATAGATATTTTCCTATTTCTCCCGCAGCTCCAGAAAAATAAAATAGTAAGGCAGACTATTGTTTCTCCCTTTGATAAGGTAACCAGTGTAGGCGATACACAAATCTCTACCAACACGACATATGCCTGGCGAAGTTTAAGGAAGGTCTGAGACCTGCAGTAGCCAGAGAATAATATAACGTACATCCTGTCCTTCCTGCTAGTAATACGGTAAAAATTATGCATGGTGTTCTATACCATGGACCAAGTAATAGTGCAACTAAGACTCAGAACAGGCGGTCTATTTTAAAAGATCTTCGCTCAAATTGTAACGACGCATTTAATTCTGGTTTGGATTTGCGAAACTGGAATATTGTTGTCGGCGTAAGGAATTCAAATAAATGTTTGTTTTTACATTTACAGTAACTTTGTTTTATTTCCTTCGAATATATTATTTTACGTTTAGTCCAAAAGTAAATAGTTTGTTTGAATGTGGAATTTTTCAATTTAAGTTAATTTAATATTCTTTTCTATAAAATGTTTATTCATAAACGCATATATACGCTAATGAGAATATTTATTTGTTTTTATTTTGCTTAATCTGAAAAAAAAATAGCAAGAAGAAAGCAGCAAAATGGACTGTGATATCTAACTTTGGTAGTGGAAAATGGACCAATCTCAGGTAACATATCATAGGCCTGACGAAAGTTAAAGAAAGCTTGAGGTCTATAGTGATCAGAGAAAGTTATAAGGTGCAACATGTCCTTCTTCTAGCTAGTATAACAGTCGCAATTATGCATGGCGTTCTATACTACAGCCTACTCATAATGCAACTACAGGCCAGAACTGGATCCTCTTTCAAAAGCTTCGTGCTTCTGGAACATTTTAGTTTCAGTTTGCGATAGTTCGACACTGTAGTCGGCTTGAGAAATTCAATTTTTTTTCCTGTGGCACTTTGAATAACGTTTAATTATTTAATTAAAATAAGTGTAAGGTTTATTTTATTTCCTTTGGACTTGCGACATTATTTGATATTTATTGTAAAAGTAAGTATAATGGAGTACTGGATAACAGCTCGGATTGAGGAATCGGACAGCCGAGTTCGAATTTCAGTCGAATCAATTACATTCACTGACATGCTAATGCCTTTGGAAATGGTATGTATCCAATTATTTTCTTCTGCTTTTCACCTATCTATCTATCTATCTATCTATCTATCTATCTATCTATCTATCTATCTATCTATCTATCTATCTATCTATCTCAGTCTGGTCGTATCTATCTATCTATCTATCTATATTTGTCAGTTCAACTATAATCATATCATCTTTCAGCCTGCTTATGCCGACCTATCTATTTATCTATCTATCTATCTGTCTCAGGCAGTGCATTATGTACCTAACACATTTGTCTATATCTATCTATCTATCTATCTATCTGTTATGGATTCCGTGAATGGAATCCTGCACAAATAAATAAACAACGCCAGTAATTGAGATAGAAAAATAAGTGTATTAAACGTAAGAATACAGACTTGAAGTGAAGATTAGTAGTCCAGGAATGCGGGTTAGTAGAAAGTATATGTACAAGTCTCTGTAAGTAAAGCCGTAATCATATCTCTCTCTCTCTCTCTCTCTCTCTCTCTCTCTCTCTCTCTCTCTGGACTCTTGTATAACTTTCTGAGAACACCCTGTGTCTGTCTCCGTATCTCTCAACGTATCTTCACGTATCTCAACATATCTCCACGTATCTCAACGTATCTCGATATTTAACAGTCTATCCACAAGGAATGTATGTGGCACAAGGCCGAGTTTAACGTGGGTTTCTCCGAGCCCGTAGGCTCAGCCAAGAAATATCCCCTTTGAACCAGCATAAGTGGGCTCGGGACCCGTCCACATCCCCGGACAGAACCCCGCCACTCGGCAAAGCCCTGCCCGGGCTCCCCTCCGCAAAAGCAGAGAGCCCCACAGACGCCGCACACAGCCAGATAGTGCGTCTCAATGCAATTCAGCATCAGGTATTCTCTCTATCAGTATAAGTATTCGTTGGACGAGTCTATCTTATGTAACAAGAGGACTCCACAACACTATCTAAATATTTTAATATCTCTCTTTCTCTCTTCTCTCTCTCTCTCTCTCTCTATCTATCTATCTCAGTATTTTCATATCTATCTATCTATCTATCTATCTATCTATCTCAGTATTTTCATAGCTCTCTCTCTCTTTCTCTCTCTCTCTCTCTATTTAAGTATTTTCATAGCTCTCTCTCTATATCTATCTATCTATCTATCTCTCTAATAGTTTTCACATCTATCTATCTATCTATCTATCTATCTATCTATCTGTTTTCATATCTATCTATCTCAATATTTTCATAGCTCTCTCTCTCTATCTATCTATCTATCTATCTATAGTTTTCACATCTATCTATCTATCTATCTATCTATCTATCTATCTATATATATATATATATATATCTCAGCTTGTACATATCTATCTAAGTGTTTACATATCTATCTATCTATCTCAATATTTTCATAGCTATCTATCTATCTATCTAATAGTTTTCACATCTATTTATCTATCTATCTATCTATCTATCTATCTATCTATCTAATAGTTTTCACATCTATCTATCTATCTATCTATCTATATATATATATATATATATATATATATATCAGCTTGTACATATCTATCTAAGTGTTTTCATATCTATCTATCTATCTCAATATTTTCATAGCTATCTATCTATCTATCTATCTAATAGTTTTCACATCTATCTATCTATCTATATATATATATATATATATATCAGCTTGTACATATCTATCTAAGTGTTTTCATATCTATCTATCTATCTATCTCAATATTTTCATAGCTATCTATCTATCTATCTATCTATCTATCTATCCCGTTCTTTTATTATTTTTATATCTTAAGATCAAGACAAGAAAATATCCTTTAAATAAAAAAAATGCAATTAAACATCTTTTAAAGAAATAATTTATTCATCTTATTTTTCTAGTTTATCACCTTTTCAAAGCCTCTCGCAAGAAAGTTAATTTTAATAATGCTTTGTTACAATGGTTGAAAATGGCTTTGAGCGATTGAAGCCTAAGTTGTCTTGGCAAAGATAATCCTTCTTTTAACATTGTAGACTGGCGTTACAGAATCACAAAGAACTGTACCAAATATCAGAAAACACATCCCTTGAGGACTACCAACAGTAGCAACTACTAAAATGGATATCACATGTAACCCGATAAGAAAATAATGGCAATCAAGATGCTGATGTTCCACGCCACTTCAAACAAAAGGCTAGAAAGGAATATTGAAAAAAGCGATAACAGCTACTGGACTTGAAAAAATTATTTTCCTGAAAATTTGTTTTAAGAGGAAGATTTTATAGATTTCAACCGAAAGCAATACAGTAAAACTTCAGTTCTCGAATTTAATTCGTTTCTGAAGCCAGTTCGTAACCCGAAATTTTTGTAAACCGAAACTATTTTTTTTCAATAGGAATCAATGTAAAATGAATTAATCCGTTCCTGATCCCAAGTTGGTTGCTTAGTTAAACTTTAATAACAGTATTTTGTATACAAGTTTATACACAAAACTAATGAAAAACATTAAATCTAAAAAAAAAAAAAAATAAATGAACGCAATCCTAAACAGATAAAATATAGGCAAACATTTTAATCTTACGTTTCTGTAAGTAAGAAAGCTGATGGCGTAAGTTGAAGGGGAAAGCAAGAGATGTTATTATTTAGAAAAAAGGAAGGAAAGACATGATCGTCTCTTTATTTATAAGAATAATATAGATCGTTGATTTTGCCATATGAAGCTGAGTAAGAAGAGACAATATCATCATAGAGACAAAAATTTTCTCTTAACTTTTCTTTTTCCTTTACCAGTATCACTGCGAGCTTTCTTTGGAGGCATGACTGAAGACTAATAAAGAGAAAAAAAAAAGGCACAGTACAATAAAATTGGAAAAGAAAAGCACGTCACAACAGACGAATGGATACAACATGGCGTTTCAGGTCGACTCAGAAATGATTCCGTTCGGGTTAACTCGATTTGGCAATGTTGTTCTAGAACCGAAATTTATGTTTGATAACCGAGGCATTTTCATCTTGAATATTCTGTTCGAAAACCGATTTGTTCGACACGGGAGACGTTCGAGTACCGATGTTGTTATATATATATATATATATATATATATATATATATATATATATATATAGTGCTGTACCCCGTACGGTAATATTTAAAAGAATTGTCTCTTTTTCCAACATGATTAATAAATCTTAATTAAACTATATATTCATTTAAAAAAAAAACATTATTAAATCCTTTACAGCCACTTACAAAACTTTACAAAGTAAGTATATATATATGATATATATATATATATATATATATATATATATATCATATGATATATGATATAGATATATATGATATATGATATATGATATATATATATATGATATATGATATATGATATATATATATGATATATGATATATATATCATATGATATATGATATATATATCATATGATATATGATATATATATATATATATATATATATATATATATATATATATATATCAATTAAAAAGTGCAATTATAATTTATAAATTCATGAATCATTCATATAAAAACAAATATAGAGGTTAATGATTTAAATGGCGAGAATACATCATCGCAAACAATATAAATAAGATACATCAACCCCGAACCTGTATATGAATGATAATATCCCCGTTTATAAATTCCAGTTGCAGTTGCAGTTAATTTTTAACAAGCTTTCGTCTGTTCCTACAGACATCATCTGGTATGGAAGTAGAGACATTTTAAGCAATAAGAGAATTATTTTTTACTGGTAGATTTTCCGTCAATATGGAATTTATAAACGGGGATCATATCATTCATATACAGGTTCGGGGTTGATGTATCTTATTTAGATTGTTTGCGATGATGTATTGTCGCCATTTAAATCATTAACCTCTATATTTGTTTTTTGTATGAATGATTCATGAATATATATATATATATATATATATATATATATATATATATATAATTATTTATTTTTAAAGAAAAAAAAAAAATTATAACATAAATATGTTATAAAATCACTACAAAAATAGCCATTTTGTTTCAACACCTTCGGTGTCTTATCAAGTGATGACGTTGAATGTAAAATGGTTTTATTTTACATTCAACGTCATCACTTGATAAGACACCGAAGGTGTTGAAACAAAATGGCTATTTTTGTAGTGATTTTATAACATATTTATGTTATATTTTTTTTTTTTTCTTTAAAAATAAATAATTATATCTGCTCTACTTTGTATTGAGCACTCTTTTAAGAATAGTAATTGTTGGTTATTGGAATTCATTCCATATACACCAATCATATACTTGTATATATATATATATATATATATATATATATATATATATGTGTGTGTGTGTGTGTGTGTGTGTGTGTGTGTATGAACGCTGATTCGGAGTAAACGGACGTGTTTTTTTCATGGCTCTAAGAAAGCGATGTTAAGGAAAGTCTCTTTTTTTTAAATTATACATTATATTTTTCTTGTTTATTGTTTTATTATATTAAATTTAGTTGTGTTGTTCATTTACACTTAATATTATTTAATGGTATGTACTTTATAATTTTATTGTAAATGTTTACCTATCTTTAGTCGTAGTACACAATACTTTCTTTTTTTCTATCTTTTTCATTTTAAAACGTGGTTTCGCTAGTGAAATTTTTCCCTAAGAGTCATAAGAATATTTAATACACACACACACACACACACACACACACACACACACACACACATATATATATATATATATATATATATAGGTAATGGGATTTTTTCAGTACATGTGCCAGTAATACCAAGTATGAACATAGCTACAATGTGTACCCGATGCTTTCACCTGCTTCTCTTGCTTCCGTAACACCATGTGAGTGTTATGTTCTCATGTCTTTCTTTTCCTATTATGTACCCTATGAGTTCTCAATACCTTAAATTAAACTAAAGAAAATAGGGATGGAAATAAAAGGGGCCAATGAGCAGATATCCACTAGCTAAGTTAACGAAACGAAATAAAAGTCCAAAAAAAAACAACAAAAAAAACAACACTAATCTAATTTTCGACAGGTTTTTTCAATGTTCAATACAGTTAACGTAATATCTTAATGCCTAACTGGCATCAAAGTGTGTTGGAATTTTTGGGTACCCTGGTGTACCCTAGTGAGCTAGCCAAAATGAGCTGACTTATTTTATAGTTGACCAATACAAGGGTTAACCAATCAGAAGGCTCAAAATATTCAATGCGACGTGTATAAAGGCGGCCATGTTTTTTTCCGAATTTGCACTGCCAGCCTTTGATAACCCGGACGAGGCTCCGCCGAAGGGCAGAGTCTCGTTCGGGGAGGTTGACTGCCCCTGAACCCGTTTATACGCGTTCGAATAGGGAATATTTTTGGCCGAGCCTACGAGCTCGGAGACCCCACGTTAATCCCGGCCTTGTGCCACATGTAACCCTCGTAGGAGGGCGGGCTAAATATCACTGCCAGCCTTTGATGTCGAAGACTGAAGAATTACGGAACTGCTGCTGGTGGTATTGGCGATATAGTCAGATTCAGTAGAGTGTCTGACTCGTGAGTATTAATCTTTAACGTTGTTTCATTGAACAGATTACGTACTGCGTTGGATTCTATATCCATAGATTATGGTGAACATCGTCAACAAAGTGTCACTCCAAATCAGCCCCTTTTACTCGACACCAACGTGCAAGATTCACCCATCTTTTGCTAAATTCTGATGAATGGGACCGCCGCTTTTCCGTCCTAATCTCGACTTAAAGCTGATGCTTAAAGTACAAGATCAGTTTGGGAAGAAGTGAACTTCTCACACCCATAGAATTCCTTATAACACGTCGTCCAAATCACGGCTCTCAGAGCACATTGTAAGCAAATGAACACGTAGTGTTCAGCCTTCGTCAACGACGGTACCATATTGCTACAGATAGAAGTGGCCTCAAGGACAAAGAAATTTCTGCGCTGTATGCGAACCATATGCCTTCAATAAGCTTGCACAACAGAAATACGAGCCTGCAATGAAAGAAAGTGTGACCCAGGGTCTCCACTCCCCCATCACAACGCTAGGCATACCCAGACTGCCTACAAAAGTGTGGAGATAACAGATCTTCTGTGGTAACTTAGCGGACTTGCCTCCCCACAAGAAGGATAACAAGAGCTTTGCTAATAAAATTAGTGTGGTATACAAAAGCGGAAGTACAGAGTCGATTAAGCGTGGGAAGATCTTGCCGTGCTGAATTCTTTCACTTTGGGCAGAGAGGAACCCGGTCGAGGCTATGCCGAAGGGCAGAGTCTCGTCCGGGGAGGTAGACAGATACCCGATCCCGCGTATGCGGGGTCTACGGAAAATCTTTGCCCAAGCTCACAGGTTCGGATTTCCCCACATTAAATTTGGCCTTGTGCTGCATCCTACCTCGTTGGGAAGCAGGTAAATATCGTAATATACTGTCTAAGTAATTCACCACTAGAAGTGGTTTACCTACTTCACGTCGCTGGCGAGTATTGTATTTTGGTGATATTGTAAAGATTACCATTGCATTTGCAACCTCCGTTTTGGTTATGCCTCATTCAGTAACCCTGCCTAGTTTACAATAGATAGATAGATAGATAGATAGATAGATAGATAGATAGATAGATAGATCCTAAACTGAGATAGATAGTGTTATATACCGTACATTTGAACACTAATGGTCATGTCCCAATCCTCATAAATACGTTGGACGCTATTATAAGTGGGGGTAATATGCTGTCAAAGCAGCCCACAACTAGCAGTGGTTTACCTACTTCACGCCGCTGGCGACTATTTTATTTTGTTGATTTTATAAAGATTATAATTTTGCCAGGGAAAATCCTTTACTAGGATTTCTATATAAAGCTTCCTACTACTCTTCTGATTAAATAGTCAAATTAATTTCGTCTGTATCTTCGAATTAAGCTTAAGTTATCAGTTTTCACCTGTATTTTTTTCAGTCATAATTTCGAGGGAATTGTTTTCAAAGGCAGTTTATATCATCTTTTATCAGTTTAGCGGGAAAGAAACTTCAAAGAACCTGGTGTGACCCCCTCCTCCCAGACTCGGTTACAGATATAGGACCTGTAACAATTTTATGGGAATTAACAATACACACAGACAGAACAATCAAAGCTAATCGCCCAGACATCGTGATCAAAGAACACAAAAATAGAATATGCTTTCTTATTGACATGACAGTCCTTGTAAACTGTACTGGATCCTTTAACATCTTCAAAATCTATCAAAATACAAGGTCATGAAGTGGAATTTCAAGTGGATGAAGAAGTACAATTAAAACGTAATACACATACTGCAGCGACAAAAAAAAAATAAAAAGAAAGGACGCAAAAGCAAATGCAACCGACCAGATACAGAAACAATGGTAAGATAAAAACTCTTCATAAGTCAATATTCAGCCCGTAACAAACAAGCTGAGGTAGACAAACCCCGTACAATTCCGTAGCTATGTCGTGCAGGGTTAAAAGTTGAAATCGAAGGTTTTATGCTTGCAGCACATGACCAATGCTTGCTAGATATAAATTAATAAACATGTATACAAAAAATTATGTTAGCCTAAAACTCAGATTCTCTTATAAATATCAGAAACAAATGATCATCTTGTAGCAGGTTGCACTGTATTGGTACCCACTGGTTACCAAACTCGGCGTGACAGAATGGGCTAATATCTACATTGGAAAATCTACAACTTTTACATAAAGGAAACTGCAAGAAATTGATATGAACACCACCTCGACCCGGTTACATAGATAAAACCTGTAATAATTTTATAGGACGTCACCATACACCCAGACAGAACAATCAAATCAAATCGCCCAGACATCATGATCAAAGACCACAAAAACAGAATATGCTTTCTTATTGACATGGCAGTCCTTGTAAACTGTATTGGATCCTTTAAGATCTTCAAAATCTATCAAAATACAAGAATCATGAAGTGGAATTTCAAGTTGATGAAGAAGTACAATTAAAACGTAATACACATACTGCAGCGGCAAAAAAATTAAAAATAAATGACGCAAAAGCAAATGCAACCGACCAGATACAGAAACAATGGCAAGATAAAAACTCTTCACAAGTCAATATTCAGCCCGTAACAAACAAGCTGAGGTAGACAAACCCCGTACCATTCCGTAGCTATGTCGTGCAGGGTTAAAAGCTGAAACCAAAGGTTTTATTCTTGCAGCACCAATCAGCCTTCAAAGATACGGGGAACCAACAGAAGACTGGATGATGATCTGTGTCAAAGAACATGAAAGAAGTAAGAAAGCTTATTCCTTAATAAACGAAAACCAACAAGTTCGAAATGGAGTTTCAAATGGGTGAAGAAGTGCAAGTAAATCATAATACACCGACTGCAGGTGCAAAATACTTAAAAAAGAAAAGAAAGACAAATGCAGCTGACCCGATACAGAAACAATGGCAAGATAAAATCTCTTCACGGTCAATACTCTGCCCGTGCCAAACAAGCTGAGGTAGACAAACACCGTACCCTTCCGTAAAAGCTGAAACCGAAGGTTTTATTCTTGCTGCACAGGAACAATCCTTGATAGCTCAAAATTACTAAACTTATATACTAAAAAATTATATTAGCCTAAAACTCAGATTCTCTTATAAATATCAGAAACAAATGACTATCGAAATACAAGGACCTTGAAATCGAAATTGTTACTGTCCTCATGCGCCCTATTTTTATTTGTGGCACATGAGGATATTAACAATTCCAGTTGTAATTTGAAACCTCGGATTGGTTGGCAAAGCTTCCAATAGACTCATGGAAGGAGTCCCTGTTAAGCCATACAGAAATTCAAAAAATTGTACTCACTAGTACAGACCACACTCGTAACCCTCGTAGGAGTGGGGGCTAAATATCAATAGATATTTAGGCATTATCGATGTAAAATATGTGCAATTTTTTTTTCAAAACTGCTCAAAAAAAAGTCATGATGCCATTGATGACTTTAGGTCTCTTGTCGAGTCCCGGGATGAAGTGAGTATACACAAGAAACCAAAGGATATAAAAACAATAATAATAATAATAATAACGATGTAACTATCCTCTTGGACATGCCAATTCAAACTAACGGGAAAATAAAAGCCAACAGACCTGATATTATCATAAAAGACAAGAAATTTAGGAAGTGTATGCTTATTGACATAGCCGTACCATCTGAGAGAAACTCTCCCATGAGAATTATCGAGAAATTGGCCAAATATAAGGACGTTGAGATCGAGATTAACAAGATGAGGAGAATGAAAACTGAGACTCTACGAATAGTAATCGGAGCTCTGGGCCTCGAGAGAAAAGGAATGGATATTTTTACTAACAGTATCCAAGGTAACATCAACATTTAAGTTAGCCAGAAGATCACCCTACTAGGAACATCCCATATAGTAAGAGAAGGGCTATCAATTAAATGACAATTCTCCTAAGGACCATAGTTTGGGCTCGGCTCTACAGGATAAAAAGCAGGAAATATAACATACACAAATAATAATAATAATAATAATAATAATAATAATAATAATAATAATAATCATGTAGATAAGAAATACAGGAAGTGTATGCTTATTGACATACAAGTACTATGAATCACCTCCATGAAAATTATCGAGAATTTGTTCAAATATAAGAACCTGGAGACTGAAATTAACAAGATGTAGGGAATGAAGAGTGAGACTGTACCAATAGTAATCGGAGTACTGGACATCAGGAGAAAAGGAATGAACAACTTTCCTAACAGTGTCCCATGTAACAACAACATAAAAGTTACCGAGAAGATCGCCCTGCTAGGAACATCCCATAATTATTATTATTAATAATAATAATAATAATAATAATAATAATAATAATAATAATAAAATAATAATTTACTAAGTGTCCCAGGTAAGATCAACATACAAGTTGCCCAAAAGATCGAACTGGTAGTAACATCCCATATACTCAGAAAAGGGCTATCAATTAAATGACAATTCTGCTCTAAGGTGTAAGGACATAGTTTAGATCCGGTTCTAGAGTTTACAAAACACGAAACATGACATACGCAAGTATTAATAATAATAATAATTATAATAATAATAATAATGATAATAATAATAGTAATTTACTAAGTGTCCCAGGTAACATCAACTTACAAGTTGCCCAAAGGATCGTCCTGCTAGGAACATCACATATACTAAGAAAACTGCTATCAATTAAATGACAATAGTTCATTTGGGCCCAAGGTCCATAGTCTGAAGCCGGCTCTACGAGCATACATAAATTACAGAGAGATTCTAAAGCGTTTCTTGCCACTCAACAACAAAAAAAAAAAACAATAATACGAAGTAGATGAAAAAATATCTTTAACAAAAACCTTTTCTTCGTTTTCAAGCAAACCTTATAAGCAATATATATATATATATATATATATATATATATATATATATATATATATATATATGGTCACAGTTCTTCAACCACGCCCAATAACACGTGCATGAGTAAATTAAGCGTATGTACACACATAGACACATGGAAAATTTAAAGGTTCATATTCATGAGCTTTCGTTCATATTAAATTCATCAAGGCGCTGACAGATGGAAATCGTGAGAATGTAGCGGGGCACGTGTCATAAAGCCTGTTCTTAGCGTCCCAAATTTCTTAACGGACTGATGACGGATTCGGGACCCATTTATGCTTCATTAATCCTACATTTTTAATAAGTGTATATTATTAAACATGCCTAAACAGCTGTGTTACATCTTACACCAATCAAGTAAGCACAATATATATATATATATATATATATATATATATATATAACTGTGGACACGGATGTCAGTACGGTCAGACTGTTAAATACTTGAATGTAATCTTTTATATATTTACACATGATCTTTCCCTCATATTGGGTATTTATCTATAAATACTGCATATCTTAAAACTACATTTATACCATATATATATATATATATATATATATATATATATATATATATATATTTTATTATAAATTAATTGATTTAAAATATGGTATTTTCGCTACACAGTTCTAATCATGTTTCAAAAATTGAAGCTAAAATCTTCGAATTTAATTTCGTAATTAAATTTAAAATATTAGTTCCATTCCATCCTCAAGACTCCAAAATTTGCTTGAGGATGAAATGGAACGAAAATTTTAAATCAATTAATTTATAATATTAATGCTCTGTAAATTTGCATTGAGCACTATTTTGTAAAAATAAAAATATCAACAAGAACACCGGATTATATATCTTACTGTTATATATATATATATATATATATATATATATATATATATATATATATATATATATATATATATATATATATATTACAGTGTGTTCATATTTCTGGCATACAAGCCTCACTTTTATAATTGCATACGATGTATTCCAGATATTGATCTCTTTTATCTATAAATATATCATACCTTAAATTATAGGCTTACCATACTATCTATCTAGCTGCATCACTCTCTCTCTCTCTCTCTCTCTCTCTCTCTCTCTATATATATATATATATATATATATATATATATATATATATATATATATATATATATTACTTCATGCTTACAGTCTGGATGTGTGGTCGCTTGCCAATATCATGTACAGCACGGCTGGATGTGTGGGTGTTGTAATGGATAACGGCTGAGAGTGGAAAATCGGGGAGCCTAGTTCTAATTGCAGTCGTTATATTCAATTTTATGAATATACCCCTGGAAAAAGTATGAATCCATCTCTTCTCTTCTTGTATGGCTCGTGTGTATGTTTCTAGAGTTATAGGCACGTTTTATTTAATAGTCAGTCAAACTTGAGTCGCATCTGTCTGGTCGTTGTGTCATGTCGTCTCTTATTCTTTGAAGATAGTTCTTGAGAAGTACATCAGCTGCTTGTTGCAAGGCACCGAGTCTCCTCATATTTGTCTAGAAAGGAAGATATATTGGTTTCATTTTCAGAGCTAGATTACTCTGAAAAGATGTATTTCTCGAAAAGACTGTGCCATATGGCAGGATTTAAAGGTTTTTTTACATATCTTTAGGAAGTCTGATTTTTCGTTGAATATGTATTTGAGGTACCTCGATGTAAATGTTTCTTTTTCTTGATATAGTGCATTATGATCGAAATCGTTATTGGATCACGGGAGTTTTATAATTTGATCTGGTCCATATTTGATGTTAACCTCAGTGCCTGTACCCTCTGATATTTTTTTGAATGTTTGCCGTGTCTCTAATGTCATGATAGGTTCTTCAATTAAACCTATTTCTACATTTACGAGAGACTCGTGAATGGGAAACTGGCATTGTCTTGAATAGTGGCACTGTGTTGGAATAAATCGACTATTGAACTATTGACAGTTGATTTCCCCCTCTCTGGTACACCTTGAATAACAAGAAATTTTTCTTTGGCAATTTCTTATTGACTACGTTCCTGATCAAACCGAATTAATAAATAATTACATCAGTCACACTCCATTATGCCTATCCAGACGCCTTACATTACATCTATCCGACCACAGATCCATGAAAACCCATTTAAACACACACACAAACCAGACTGCATCCGAAACATACAAGTAGAAAATACAAGATATATAATAACCCTATCCACATGTAAAAAAAAGATTAAAAATAATAGAAGACTTAATAAAAAAAAAGAAAAAAACCAACATTCAATAATATTAATTACGAACATGGCCACAATGTTCTGTGTTCGGAAAATAAAACATCGCTATAATTATAGAAACATACACACAACCCATACACCCAGTTAAAAAGCAAACAATAGAATCATCCTTGATAATGACAAAAATATAGACAAAAGCGTAGGAATTACAGACCATTCGGACAGTTTCTACACAGTCTGTGTCCATAAAATAAAACAGTTAATTGAACATAAGAAAAATGAAATAAAAAGTTTAATCGCAGTACCTTATCTGCCGTCTTTAATGCAACATATATATAATATGTATAATACGCACACATAAAATTGTGCTGAAAATGTAGAAAAATGCTTCTACTCAGGCATAATACGCACTCCTTGTTTGGTAATCAAACCCTATAAATTGTACCTCTCCAATTATAATGTAAATATAATAGGGTGATCAATTATATATTACGATCATTATATAAACTGGATCCTCATTTCATAGCGAAATTATTTTTATACATTTACTCTAACTCCCCATGTATAATACGACTTCATCCATAATACCCCCCCCTGAAATAGTGCTGAAAGTGTGAGAAAATGGTAATACTCACGGATAATACGCACCGCTTGTTTGGTAATCAAACCCTATAAATTGTACCTCTCCAATTATAATTTGAATATTATAAGGTGATCAATTATATATTACGATCAGTATATAAACTGGTCCCTCACTCTATGGCCAAATTATTTTTATACATTTACTGTAATTCTCCATGTATAATGCGCCTTCATCCATAGTACGCACCCCTAAAATTGTGCTGAGAGTGTGAGAAAATGGTTCTACTCACGCATAATACGTAATTGTACCTCTCCAGTTTCATTACAACCAGCGCATGTACGTATGTATGTATGTATGTAGGTAAAATTTTTGGCAGCCAACTTGCATTTCTTTAAAATTAGTTATTTTTGTTGTTTTTATTCAGTACAAAATATAATTTAAGTATCACGCATTTTCTCTCTTTAAAAAGGAGAAGAGGTTTATCAGTTGTTTCCTGTTTAGGATTGGATTTCCGGTTCCTTTTAAAATCTTCTCATTCTCAGTAACTCCTCACATCTTTGTGGAATTATCACCATCCTTGGTAGTGAAATGATATTAAAAACGACAGTATATTTGCTTTCAATTTGATAAAAAAAAGTAAGCACATAACTATAAAATATTGTTATATAACAGCATCATATTTTGTTTGCATAAAAAAAACACCACCTGCTTTACAAATTTTTAACATTTTTTTCCAAGAGTTTTTGAAAAAATTTAAATGGCAGACATTCCCAAAAATTCTTCAAGCACTCTCCCTCTCTCTCGCTCTCTCTCTCTCTCTCTCTCTCGTTGGCTATTATCTTCAAACTCTCCTATCAAATTCAGAGTTCCGGTAAATAATGAAGGTCAGAGGGCTCGACTGCCAAAACCACGTCCTTTATAGTTTTTCTACTTTGTCTTAGCATATATATATATGTATATATGATTAATACAAATATAGAAGTTGTCCCTTAGCTGATTTATATTATATTCAACACCCCTACCAAATAGTTTCGTAGACGAATCTTTTTGTAATCATTCGGTTTATTCGTCAAGATGTTTCAGCAATGATATATATATATATATATATATATATATATATATATATATATATATATACAAGTATATAATCGGTGTATACGGAATGAATTTGAATTTTACTATACTTGATTGGTCATTCTAGCTTTTGTAACAACGTTTTCCCCTTGCGAAGGATCGTTAATTAATTTGAAACTTTTAAAACCATTTATTTTACATTCAACATCATCACTTGATAAGACACCGGAGATGTTGAAACAAAATGGCTATTTTTGTAGTGGTTTTATAACATATTTATGTTATCATTTTTTTAAATAAATAATTATATATATATATATATATATATATATATATATATATATGCGTGTGTGTGTTTGTGTGTGTATGTATTTAAGTAGCATATATAATATAGACATATTATGTATACTTATATATATATTTATATGTATGTGTGTGTGTGTGTGTATTTGTGTATTTAAGTAGAATATATTCATTCTAATATGTTTAATCGTATAATATAGACATACGTCTATTTTTATAATAATCCTTTTTGAGTCTCTAATCAGTTTTTGATATTAAAATGAAATTAGTCAAGGATAGCACCGTAGTTTTTTCTTACCGATGTAGTTTCTATCTCCTCCAAGATCATTGACATAGATGTATTGCAAAGACAAGCTTATTGTAACTGCGATGGTGATTTTTGGAACCACGCGGGAAGGCTTCCTGTTCTAATTCATCTTGTATCCAAGAAATGAAGGATCGCACAACTTTTAAAAACATATTCATGAACAGCTTCACGATACATAAAAATACCTGTTGAAAACACCACCATACTACACCATGAAAATAATAAACAAAAACTTCAAATTCTTGATGCCCTCCGTATTAAAAGCAAGCAACCAAGACCGAAGAAAATTTATGACGAGTGCAGCTGCAATGTTTTTAAGTGCACTAACAATAATGCTATTTTGGATTACTATCATTCCTGGCTAGCCCTCTTATATCGGACGCTTGTTTTGCAAAGACATCATAGCCAGAACTGATAAATTTAAAATTTAAGATGTCATTTAGTACGACTAAGGAGGGACTGCAGTTATGAATTTTTATTTAATTTTCTTCTTTTCTAGACATAAATTATATTGAAATTGTCCGTATGTCCGAGCGCTTTTGGGACAACTTCTACATAATTTATATCCAGAAAATTGTAAGAAAACAAGATAGATAAAAATCATAACTGCAGTACCTTGTCACTCATATTTAATGAAACGTGGATAAAAGAAGGATTGCTGGCCAAATACACAATTAAATATATATATATGTATATATATATATATATAAAATGTCATCCACATACAGGCATGTAAGGCTGTATCAAAGCTCATCAGTGCGAATTAATATCCGATTCCTTCAAGCCGGGACCGAAATCCGACTGATTTGGCATGTATATATATATATATATATATATATATATATATATATATATATATATATATATATATATATATATATATATATCTGTGTTTGTGTGTGTAAAATGAGAACGAAAAGTATCCAATTCAGACGTTCGTAATATTCAATTAAAAGTATATATATATATATATATATATATATATATATATATATATATATATATATATATATATGAATAATAAAAGACAAAAGGAAAACTACATTTAGTCTTCGCCGACGCATTTCATCATCTGAAGAACTTTATTAAAGTAAATGCAATGATTTTACTTTGCACCAAATTGAATATTTTGAAAGGCGCCACCTAAGACTATACTTTTCCTCTTGTATTTTTTATTCGTTTTGTCTCTTTTACAGATACACCCCAACTGAGAGTATTTGCATATATATATATATATATATATATATATATATATATATATATATATATATATATATCATGCTTAAAATTTTCTATGTTTATGGAGGGAGACTGCTCACTATCAGTGATAGACCTTTTATAGACTGTCCATAAGTATCAACACTACATAGTGAGAGGCTGTGTCGCGCCTCAATCTATCTTCAGGCCATGTGTACTTAATCTTTTAGCGAGCTCTGTACAAAAGTCACTGGTATATTAAGGGAAGCGATTGAGTGAAAAAGCGACATGAATTTATTTATAGTTTAGCTTTCTTGTTTGATTTTAAACTTATTCATTTATTCATTGCGATATTTTATTTATTCATTTGTTTTATAATTGTCTACGTTAGTTCTAAATTTGAAATAGAATTCATTAGTTTTAAGGATTCTATTTTGTCTTTTTTTTTTTTTTTTGGTCACTATATATTTAATAAGCTTAGCTTTCTGTAGAAATTGTGGAAGTAACATTGATTTGCTCCAGTCTTACATTCTGGGATTATAAGGACTTCCCGATCTGCTTCTACTCGTCCTTGAATATCGACATTAGGAATATACACAACCGCCTGACAAGCCACGGCTCTCCACTTATGGATATAGATGTCACGGTTCTCTGCTTGGGAGTATAGGGCCCGGCTCTTCGTTGTATAGGGCCACAGCTCTCAACTTGTGAATATAAGGCCACTACTCTCCTCTGTATAGGGCCATGCCTCTTCACTGAGGAGTATATTTGTCACGGTTCTCCACTTGGAAGTATAGGGACACGGCTCTTCTTTGTATAGGGCCACAGCTCTCCACTTGTGAGTATGAGGCCACTACTCTCTACTGAGGAGTATAGAGTAACAACTCTCTACTCGGGTGTATAGGGTCGCAGCTCCTCACTGAGAAGTATAGAGACACAACTCTCCACTAGGAAAGATAAGGCCACGGCTCGCTATTGATGAGTACAGAGTCACAGCCCTCTGTACAGGTCCATGGCTCTCCACTGAGGAGTATAGAGCAACAACTCTCTACTCGGGTTTATAGGGCCACAGTTCCCCATTGAGAAGTTCTCCATTGAGAAGTGTAGAAACACACCTCTCCACTCGGGAGTATAGGACCACGGCTCTCTATTGAGGAGTACAGTACCACAGCTATCTTCTGAGTAGTATAGAAGTACGGATCTCCACTGGGGTGTATAGGGCCACTGCTCTCCACTTGGGAGTATAGAGCCACGGTTCTCGATACGCTCTTTTCATTTCCATAGCAAGTAGATTCGTTTTTACGGATTAACCTTTGAGCCCTGCGTTCTTGAACAATTTTGACCGTTCTCTCTGAGCTCCTGAGTCAAAATTCGCAAATAATTGGCATGTAATGTTTCAGGGTAGATATAAAAATAGTTACAAAAAATATAAGCATTATACTTAGCAGGGAGACAGAATGATTGCATGTCTTCACTTTAACCCCAGAATTCTTTATTTGTGTGCCAGTCAACCCAGCTGGTGCTGATCCTTTTGATGCCCAAGAATAGCAAAACATGACGCATGTGTTAATCCACTGTTCAACATTTGGCTCGGCATTAAGTCATTTTTCTTTACCACCGATAAAGTGGTGGTCAGGGTTCAAGAGGTTAATGTTGCTAGTCCCATGCCCAAACGGCATTGAGTTTAGATTTTTCCTTCTTCTAGACTCAACCAACGCTGTAGTGTTCAGTCTTCCCTACTATTAAACCTAGAGCTAAGCGGAGATCTGGCTTCGTAACCTCTTAAAGGGTATTTGCTCATAAGGAAATGTAAAGTTCTTGTTGGGGCGCACCCACCTTCTCATCAGAATGGACTGATCTCTCTACTGCTAATAGGACGGTTCTGTAGAGTTCTGGGGAGGATTAGGTGACCATCACACTTCCGTCTCTCTACCGGAAGATACAGTTGGACTTTATACTTTTTCTGATTGTTACTGACTAACCTGCGTTCGTTTGACTACTAATCTCTCGGTTGTAAATACCTCTTCGAATATACCAGTATTTTTCCCTACGTATGTGTTTGTCCTTATTTCAATACAGGCACGCGGAAACACTCAACATCTCAACAGTTCTCGAACCGCTAACCATTAACTCACCTGCACACCCACAACATATATACCGCTTCTCTATTTTGGTCTGAAGTGCGTACACAAATTCAATATGAACAAGAAAGAAAAAGCATCAAAATACACGTAAAAAACATTAAATAAATAATTAAAAGAAAAAGAAACAGCTTCAAAAGAAAATAAATGTAACTAAACCTAAGAGAAGCGTCAGGTGGTTGACTCCTTGATCAAGACATTTATTCTTTCGCTATTTTTTTAAACGGTTTTTCTTTTCTCAACCATTTTTCAGATAATTATCATATATTTTTTTTTATGAAGAAGGCTAATCATTTCGAAATCGTTGAAGCGTGAAACCTCAGAAGCTCTTTCGTTTTCGCTTTTTTTTTTAATTTTTTATGTCTAGCTTTTATTAACTTTATTGATTATAGATCGTTGACTTCCCAGACGACGTTTAGCCGAACCAAGAGATAGATACGTCCACAAAAGCTGGCGGATACATAACACATGTTGCCTGTTGCTTCAAGTCACTGTTTTCAGTAGGGAAATGGCTGGCTTCTTTTTACGTTGCTGTTCGCCCATTACCAGTCCCAAGAGCCATCCTATCTAGAGGTTTCCTGAATGGGCTTATTCTATACATGTAAGAATTGTAGAGCATAAGGATATCTAGGATAGATAAACGTTGACCCTATGCTTGAAGTTACTGGTTGTTCCTTAGGAAGAAGCTGTCCGAATGAAACTTCTTGCTTAGAAGAATGGAATACAAAGTGAGCGAGGATGGCTCGCGTCTGTGTCTATGGCATGGCGGGTCTTAGCTGTGAAGGTCTGAACTGGGGGAACTAAGAGAATATAGCTCGTCAGAACAATTTCCATAAAAGTAGCGATATTGTTTGTTAGGGTCATTTAATGCCAAAATTTAATTTTTGGGGGAGCATTGGTTATCACTTTGACAAAAATTTATTGCTGGTAATATTTTTTTCTTTTATCAAAAATGTATTGTTGGAATTTTTTTTTTTTACTTTGGAAATGTATTGCTATAATATGTTTTATACTTTCATAGTGTTTTGACCCCAGTTTCGGGGTTAACTAGTTGCCCATAGCTAGGACTCTAACAGGTACTAATACCCCTGTATAGCATGGACCTAAGAACAACAGCAATTAAGATGTATTTCCCCGCTCCTCAAAACCTCCCGATCAGAACGCTTGCTGCCGGATATAGTTTACCGTCCTACCCAGGACAGGCGATAATGTAGCGAGAGGCTTGCAATGTTTCGTTTGTGAGAAAGGGATTATAGATTGCAAAATAATTTATCACCTACAAGGCCGCTTAAACTCTGTTGTCTGAATAGCCCAGATGTGGCAGCATCACTCCATTTTGTCTTTCTCTTGTAAAAATAGAGCATGGCAGATGGCATCAGGTAATTTCTGGCGTCCTACAAAGAGACCATTTTCTTAGCATTTTCTGCGATGGCTTACTGCAGATATTTACTTGCTAAAGCATTGTCTATGTCTTCGAAAAAAAAAAATTGATAATTTTTTCCTCTACAGCGAGAGTATTTTACATAAACTCATATTTTCAAAGATGGCTCCTGTCTGAGTCCTGGGTAACACGATAAACTACATCCGACAGCAAGGCATTTGATTAGGAGGATTTGTAGAGCATGGAACCACCTCTTAATTACAGGTGTTCCTAGATCCACCTTGACCCGGGTTCGTAGCAGTTGTCAATGTCCCAGCTATGGGTAAATACTTATCCCATCCCAAAAGTGATCAAAACAATATGAAAGTATAAAAATAGGTTTTAATACCAGCAATACTTTTTTGGAAAAATTATTACCAGCAGTACATTTCTGAAAAAGAAAAATATTCGCAGAAAACATTTTTGAAAAAAAAAATTATCAGCAATACATTTTTGGAAAAAATATTACCAGCAATAATTCTTGAAAAAATTATTTCCAGCAATACATTTTTGGAAAAAAATATTAACAGCAATATTTCTTTGGGAAAAAAAATGATACCAACAATACATTTTTGAAATAAAAATTATTACCAGCAATACATTCTTAGTAAAAAGTATTACCAACAATAAAAATCTTGTCAGCATTAAATAAACCATTGAAGTTGATATGCTGTAAAACAAAATAAACCAAACCATCCGGTCTTCTGACACTATGAGTAACCCTCGAGATGTGCTTGCTAAGTATTGATCTATGACAAGAGCTCTGTATATCGTATGATTTTCTCTGTCCGCAGAGCTCAGAAAATGTCTACTGCAGTCAATAAACAAGACTGAGGAATTTTTTATTCAAAAGCGGATCCGGAAAAATGTTCTAAAACAATTATTCGAAAAACATTTATTCGAATTGTAAATTGTTTGAATGAAGATTAATCAAATAAACAATTATTCTAAATGATAAATTTAATACATATGCGGTCTTGCTTTGAGAGACACAATGCTGATTTACTTAGAACTAATTACGCTATTGAAGAATGATATAGGGCTTTTTTGCAACAAGTGTCAGCTCATCATCCCACTATATGGTAATACTTAGGCACCCTTAAAAGAGAACAAAATTAAAATTAATCGAAAGGACAACTATATTAAATGATAATTATTCGCAATGCAAAATTCTTTATTGCAATAAAAATGAAAATATTAAAAGAGGAAATGCATAAGTGATAATTATTCGAAATATCTATTAGGTTGGTGCAAAAATAATGACGTAATAATGTCGTTTTTTGACGTTAAAAATACGTCAAAAAACGACATTATTATGTCATTATTTTTGCACCAACCCAATATGTTTGAAATACGTATGTGGTCTTGCTTTGAGAGAGTCAATGCTAATTTACTTAAAACTAATAACGTCATTGAAGGATGGCATGGGTTTTTTTGGTTTTTTTTTGCAACAAGTGTCTTCCAATCATCCCACAATATGGAAATTATTAGACTCTCCAAAGAAAATTCATATTGCCAAACTAAGAGCATGTTGCCAAACTAAGAAAATGTTGCCAAAATATCAAGAGCGTTAAGAAATCCCGCGACGTAATTGGAAAACTTAAAAAAAATAATAATGGTATCTTAGTACTCTTTAGTAGTTGACTATTTGCGTTTAGTATCATATAACTTAAGATTATAAGGATTTTTTCTTACTAAATTGTTTTATTAACGACATTTATCATGGGTGTATTTCCTCTTTTAATTTTTACATTTTTATTGAAATAAAGAATTTTACATTTCGAATAATTATCGTTTAATATAATTGTCCTTTCGATTAATTTTCATTCAAACAATTTACAATTCGAATATTTTCGAATAATTGTTTTCGAACAATTATTTTCGAAAAATGTTCTCATAATCTTCCAATTTCGTTACCCTTGGGCTTGTTGACCCGGGTATAGACTCAACCGCTTCCAATATATTTAATTCTAGAGCAGTGGTTCCCAACTGATTTTGGGCCATGCCCACTTTGGTATTTCTAAAATTCTGGTGCCGCACTGTAATATTTAATTCTTACTTATTTCAAATTTTACTGAATTTCACGTGAAGGAAGCTTAAAAAGCCATTAACTTGGCATCTAAACAATCCTCCAAAGACCATGGCGTCCATGAAAGAGAAAAATTTAAAAAAAGCAAACAAAAAGATAGTTAAATATATATATAGTTTCAAAACATATAATATAGAACTGAAAGGCAGAAATATAAAATATTTAGATGAAAGTTTTATTCTGTAATATAATTTGATCATTTTAATCAGGAAATAATAATGCAAAATGAAATTTGAACTCATCATAAAATGACTGTTAGTAATATCTTTGTGCGTCATGCCTGCTTCAGATAGATTTTATATTAGGCAGCAATTTAGTCGTTTAGTGGATATCCAGTCGATTTCTTTTCTTCAATAACAAATCATTTACAACACTAAAGCCACATTTAGCTAAATATGAAAATGGAAATGGTAACAATAAATTTCTTGCAATGGTGGTTGAATTTGAATATTCAGTTACTGTCTTATCACAAAGCTATGCCATCACTCCTTTTTATATTGAATAAAGTTTTAACAGACTCATCATTTTGCATCTCCGAGAGTTGAGACTCACTAGAAAACAATTCACTGTTAATAACTCATTCTCGAATTGCCACCTTATTCTGTTAGTATATTAATCCGAAGGGTACACATCCTACGCATGCCCCACCAAAATATTACCATGTCCCACTGGTGGGGCATGTGCCCTACGTTGGGAATCATTGCCCTGAATCAGTATTAATTCCAAAAGAAACTCTTAAAATGTAAAAATATTTTCTGCCTTTAAATAACCGGCAAAGGGATGATAAGCCGTAAAAAATAATCTATCAACCAATCAAGAGAATGACGATAGAGAAGGAGTAAAAGAAAGGAGGGGAACTAGAAAACAATTCACTGTTAATAACTAAATCTCGAATTTCAACCTTATATTGGTGGTATAGTAAGCCGAAGGGTGCACATCCCACGCATGCCCCTACCAAAATACTACCATGCGACCAACGTTGGGAATCAGTAAAGTGAGCATATGTCTAAATTTGTGACTTTAATTTAAATTAAACCAACAATTTTTTTTTTTTAAATTCAATGTAACTGCAACCAGTATTAACTCTTTTGACTATATTTTATAAACCGGAACGATAGGAACGTTTTTTTAAAACGAATGTAAACCGATGTTATGCTTACTATTTTAACACAAGTGCAAACGTAGGCCGTGTCTCTCTTTTTGAGCGCCTGCTGCCATATTACATTGAAGCAGCTGTTCCCATACAATCCGTAGTTAAGCAATGTCAACACTGGTCAATAACTAGGTGGCTAACTGCTTGAGGATAACAGATGCTGTATGCTTGAATGTGCTGGTGGAGTAAATTATAATGTCTCGGAATTGTTAATCGGAGTGTCGAATTCCAATTGAGTTTGGTATATTCACTTACGCGCAAGTAACCTTTGAAAATATATGAATCCATATCATCTCCCCCAACTATGGGTAAATTAGTAAGATCATTAAATAGCCCACAGAGGTCGATATGCCGCTAAACAAAAAAACAACCAACAAACAAAAGGCTCTTTATGAGCCCCGTGGAAACAGTATCTCTACTAAAACCAATATTATCTACCAAAATAAATAAATATAATTGCGTCCAAAATATTTAGATTCCTGCATTAAGTAGCCCACAGAGGTCGACATGCCGTTAAACAAAATACAACCAACAAACCAAGGTCTATTTTTGACCCTTAAATAACCTAAAATATAATGAAATGTCTTTAGATTTAACAACCTATCCTCGACTCCGTGTCAATATAATTCGTTACGAGTTATTTTATCGACATTAAATAATCTAAAATTTAATGAAAAGGTGTTAAATTTAACGACCTATCCTCATCTCTCTGGCAATATAATTCGTTACGTGTATTTTTCTCGACATTAAATAACCTAAATATCGTTTAATTAAACAACTTAGGGGTCAGTGAGAGGGAGGATAACGTAGTCAATGAAAGCTGGCGTGATAAGGTCACACGCGTCGGTTCGACGCCTTCATGGCATGGGATTTGACAGCGGAAGTGGTGTGCCATGAAATTTAACTCATAGCTGACAATTTTAAACGTAGATCCTGTTTAAAACTAGCCGACTCTCTCGATGAAAACATCGGTTTACGTTCGATCAGTTAAGCAGCGTCGAGCGCGACCAGTACTTAGACGGGTAACCGTTTGAGAACAACGTCTTACAACTCTCATATTCAGTTTATGGTATCCTCAACACCCTTCCGTCGAATCACATTTTTGTTGCTTCAAGTCTCTCGTTGTTGTCTCCAAGTCTCTCCAAGTTATCATGAGATTATATTCACTGTTATAAAAGGGGAATCATATTACGTAACAGTTCAGTACTTTTTTCGTTATCTGTCTGTATTGCCCGTAAGGACAGGTGGCCCAGCGTTGGTTGAATCCAGTTACTTGACGCTAGGAGTTCCGAGTTCAATAACTGGCTACAGTGGAGGTGAACAAAAACTTGTTGAATTAAAGGGAGACATCCGAATGAGGCATGGCACGGGGAATTAGTACAATCTCTCCTGGTGGGCGAAATAAAGTGTTCAGTTCGAATCTGCAATCACCTGAAGACCGGAGTGTACAACAGTCGAAAAGTCGGGGATATGACAACGAAGATCAGGACAACAGTCCGAACAATGTAAAATATATTTTCTTTGCTTTTTAACGAAATCTTTCAGTTTCATAATACTTTACTTAGCATTTGGAAGGCATCTTTGGCTATCCCAATTGCGCCTTCGGATTTCAGTGTCACATTTTCGGTCCTCTCTTAAAATACTTACCAGGGATTTAAATCGTTGTACATATCCCCGATTTGTAATTCGCATGTTAATCTGTCCCATTTGCTAACAACAATACGTCGTGTTAATTTTCATATCAGTGCTCTCTTGTCAGAACTAAACCGGTTTATCGATCCTTTCTGTTTAGAGCTAAACCGTTTTATCGACAATCTCTCATCAGAGATAAACTGGTATATGAGTCTTCTCAGGTCAGAGCTAAACCGGCTTATCTGTCCTCGTTTATAAGAGGTAAACCGTTTTATCTCGTCAGAGTAAAAACCGAGGTAAAAAAAATATACAGCCCCAGACTAGTCATATGCAAAGAAAAGAATATAAATCTCAAGTCTTGAAAGAGAGTTCCTACCTAACTCTGAAAGTTAAATTAGTCATATATATATATATATATATATATATATATATATATATATATAAACACAGAAACACACAGGTACGATATTCAAGTCAACATGAAAAGACGATAGACATAAGAGTAAGACTAATCAAAACAGAATAACTGAACGCTGATCTTAAAAATTTCAGTTATTCTGCTTTGATTAGTCTTACTCTTATGTCTATCGTCTTTTCATGTTGACTTGAATATCGTCTAATGTTAATTATGTTTTAATAACTATGTCCTGAAGAATGTCTACTAGACCGAAACGTCTGGCGTCGACATTGAAATAAAATTAAAACAGCATATTTGCATATTCGGATTTTTGTTTTTCCATATACTTTTCTTCATACTGTCGGATCTATATCCATATATTTACTTACACACACACACACACACACACATATATATATATATATATATATATATATTTGGTTGCAAAAGCGTGAAACCCATTGTCACAGACTCACATCAATCCAACCAAATATGTTAGCTC
>OZ010609.1:21013005-21023005 GCA_963932145.1 Acanthosepion lycidas | reverse complement strand
TTTCTCTCAGTGGAAAGTATCATTATGCCATTTCTAACCTTAGGTCCCTGGGCGGGACCCGGAAAGAAATGTGTAAACGCCAGAAATCAAAGGAAATAATAATAATAATAATAATAATAATAATAATAATAATAATAATAATAATAATAATAATAATAATAATAAATGTTTTGCAGGTAAAGAGCAGTGTTTGAATGACGGCGACAGTTTGAACATTTCAGGGATTAATGACTTTATTATTGATATGTTTGTATAATCAATAAATCCATGTGGGCATGTTTTGGTTTTCATTGCTGTATACCTACTTTTGCACCCCCTTCGTATTTGTCTGTGACGTCATTTTCTTGCACGTGTCCGTCGATAATCTCGTCTAATTTTCAATGCAAAAATAAAAGCAAATGTTGAAACATTTTACTTACAAGTTCATCTTCGATTTTTGTCCAAAGCCAGTCAATAAATATTCCGATCATATGTAGATTTCCTGACAACATCGGGTGACCTTACTTGGAAGAAAACAATGCGTGAAACCAAAAGAGAAAAAAAAAAAAAAATAATGGAAAATATTTTTTTAAAAAAAAAGATCATTTGAATTTGAATTTTTCAACGACTTTATTATTAATTTTACGTATTTCTAAATTCTTTATCAAACACATAGAAAGATGTTTTGAATCCAAGATTTTTTTCTTTTTTTTATATTTATTAATTTTACATTTTATTCGTCATTTTTTTTTTTAATCTTTTTTAATTGTCTTTGAGATTTTCGTGTCATTTTCGTTACTTTCCAGAGTCACGTTTTTTTTTTCTCAACTCATATTATGTAATCCAACTGAATTATTGAAAGCACATTCTTGTTTTGTCTTGTACTAAATTTTTCAAAATGTTCTCTCTGTTTTCTTTAAAGTTATTTGTTTGGTCAGTAATATTTTACCTCGCCTTATAATGCGAATTTGATTTTATCCAAACTTTTGGCAATATTAATTTGTAATAGTTTCAATGGTTTAGAAAATAAACTTAGAGTGAATCCAGAGAACTAATAATAATAATAATAATAATAATAATAATAATAATAATAATAACAACTATGATTTTTAAAAAATGCTTAGTGGAAAATGTCATGATGCCATTTCTGACCTTAGGTCTCTGGTTGGGACCCGAAAATTAATGAGTGTACACAAGAAATCAAAGGAAATAATAATAATAATAATAATAATAATAATAATAATAATAATAATAATAATAATAATATATTTTATTTGAAATGCGTGCGTTAATTATTAATCCTCGCATACTTAGAAAAACTAATTAAATTATTTCATTTACTACAGATCTAGAGTGAGACTTGGAAAATGATTGTATCAAACAGTAAATGAAATAAATAAATAAATAAATAATAACAATAATAATAATAATAACAACGATGAATTGCCAAAAGTTTAAGCCACCTTTTCGCTTTATAAAGTCAGGTAAAAATATCCAGATTTTGATTTTTTTTTTTTTCTTGGTTATCATTGTTTCAGTTTTTTTTTGTTTTTTTTTATCTGTTTTCTTTTTATATATAAAAAACGAACAAAAATGATGCTGACTTAAATCTGTGACTGTTTTTATATAATTGTTGAAGTATTCATTTTTTTATATATATATTTTCACCTGGGTGTCTGTGTTGTCCAAGGACTATACAATTACATAGCAGGGATAGATATATCAAATGCATATACACTTGCTCGCCTTTTTGTTTGTTTGTTTTTTTTTTTTTCAGTTTTTTTTTTTTTTACGTTTTCCCTTTCATTTTTATCTCTTCATATTTAAAAGTGGATGCTATCGTGTCGATTGTAGAAGGTATTCATGGAATTTTCTTCCGAAACAGGTTTATATATATATATATATATATATATATATATATATATATATATATATATTATCACCTGAAACCGTAGATGACAATGACTTGCGATGAGTCAATAAAAACAGTGATGAATGTACAGAGCCCCCACCCCAACCCAGAAATCTCAAACAAGAGTTCTCGTCTGCGACTGTAAAAGTTTATGCAAATGTGTTTAGTTTTTGTTTAATTTCCTTTTTTTGTTTTTATTTTAACATTTTTTCCGATTTCAACATTGATTTGTATTCAATTTGAAATTGCTCCTTCATTATTTTTTTTTTCATTTTTTAAAAATCTTTTTTTTTTTATCTCATTTTTTTTCATTCCTTCGAATATTGGACAAAAAATTAAATTAACAAAAAAAGAAATCAAAAAAAAAAGAAAAAAAAAAAGAAAAGTAAAACAGGTTGGCGCGTGTGAAGCATTGCTTTCCATTTTGACAAAGGAGGCGTCGCGTTCGACCTGCAAAATCGACAAAAAGTGGAAGTCTTCATATACACACACAGAAAAAGAAAACAAAACAGGATGACCATGGGCACCTGCCGCAGAGCGTTGTCACTGAGCTCGTCTCGCAGACAGATAAGTTTAGGTAGTGAGTTCGATCCTCACCGGGAGTTCTCAAGTTTGGGCTAAACAGATACATATTAATTCACTAACTGTAGATAGATAACATTTATTAAATTTAGTTTAATCTCTTAGCAAACATCTTTAACACTTTCTTTCTTCTATCTCTTTTTTAAACATGTTGATATCTATCTATCTGTATATGAAAGCAAACTATTTGTTTTTAAACCTGTTATTTATCTATCTATCTATCTATCTATCTCTTTTTTAAACATGTTGATATCTATCTATCTATCTCTTTTTTAAACATGTTGATATCTATCCACTCTATATATGAAAGCAATCTATTTGTTTTTAAACCTTTTATCTATCTATCTATCTATCTATCTATCTATCTATCTATCTATCTATCTCTTTTATAAACATGTTGATATCTATCTATCTATATATGAAAGCAATATATTTGTTTTTAAACCTGTTATCTATCTATCTATCTATCTATCTATCTATCTCTCTCTCTCTCTCTCTCTCTCTATATATATATATATATATATATATATATATATATATATATATATATCCTTTTCAAACCTGTTGATATCTATCTATCTGTCTACTTATCTATCTATGAAAGGAATCTATTTTTGAAAACCTTTTCTTATTTATCTATCTATCTATCTATCTATCTATCTGTCACAGTCTGTTCATATCTATCTATCTATCTATCTATCTATCTATCTATCTATCTATCTATCTATCTATCTCAGACTGTTCATATATATCTATCTATATAAGACGGTTCATATCTATCTATCTATCTATCTATCTATCTATCTATCTATCTATCTATCTATCTATCTATCTATCTATCTGTGCTTATGGCTATAATATGTTGAAACATCGGTTCTGGCACAATCACCGAAGTTAAGCAGTGTCGGGTCATGAGAATACCAGAAATCGAAGAATCGAGATCCAATTCCAATCAGGTTCATTATATTTACTTAGATGCAAATAGAATAGTATTGGGAAATGTATGAATCAACGATTTCTCTCCCATCAGTTGGTTAATTAGTAGTAATAGTGTCAGTAAATTCATGATAAGCCTAAAAAGCAAATCTCCCTCTCTCTCTCTTTATATATATATACATATATATATATATATATATATATATATATATATATATATATATATATATATATATATGTATACACACATACACACACATACATACATACATACATATATATATATATATATATATATATATATATATATATATATATATATATATATATATATATATAAATATATATATATATGTGTGTGTAATTTATTCCGGAGGGATAATTTTTCTTCTTTATTTAGGCCTGTTGATATTAATTTCAATCTTCAAGAAATTAAAATAAAAAAAATGAACTGGAATAACAAATCAAATACGCGTATCCCCAAATACAATTTTAAAGTAACAGGAAATACATATATATATATATATATATATATATATATATATATATATATATATGACGGCCTGACGATTGCGTCTAGCATGAAACTGCCTCTCGCCTTTGAGTGTTGACTTCAATGTTGACTTTTATATTTATATATGCTCTACCTCTGATATTGAGCAGTTTATCCGATAAATATAGCACACCATAAAAATATATTTCTTCATATATATATACATATATATATATATATATATATATATATATATATATATATATATATATATATATATATATTCTTAGTCATTGCCGACGCGTTTCGACAATCTGAATTTATCAAACAAGTTTAAAAGCGAAATGCTTTTAGTTTTATTAAATTCAAAATATTAAATTATGTCCTTTTTATCTAATTTATCACAACTTCCGACTTATGCTGATGAAATTTAACATATATATATATATATATATATATATATATATATATGCATGTGTGTGTTTTTGTTACTTCAACAGTTTATTAAACATATATATATATATATATATATATATATATATATATATATATATATATGTATGTATTGCTACAAAAACAAAAAGAAAAAAGTTCCTAAAAATTGCAATGAAGAAAAAGTAATTCCTCAATGCTCACATAGATTAATCAAAAACTCACACCTCACATTTCCTCTCAACGCCCAGAAATTCCTAAAATCCTCAGCACAGGAATCAGAATTTGATAAAGCACACAAAATAGTGGCGTGACCATCATGAATAAAAACTGATCGAATTAAGAAGTTCAAACAATCACAACCGCAATAAATAAATCCATATATATATATATATATATGATCTGGGAATTTAACTATATATATATATATATATATATATATATATATATATATATATATATATATATATATATATATATATATGCACATATCATTGAATACGACATACAAGGTGCTTTTAATTTAGTTTTTTATACAATTTCTCATGTGAGCTATTTTTTTTTCTTTTCACATTTTAAATTACATAAAAACTCTCCGAATGTTCTTTTTATCCGAGCGCTTTCGGCTATACATTTATCCATTTCAATGATTGAATATTTTAATTGTTAAATAAGAAATAGTTTGTTGTGTGTATGTTTTGTAAAAGGTTTTCATTTTTTAAAACACGGTCAAGATATTGTGTCCATGTTCAAAGTTAATATTATTAAATGCTGTTGTTTTTTGCTTTTATTAATAAGGCTTCCATTAATTTTAGCCTTTTTTTGCATGCAAATGATGATATTATATTAGTGTTGTCAACAAGTATGGTACGAATAGTGTCCGGTCGGTCTCCATGCATATTTAAATGAGATCTAATTGAGCTATGATCAGAAAGGTGTAGAGTGAGTCTTCGCGTCAAACATGTTGTAGTGTGGCCTATATAATTATTTATTAATTTTGATCAGGAATACAATTCCTTAATGGGGATTTAAATTCGTAAATAATATTTGCCCTATTTAATTTTGTCGTAGGAGGTGAATTATTATTTTTAACTATATATACATACATACATATACTTATATATATATATATATATATATATAAATTTAGGATTAGATATACTTAAAAAATGTTTGATTGCTTCTTGCTCGTGAATTAATTTGACAGTGTTACACAATGTTTATAAAATATTTAACAATTTTTAATTTAACCAGAATCAACTCAGTTTCTTTAATTACAATTTTACATGAGAAAACTAATCAGCCTTATACTTTAATATACACGCCCTCTCTCTTTCTCTCTCTCTTCTTCATGCACACACATATGTGTGTATATGCGCACGTGTCATGTCTGTGTGCATATAAGTAAACGTCAGTGTATGCGTGTGTAATAGAGAGAGGAGCAAAAGGCATTCTGTTTCGTGTGAAATACGATGTCAGCCAGCTGTTGTATTTTGGTTTCCCTTGAACGTCTTTTAGTCTCTTAAATTGTGTGTCCAATTACATTTACATTTTGCTCAGTCTATAGACTTTGCAACCGACTTTCCTATATACATTTCTAGGCATGAACTGTTTACTTATATATACTCACACACTGTGTCAAATATATTCATTTCTATGTATGCACGGTTTTGCCTATCTATCTATCTATCTATCTATCTATCTATCTATCTATCTATCTATCTCGGTCTATTGAGATCTATCTATCTATCTATCTATCTATCTATCTATATTTTTAATCTGAATTAATATTTAAATTATTTTAGTTTGGGATTAATTTATGCGTTATATATTTTTAATAACATGTGATTTATGAATTCATCTATCTATCTATTTCAGTTTGTTCATATCTATCTATCTATCTATCTATCTATCTATCTATCTCTATCTCTATCTCTCTCTCTCTCTCTCTATATATATATATATATATATATATATATATATTTGAATATATATATATCTATATATATATATATATATATATATTTGAATATATATATATATATATATATATATATATATATATATATATATATACAGTTTATGAAAAACTAGGTAATCCGTATGGGTAAACATAAGGAGGATATAATCCAGAGAGCTCAATGTAAATCCAGAGCAAATAATTTAAATAAAAACAGACCACTTTAAGGTTCCATGTAATAAATTATTTCATCTTTAGGAACCCCCAAAATAACACTTTCAAAATAAAGCAAAATAAGAGCGTCTGTTTCTAGTTTTTTTTTTACAAAGAAAATTAGTCACATCTTCTCTTCTCTCTTAACTTCCTTCTCTCTTTTTTTCTTTATGAGTTTTTTCTTCTCTACCTCTTCGATATCAATATATAACTTCCGTTAAGTTAACCGTTTAAATGGGTCAATATTGGCTAACTCACTCATGTCTTCTCTCTCTGCCCCCTTACTTCCTCACTTCGTTAATTTACATATCTTTAATACGGCCCGTCAAAAATGTGTAAATTTTCTTTTCATTTTTTGTTTGGAAGTTAAGTTTGATTATCCGCAGTCCTTTTAGAAGGACTGTGGTGAAATAATTTATTATATGAAACCTTGAACTGGTCTGTTTTTATTTAAATTATATATATATATATATATATATATATATATATATATATATATATTCATAACGATCTCTTTCATTCTATGTGTGGCCATTTCTGTCTTATATCCGGGTTTCTCTTATATCCGGGTTACACTGTATATATTAGGTTGGTGGAAAAATAATGACGTAATAATGCCGTTTTTTGACGTTAAAAATACGTCAAAAAACGACATTATTACGTCATTATTTTTCCACCAACCTAATATATATATATATATATATATATATATATATATATATATATATATATAAGTAAATAAACCTAAAGAGCTAGACTAACCTATCTAGGTTTCACCTTCGCGGATTGTCAGGGCGGACTTACGTCCGCGTAGGTGAAACCCAGGTAGGTTAATCTGTCTCTTTAGTTTTATTTATTTATTTTGCTATACTTAGCATATTCAGTGCTTTGCTTAGTCATTGTTACTTTACTCGTGTCGGAGGTTTTTGTTCTTTGGACTCTGAACTTAGATTCTAGACCATTATTTACGCCGGAAGTACATCTTCTTAGTTCTTTCTTCTTTTTACACTATTTCCCCTTGGGTATTGGTTTGTTCATTTACAATGTGCACCTAAGATTTTGCCGGACGAGTATAGCTGCTTACATTTATAAGGTTATATATATATATATATATATATATATATATATATATATATATATATATATTAAGACATTTTTATGTTTATACATTTTTTTTATAGATGCAAATATTTAAGTAAATGCTCTGTTTATAATAAACAGTATCAAACAACATTTACCGGCCTGAATGTCCGAGAAATTTTCATAGAAAATATTCGTCCTTCGATAGTAAATTCGACCTTGCCGACCGAACGATACTTTGTAGCCGAGTGGTTAGGCACGTCAGGCCATATGACGGTTCCGTATAGGATACAGGTTCGAATCCTGTCAAAGGACGAATATTTTCTATGAAAATTTCCCGGACATTCAGGCCGTTAAATGTTGTTTATTATAAACAGAGCATTTACTGAAATATTTGTGTCTATAAAAAGAATGTATAAACATAAAATATCTTAAAATAATTGTCGGCCTTCGTCCATTTCGTAATATATATATATAAAAAGACGAGGAAAACTTAACTGAGCAGACGGCTTTCATCCTCTGAATGCCCTTATCAAGGTGAATGTAAGGATTTTGGATATATTTCTTTATATACAAGAACCAATATATTATTGGTTTTTGAAATTTAAGAAAGCTCATGAATATTGGTGCGAATTTTTTAACGTCAAAAACCGTCATTATTTTTGCACCAACCTAATATTTATAAGATTTAGTCGCCGAAGAGTCGAAGCAATCTATGGAGACCGCGTATCTCTAAAAAGAATACCCGCTCAGCCCGGTGGCTAGGATCAAAGTGTAGTATCTGCGCTTTGTGAGCTGCCGGTCTGGGTGTCTGTCGAACTCTCTGCTTACAGAGAGGAATTCTGACAAAGCTCCGCCGAAGGTTAGGGTTTCGTTGGTGGAGGTTGACGGAACTGGCCCCCCTCGGGGGGTCTGGATGGTTATTTAATTTTGGCTGAGCCTACGGGCTCGGAGATACCCACATTAAAAAGGCCTTGTGCCACATTCAATCCTCGTGGGTGGATTGATAAATACCATCTATGGAGACCGCGAAATGACACATTTTCGATGTCTAATTAGCGAAAGGTGCAAAAGATGTACTTTTTCATCTGAATTAGTATTTAAATTATTTTAGTTTGGGATTAATTTATGTGTAATATATTTTTAATAACAGGAGGTTTATGAACATAACCATTTTCTCATAATTTTAACGCTTTTATTTTCATGTGTGCTATCTTGGACTGGTTAGAAAATAAAAATGGCTGCTCGCTCATCTCGTATCTAGCCAATCCCTGTTGCAGACCCCTGTTCAAGCACATATGTACTCCTTCAACATCCACAGAGCCCACCTATAATTTATATCAGTAGCGGACATTATTTACAGTTTCTGGGAGAGAATGCATTATCTAGTGTGATCAACAGACCGGACAAGGCAAGTACGCTAAAACGCTCGGTCGTAATGACTTGTGACTTTGTGCTAGGAAAATTATTGATAGTTCCGCCAAAGAGTTCCTTTAATCCAGTTTCACTCACAAGCCTTGGGTCAATCTGTGGTATCGTTTTCTGGCACTTTTTAAAGGTGCCACATGCACCTTGACGCTTTCAAAACGGATCTCCTTGATGATCCCCTTGAACTTGAAGGAAAGAAAGCGGTCACAGGGAGCAACATCAGGTGAATAAGGAGGTTGTTTCTGTACGGCGATGTTCTTCTCGGTCATGAACTGCCGGATGCTCAAGGCGTAGTGAGCAGTTGCATTGTCGATTTGTACTGCAACAGCTCTCGTCTTTTCTCTTGCCCACTGAGCGAAGCAAACACCGCAGGATCTCTTTGTAAGCTTGCTGATTGATCGTCTGGCCCAATGCCAAGATCTCACTGTAGACGATGTCTTTCATATCGAAGAACGGATACGTCCCGTTACTTTTCAGACAGGCCTCATATATATATATATATATATATATGAAGAGGCCTTTTATTTATCAACTATAAAATTTTATGTAAGAAGCTGAACGAGCATATAGCTGGTTAGCATTGTGTTAAATTACTTCCCTGACACTTTTAGCTTTTATTTATTTGGAAAGTTAAACGCCAGACTAAGATATATCTTACGAAATAATGTCACAACTTTTATCTTTCTATAAGGAAATTGTCTAGGATTTATATGCAGACAACTTTGTGTCATGACCTATATTAAAACATTTTTCGGTGAATTTGAATTTAGCGTAGGTCATATTCGATTGGTTAATCACGGCAAAGATCACAAGCTTAATTTTTAAAAGTAGTCTGCCTTTGAAATTAAATTAATCTTTCGCTCGCCATGGGTTCGATATCGGCCGAAGAGACACATTTGTGATGTTGAAACATGATTGTAATCGTGTAGCGATTTTTAACATGTTTTTGTTTTAATAAGCTAAAATAAATAATATTTAGCTCTAC
>OZ010609.1:21000505-21010505 GCA_963932145.1 Acanthosepion lycidas | reverse complement strand
ACACGCACGCACACACACACCCTGCCTTTTATAGATAGAGATTCTTACTTTGTCCTGGACATTGTGTTCTTCCTGGATTCTATCCTCTTATGAATTTATATATATATATATATATATATATATATATATATATATATATATATATATAATATCTATCCATTTCTCTCTCTCTCTCTCTCTATATATATATATATATATATATATATATAGAGAGAGAGAGAGAGAGAGAGAGAGAGAGAGAAGTCAATGTCACTTAAAAATAGTAAAACAAGGTAACATTATTACTACTATATAGTATAGCAGGTAACTCGTATTCAAGGATACCCGTCTACTAGGACGGCTAGCCAAACCCTATTGCAGACACTTGCTCAGGCGCATTTGTGTTTTCTCAACACCCACTGAGCTTACCTGCGTTATATATTGCAACTATGCTGAGCAGACCTTAGTTACAGATTATGGGAAAGAGCGAGTTATCTAGCGTAAAAATTTGAACAAGGCCAGCACGCTCACGCCATCGGCCACGATGACTTGTGACTTCTTGCTAGCACATCTATCGACGGTCCCCAATGGTTCCGTCTACCCATTTTCACTCACAGGCACTTCCCAAAGATGCTGCACGCTGGGATCGGCCTCTTCAGTCCGATAACACCAAGAAATTTTCCTTGTTGACAAATCGATTCTGGTGAAATTTGAACCCGGATCTCATGGTCAGAATGCAAACGTTCTTACCACTGGGCTATACTACTAATGTTACTACAACTACTGATGATTTCTTAGTAGCGTAACAGATGTTTTTATTTTCTCAAATAATATTGATATATTAAATATTACAAAACCGAAAACTAAATTTCGTATTACCCATAAGGAGATGACGTCATTATTCATGAATAAATTTTCATTTATTTATAACAGGTTCTGGTTCTTTTACCGCCACGGCTACGATGTAGGAAATGTTGTCATTGAACCGGGCTCAATTTTTGGTCTCATCTGCTTTAACTTTTGCCCAAATTACCCTCAGTAAAGAATGAATCTCTTCTCCCTGTATGCGTTAAATAGCAGCGGAGACTGGGCTCTTTAGCCTTGTTTGACTCCCCGTCTAGGAGAAAAAATAAACAAAGCATGGCACTTCGATCATCTCGCAACAATATTCTTTCTAGGGAGATGAAATCATCAGATATTAAGCACTATTTCTTCAATTTTGGATTGCTCAAACAAAATCAAGCCTGACCCCTGCACCGAAGCATTTTTCATTGACATGGCCGGCGAAAAAGATAACATCTTTCCAATTACTCTTATATATCATGGATAAGAACAAACGAATCAAGGTAAACCGCCAGAAAATCCACACAAGTGATTTGATTCAAGTGGTAAAGGCTTTTGAGTAACCATCCACACTTTTCGGAACTATTGATACACTCAGTCAGTGCCACAGTCGAAGCAGACAATAGACACACACAAACACACACACACATATATATATATTAGGTTGGTGCAAAAATAATGACGGTTTTTGACGTTAAAATATACGTCAAAAACCGTCATTATTTTTGCACCAATCTAATATATATATATATATATATATATATATATATATATATATATATATATATATATATATATGAAGAAATATAGTCTTAAGGTGCGCTATATTTATGGGAGAAATAGCTCAATATCAGAAATAGAGTGTGTGCAAATATAAAAGTGAAATTTGAAGTCAACACTTCAGTCTGTTTCATGCTAGACGCAATCGTCAGGTAGCCTGACGATTGAGTCTAGCATGAAACAGCCTGTCGCCTCTAAGTGTTGACTTCAATGATCACTTTTTGCTATAGTGGAACACAGCTATTCTATTGTTAATAGACTCTCCCACTTATAATAAGTAGGAGTAGTAGCAGTCGCTAAGTCGCTCAGTGAGTCGGTGTGAGTTCAGCCCGAAGTCGGGCGACCGGCTGACGGCTGATCGGTTGAACTCTCTGCCTTCGGGCTGGGAGGAACCCGAACGAGGCTACGCCGAAGGGCGGAGTCTCTTTCGGGGAGGTAAACCGACCCTGAACCCGTTTATACGTGTTTTAAAAGGGCATATTTTTGGCCGAGCCCACGGGCTCGGAGATCCCACGTTAAACCGGCCTTGTGCCACATGATACCCTCGTAGCATCATGTGGCACCGGGGGGTGACTGAATATCGCTCAGTGAGTTGGTCAGTCAGTCGATGTCGGACAACCGTTAGTCGGATACTAAAAGTATCAGCGACCACCACTTGATTGCTGCGTCATTATCTATTATATCAAGTTCCTAACGTTTTGTACGTCGAACCTATTTTAGGACCGACTTAGTACAACTAAAAGCCTCCCCTCTGAAACTACTCTACAACACTTATATATATATATCTATATCTATCTATCTATCTATCTATCTATCTATCTATATATATATATATATATATATATATATATATATATATATAATGGTTTATGAAAGAACGGCCATCACCCATCAGTCTACCACTGTGTAGAGCTCCAGCTAGAGCCTTCCAGTATTATCCTTTACCTGACCCCGTCGCCTTCACTCTCTCGCCGGTGGACCTTGCAAGTAAACTGTGTCAATAAGAATGAACAAATCAGTCAGTACAAATAAATGGCACAGACGAAGCAGACAATAGAACTCAGGCTTTCGTGTAAGAGTTTTCCATCTTCTACACCAGACGTGTTCTATAACTCTAAAGAGCCTGGTCAGCTTTAATATATATATATATATATATATATATATATATATATATATATATGTGTGTGTGTGTGTGTGTGTGTGTGTGTGTGTGTGTGTGCGTGTGTGTGTACTACAGTTCAAAGGGCCTGAAGCCACTGCCAGTATTAACACAGATGAACTTGACAGAAGACTAAAAAAAAAAAATGATATAGAGCTCTTAGAGTCATTGAAAAAAGAAGGGAATCAATCATCAAACTTATACTTTGAGAATATTTTGCAATGAATGCCAAAATGTTGTACTGCAGAAATCAAGGCCAAAGGAGGATATTTCGACGAGAGCAAAATTTAATCAAAAAATGCTTTTTTACTTTCTGTCATAAAATTTCTAATTTAAATAGTCTCACTTTTTTAAAATGTATAATAATTTTCTCTTATTTAAAGTACAAAACAACTACGTTTTGGCCCAATTTAAAAAATTACCAGGTGTGGCGTCAAACTTTTGAACTGTAATATATATATATATATATCAACAAAACATATGTACTTCTAGAATGCTTATTTAACATATCTTTATTGAACACTTTAAGGAATATTTCTTTATCTTTTTTAAAATCAATCCTCCTTTAACCTCAAATCTCCACTCTTCAGGAGACTAGATTGTAAAATTATTTTGCAATCAAATCTCCTATATTTGAAGAGCTGTCTGGTATCCACACTTCTTAATGAGAATTTTTGTTTCTATCGTAACAGGAAAATGTTCTTACTCATATTGAATAAAGCCTCCTGCTGTTGCCACGAAGAATCGGGAATCAAGCTGATTGACCTATAAATATAAACTTTTATATTATAGTTTCTATTCATTGAGTTTTCTCACAATAATTTTTTAGTGGCTTAAACGAAATAAGAATTGACTGTTGACCTCGTCTTCTTCTTCTTCTTCGTCTTCTTCTTCTTCTTCTTCTTCTTCTTATTATTATTATTATTATTATTGTTGTTGTTGTTGTTGTTGTTGTTGTTGTTGTTATGTATGTATGTTATGTATGTATGTTATGTTTCCTGCTTTGTATCTTGTAAAGCGGGGTTCAAACTATTGGTCCATAGGCCCTATAGGAGAATTATCATTTAATTGATAGCACTTTTCTTAGTATATGGGATGTTCCTAGTAAGGCGATCTTCTGGGTAACTTTTATGTTGTTGTTACATGGGACACTGTTAGGAAAGTTGTTCATTCCTTTTCTCCCGAGGCCCAGTACTCCGATTACTATTGGTACAGTCTCGGTCTTCATTCCCTACATCTTGTTAATCTCGATCTCTAGGTCCTTGTATTTTGACAATTTCTCGATAATTTTCATGGAGCTATTTATCTCAGATGGTACTGCTATGTCAATAAGCATACACTTTCTGAATTTCTTGACTTTTACGATAATATTATGTGTGTTGGCTTTTATTTTCCTGTCAGTTTGTATTGGCATGTCCCAGAGGATAGTTACATCTTTATTTTGGGTAGCTAGTCTGGTTGGTGCTATTATTATTATTATTATTATTATTGGTCGAGAGTTCAGCACGCCTACAAAGTAACGCCAGGTACAATTATTCAAAACCCACCAAGGTATACCAGGCACATGGATGATATGGTGATAAGTGTTGATTGAAACAGCACATATCTTGGTAACCCAGTCCGCACAGATAAACTTGACAGAGTCCCTATTATCTACATGTGATACCCAAGTCAACTTGGCTGCCTCATTCTTCGAACCTTGACACCTGGCCACGATGCCTCCCAACTACTCCCCGAGATGCACTGTGAGTCAGCAACTAGGAGACATGCACAAACTGGTTAATATCAAGCAACTCACAAGCAAATGTGTGGTACAGAACAGAATATTTATTGTATCCCATCTTAATCCACCGAGACAAAACGTGTACATGCTTGCTACTGTGATTTTAAATTAAATTGTATTTTTAATTTGGGTCACTGCGTCGAGCCAGAAAAAATTTTCTCGTCAGAATCCATCTTGCACATTTACAAATCTATTATTCGTCTGTGCATTGAATACTGCAGCCACATCTGGTCTCGTGCTCCTGCTATATATTTAGTGATTCTTGATAAAATCTAAAGAAGAATCTATCTTACATATTTATAAGTCTACCATTCATCATTGCTTTGAATATTGCTGGCACATCTGGTCTGGTGCTTCTGCTATATATTTAGAGATTCTTGATAACATCCAAAGAAGGATCTATCTAACATATTTGTAAGTCTACCATTCATCCTTGCTTTGAATATTGCTGCCATATATGGTCTGGTACTCCTGCTATTCATCTCGAGGCTCCTGACAAAATCCAAAGAAGAATCTGCAATCGATCCTGACTTTTCCCTCTGTTTTTTCTACAAATATTTTCATGGCAACTGTTCTGTCGAGCTTTTATCCCTGGTGCTTCGACTACATGAATTTAAGCGTCCTACTAGATTGGCATTTAGGTCCCACCCGTTTACTGTTGAAATAGCTAAATGCAACCGACACTTCTACTTCAACAGTTTCTTTCCTCGCACTTCTTGCCTGTGGAACTTCCTTTTCTTTACTTGCTTCTTCAAAAATTTAAATGCAACATCAATCTCTCCTTATTCTCAGTCTTCTCTTTCACTCTCTGCGGACTAGTGGGGTGAAATGATTAAGAATATTCCGGTGATTTTTCTAGTGGATACACTTGTTTGAGTAGAAGCCTTGTTTTGCTTTTTGTTTTTATAATGGGAATTACGTTTAACGGCTAATGCATTCAAGAGACTGCAAAGAGAGACGAGGATTCCGAACCTTGATGGAGAAGATATTTTTAATAAGTCTTTCTAGTGCGCAAGCCGGTAGACGTAATACAAATTGTAAAAAAAAACACAAAAAAAAATCAACGAATATCACGTGTGGAAGAGCTGTATCTAAAGTAAATATGGCTGTGACAATTCAGAGATGGCCGTCTCCGAGATTAGTTGACCTATCAATGCTAAAGAGCCGGGTCAACCCTTTTATTTACGGGTATTTGAATTACCACATTATTTATCCTAAAATCGGAGGAATATGAATTCATGCCTCTTGTAAGAGTTTTAACGAAACACAATCGATTATAAATTGAAATAGGTTCAGGGATTTCACTTTCCATGCTGATAATCTTTACAAAATCCGCTTATCGACAGATTATTAAACTAATGATCGCGATGAAATCGATCATGAACGAAAATGATATTTTCATCCTTAATTAATCGTAGCTAAGAATCAAAAGGGTTAAAATTAAGCTCATAATATATAGATAGATAGATAGATAGATAGATAATATTGGTAGTCAATACATACATACATATATATATATATATATATATATATATATATATATATATATATATATATGTTGACTACTATTTATATATATATATATATATATATATATATATATATATAAATAGTAGTCAATACATTTATATATATATATATATATATATATATATATATATATATATATATATATATATATATATATATAAATTTCCGAGAGGATAGAATCCATGTAGAACTCAATGTCCAGGACAGATTAATAATATAATAAAATATAATACAAAAGCTCAAACATATATATATATATATATATATATATATATATATATATATATATATATATATATATATATATATATATATATATATATGTCTTAAGATGTGCTATATTTATGGGATAAAGTGCCCAATATCAAAGATAGAGTGTGTGTAAATATAAAAGTGAACATAGAAGTCAACACTTAGAGGCGACAGTCTGTTTCATGCTATATGCAATCGTCAAGCCTGGCGAGTTCAACTAGTATGAAATACACTGTCGCCTCTAAGTGCTGACTTCTATGTTCACTTTATATATATATATATATATATATATATATATATATAAACCCAAGTATATGATTGGTGTATACGGAATAAATTCCAATAACCAATGAATATTATTATAAATGAATGCTCAATAAATAGTAGAGCAAATATAATAATTTATTCGAAAATTATAATATAAAAAAGTTATAAAATCACTACAAAAATGGCCATTTTGTTACAACACTTCTTCATATATATATGAAGAAATATACTTTTAAGGTTTGGTATATTTATGGAATAAAGTGCTCAATATCAGAGATAGAGCATATGTAAATATAAATATAAAAGTGAACATTGAAATCAACACTCAGAGGCAACAGGCTGTTTCATGCTAGGCGCAATCATAAGGCCTATTGCGTCTAGTTTGAAACAGTCTGTCGCCTCTGCGTGTTGACTTCAATGTTCACTTTTATATTTATATATATATATATGTGTGTGTGTGTGTGTGCGTCATATATATGTATAACTAATACACACACACACACACACATATATATATATATATATATATATATATATATATATATATATATATATATATATATAAATATATATATATATACATATATATATTATTCCACGATCATTTTCCAATTTATTGAAGATGATCTTCGCCCTGTCTAAGCTACTAACTTTCTGTCCTGGAGTAACAATTTGCCTCACAATTTTCACGTACGATTTCATTTTCAAGTCTTTTTTCACTGCTCTTTGGACTGTAATATTTGAAATTCCCCTGCCCCGTGCATAAGGTCTTATGGTTTTAGTTGGATCTTTTCTTATTGACCTCTAGCTCTAAGTTGAAATGATGATCCCTCTTCCTGTTGTGACCTCTTGATCCAGTTTTCCTCTCGACTGTTCATATTTTTTTAAACTTAATCACCATTCTCTGGACGGTTCTTGAATGAACTTTGAAGATGGAAGCCAGAGTATGTATGTCGGTCTACTGAAGGATTGAATAATCTTTTTCCTCCCGCCATTGCTCAGTTGGGAAGACAGTGGGTCTGACTCAAAACAATTTTAACCTGTTGTCTTCCTAGCTGAATAACTCAAAGCATTTTTCAGTGATTTTTACGAAAAATAGTGTCAAGATGGCTAAACGTCTTATCTGAAAACCTCGAAAAAAGAAACTCAATTAGTTTAGTAGGTTTTTAGATATTAAACATTTTGTGGGATGGACAATTATGCTGTTACATGATTTGGACAATTTTGCTGTTACACCCCGGTAACACCACGTATTATTAGTTTTACACACACATTTTTCCCTGTGTGCAAATATACCATTTCCTGGTCGCTGGCAGAATTGCCGTTACAAGCCTTAAATAAAATAAAGCAATCATTTTTAACCGGCTACAATATGCCTCAATCATCAATATAATGAAACCAGCTGTAATAGTCCCCATGTTAGAAGCAGCTGAGGTTCGGCTTAAATAGAATTATAATTTCAACAGAATGTAAAACTAATTTGTTTCCAGCAGCCCTTCCAGATTTGTACAGCACGTATTCCTCCCCGACATTTTTTTTCTCCATAGGGGGTTTAAAAAATATGTACGCTGGTATACACATTAGTTCAAGATTGACTTAAGTTACTGTTTGTAAAGAAATAAAACGAAAACAAGAGTTGGCTCCAGTGTTAAGAGCACAGAAAATGGAACCAGCTGAGGTAGCTTGTGTTATCTAAGACCTTATGGAAGGCATGAACCAATCATCCCTAACAGGTCAAGGATTGCATGTGCTGTCGGTCGTAATGCAAACCGACCGCATTTAACATTGTTTTAAAAAATTAAATTAAGAAAGTGAAAAATAATAGAGTAAAAGAAAAATAACAGAGATGATGCAATAAAAAAAAAATGTTTGGGCTTTCATTATTACGCTTTTCAAGTGTGATTAGTTAAAAAAAAAATTACGGCTTAGAAACACTTTCTAAGTTATTTAAAGCCAGAAAATATTTTTAGGGTGTTAGAATTTTTTTTTTTTTTTTTTTTTAGATAATAATGATTTACTGATACAAGATCTACTGATTAACCCATCGCTGGGAGAGAAGAGGCGAAGTCATAACTTTCCGAAGGGTATTTGCGAGTAAGTGACTATAACAAACTCGACTGGAACTGGAACTCGGTTCTTCGTGTTCCAGTTTGTTAACCATTAGATTAACAACATATCCAAGCTGTCACCCATCCAGGTATTGACCAGGTTTGATGTTGCTTAACTTCGGTGATAGTAGCACAGATTTTAATGTTAAGTGATAATTAACATGTACATTTTTTTTTTTTAAATATTTACTTGACAATGATAATATTATCCTGAGAAGTTCTATGCAGGGTTTACTTCTTTTTTTTTTTTTTAAATTTTTAAACAGGAGCCTATCGGGGCAAATGGAAGCTATCGGGGCCAATTCTTTCAGTAGGACGAGAACAATTGACCAAGCATAATGAAGTCTGATGTGTCTTCTGGGTAGAGCTCGGACTTTCGCAGACACACATCCGTACATTAAGCGAACATAATTCTATTTCATTTATTAACAGGTTTCATATCTCTTATCATCCACTAACTCTGTCTAAGCTTCTGTCTTCCTGTCTCACTTTTCCTCTCTATCTCTATCACTATCTATCTATCTATCTATCTATCTATCTATCTATCTATCTATCTATCTATATATATATATATATATATATATATGTGTGTGAACATTGAATTCGCTTCACATCAATGTATGTTCACTTATGTATTTATATTTACATACGCTCTATCTCTGATATTCAGTACTTTATCCCATAGACATAGCATACCTTAAATCTATATTTTTTCACACACACACACATACACACACAGACACACACACACACACATACACACACACACACACACACATATATATATATATATATATATATATATATATATATATATGTGTGTGTGAGTGTGTGTGTGTGTTGGATAAAAAAGACAATTGGAAAATATTTCTTAGTCATTGCCGACACGTTTCGACAATCTGACTTTATCATACAAGTTTAAAAGCGAAATATTTTTAGTTACATTAAATAAATGTCTTTTTTATCCAATTAAAAAATGGCTAGAGAAATGGCCGAAAGCGCTTGCTGGGGCAATGGACGGTATTGACAGTTTTTGCACTCCCATCGAAGACGCTGGAAAAACGAAATAAAATGTTAAGAAAATTTTCCTTGTCTGCGTCAAAGTTAACTAAAGTTATTTAAAAGAAAGTTTGTTGCCCAGATATACATTACCCATATATATATATATATATATATATATATATATATATATATATATATATATATATATATATATATAAATATATATCAAATATTTGGTGCAGTTCAATTTATATTAACAATGAAGCATTCATACAAAATGTAGATTAGTAAAGTTAA
>OZ010609.1:20978005-20995505 GCA_963932145.1 Acanthosepion lycidas | reverse complement strand
GTATGTCTTATAGGGTCATGCATTAAAATAAATGCATATTTATATTTAGTAACCAATGCTTGGTACGAAACAAGACTATGAGTTTGGAGTCTCCAATTAGTCAATTTACTAAATATTGTGTTAGTCTTTGATATTTACACACACTGTTTCCGTCTGGCTCATGTCACACATTTCGGGCGCGCAGAAAGCAAAAGGGATTGTTTACAAAACTAGCTTTTAATTATTGTTCTATGGCAATATGATACCATTTAGCCCCAAGTTCCAGGAAATTGTGGAGAGCCATAATCGCCCACGTTCAGACAGGATACGGTACATAGAATAATAATAAGGGTCGAACTCACCACGGAAGTAATGGTCTACAATGGTAGGTTGTTAATGAATGCTCCACGGCGAAGCGATTTTATTATTGTTAATATTATTCGTTTGTATAACTAACAGAATTGATCTTGTTATGACAAATAATAACGAGAAAACAAAGGTACAAACATTTCCTTGATTTGTAAGCATCTATTTCTTCTTCGTTTTAATGAAGTGCGAAGTGAAATTTTGATATATCAGGTGCCTTACCAGGGGGTACTGAAAAAGTTCTCCGTCTGACCTATATTTCCCAGAAATCTGATCTGACCAAATGTCAGAATTTGTTCCACCACCCCCACCCCCACCCGACGTTTTTTTGTTTTTTTTTAATCATTACATGGTCAGGCTGAAAACTTTTCATCACCTCCTACGACGTTCACGTGTAAATACTTTTCATATTTGCTTTTGTCTCTTGTATTTTTTTTTTGTATTTTTTTTTGTAGTTGTTGGTATAAGTTATCAGTTTTTTGAGGAAAGAAATTTCTTTCCTTTTTATTTCAGTATATATATATATATATATATATATATATATATATATATATATATATTCACTTTAGTCCATTTTTCTGTCTTTCTTTTCGCTTATTTTTTTTAATATCTTCTTTCTTTTATTTCCTTTTTTTATTTCATTTATTTTTGTAAATCCATCTTATCCTGATTGGTCGGGGGGCATAACATGTGTTCTAGGAATATCCGAGCTGTCGTCTTCGAGGTCGGAACTGCCTTCCATTTCTTCGGCCTGTTCCTGCTTCTTCTTCGCGGTCGCCATTTCAGCTGCGTGGCGTTTTCGCCATTTTGTTCGACGGTTCTGGAACCAAACCTGTAATAAATGAAATAAAATTAAATTTTTTATATATATATGTATAGGAAAAGAGAAGAAAAAATTTTAAAAAATGTTAACTGAAAGAAAATCAAAACATCTAAATGGCGCAGCCAATCATATCCGATGATGTCCGTCTACTAGGGTGGCTAGCAAATCCCCGTTAAAGGCGCCTGGTCAGGCAGATTTTGTACAGCAATCACAGAGGTGGTTTATCCTGCTGTTATGCTGAGCGAACATTAGCTACAATTTCTGGGCGAGTGTGCGTTATCAAGCGTGATCAACAGCGCGCTCAAACTATCGGTTACGATGACTTGAAACTTCGTGTTTGCACAACCAACGTCTGACCAAACTTCACTTACAAGGCTTGAGTCAACACGTGGTATGGTTTTCAGGCACTTTCCAAATGTCTTGCGTACTGGAACCACCTCCTCCAGACAGAAAACATCAAGAACTCACCTCCATGACATATCGATCGCGATAACAAAACAAACTATACTGCCCAACTTGATTTCGTTTGAAATATATGCAACAAAGTACTTGACATCATTTTTCGTAAGAATCACTTTGAGTTATTCAGCTAGAAAGAGAACAGGCCTTATTCAGCTAGAAAGAGAACAGGCCTTATTCAGCTAGAAAGAGAACAGTCTCAACTGAGCAATAGTGAGAGGAAAAATCATTCAGGCCTTCAGTAATCGTACCAACATTCATAATCTGGCTTCCATCTTTAAGTTTATTTAACAACCATGAAAATAACAGTGAATAAATTTTAAAAAGAGGGAACAGTAGAGAGGAAAACGGGATCAGGAGGTAATATCAGGAAGAAGGATCATCATTTCAACTCAGGGCTAAAGATATTATTTACAAAAGATCCAATTCAATCCATAAGACGTTTGGCACGTGAGAGAAGAGTTTCAGCTATGACAGTCCAAAGAGCAGTGAAAAAAGACTTGAAAATGAAATCGTACGTAAAACATGTGAGGCACATTGTTACACCAGGACAGAAGGTTATAGAGGGCGGAGATCATCTCAAATAAGCTGGAAAATGATCCTGGAATAATATATATATATATATATATATATATATATATATATATATATATATATATATGAACTCAATTCCAATCCTTTATGAACTTCCGATCCTTATCTCTGATCAATTAATGATGAACATGTCATTTTTTTTATGATCGATTTCATCATGATTCTTCTGTTAAACTTGAAGATTAATTATACATTCTAATTACACAAAGTAGAGTCCAATAGTGTTTTAAAAACCTCGGAGAATTCCAATAAGATATCTTTAATAATTTCTAATATACAACGGTTCAGAATTTAATCTAACATTTGGACAATTTTGCTGTTACAGGATTTAGATATTTTTGGATGTTACAACCAGTATATATATATATATTTATATATATGTGTGTGTGTGTGCTAGTTTTAAAAATCGGATGCAGAATCACGACAATGTTTCATGAAATTGCGCCATTTAGGAAAATGAGAAGAATATTCTTCTTTAATTCGATCCCAAAAAGCTGATATATATATATATATATATATATATATATATATATATATATATATATATATATATATATATATATATATATTTCTGCGTCAAGAGATATGTGCTCACAAAAGTATTCGATAAGACAGACACGCTGGCCTAACCCACAACACGACCACTGTCAGATTTAAAACTACACATGTTCATTCCCACAAGCAACCATCTATCTATCTATCTATCTATATATATATATATATATATATATATATATTATATATATATATATATATATATATATATATATATATATATATATATATTAACAACGTTCGACATGAACTAAGAAATATAAAAAGATATAGAATAAATATTAACATATATATATATGGCCACGTGGCCGAGTAGTTAGAACGTTCACCTTCTGACAATGAGACCGGGTTCAAATCTCACCATAGTCGATTTGTCAGGAAGGAGATTTCCTTATGTTATTGGACTGGAGGGGGGCGATCCCAGCGTGCAGCAAATTTGGAAAGTGCCTGAAAACCATATCATGGGTAGACCTTGTTAGTAAAATTAGGTAGACGGAACCCGAGGGCTTGCGCTTACTGGTCTTGTTCAAATTGGTCACGCTAAATAACACTCTCTTTCCCAGAAACTGTAACTAAGGTCTGCTCTGCATAGTTGCAGTATTGTTGAACAAATACAAATGTGCCTGAGTAAGCGTCTACAACAGGGATTGGCTAGCCGAACTAGTAGACAGGTGTCCTCGAATACGAGTGGCTAGCTATACACACACACATATATATATATATATATATATATATGTGTGTGTGTGTGTGTGTGTGTGTGTATGTGTGTGTGTGCGCGTAATAATATTATTATTAAAAATAGCATTTCTTGGCTCCACTAGTTCTAACCTTCACGGCAAGGACCCCCCACAACCCCGCCATGCCACTGACATATTAGCAAACCATCCACATTCCTTTCGTGGTGAAAAAGGAGATCGTGTATCTTTCGATACATGACTGACGAGGCAGATTTTTTTCCACAGTAGGTTGCCATATATCAATGTGATATTTATTAAAGATCTTATTTGAGGTACAAGATATAATCAATGATATAAAAAAAAATCACCATCATAAGAGTTGTTTCGACCTGATGATACACTGAATTTCTCATCTTCAGAATAGCAACTCATTTTCGGAGAAAATCCATGAGAAATTTCAGAAAATTAAATTAAAAAAATTATCAAACCGTGAAATAGTTTGTTTTTTTTTGTCAAAGTATTTTACAAACAAATCAGCCTATTCAAATTTCATCGATTAGTTTGCAAAATTGAACGAAAACGTCGGTTAATTATGTGCTATGCGTGATACACGCTTAGTTGGTCATGTACCTTTTGATACATGACTGACGAGGCAGATTTTTTCCCGCGGTAGGTTGCCATTTCTTTCTGCGGTAGACCAGTTGCCATCCAAGGTCTGTTCTACTATTTACCCATAGCTGGGGAGATGCTATATACAAATTCAATAAGCTGTCTTCCAAAATCCGAAAAGTAAAAAAATCAGAAAACCGAAGTATTTCCGGTCCCAAGAATTTCGCATAATGGATTCTCCACTTGTAATATATTGGGTTTGCCAAAAACAGTTCGTTCGCTTATTAAATGGAAAATTTACTTAATAAACATAACTTTTTGCCCAACCCAATATATGGGGCTGAAAGGACGAAACGCTTTGTGAAAATCTAATTTAGTATACTAACAGACGAGCGAGCGAGACAAGCTTGCTAACGATCGCACTGTGCTAGGCTCCTTTTCTGTCAGACGAATCATATTGATCTCTCTGTCATCTGCTTTGTTTCTTTTGGGGCATCACTTTTTTCCCGTTCCCGGAAGAAAAAAAAAATGTTCATTTGGATTCCTTTTCTACAAATTCTGCCGTTTTTTTTTTTTGTTTTTTTTTTCTGCAAATAAAACTTCCAGCCTCTAGCCATTTCTAACCACCACTATCGTTTTAACCTCTTCCACAGCCCAACAATTCCAAATGCAGGTCTGACGTCTCCCCGCTTTAAATAAATCCTCTTCACCCTCGCCCCTAAACCCTGGAATCTCAGTCGGACCAATTGCGACCATTACAGCCTGCACGGCGATGGTGCGTTAGTCTCGCGAGAAACGACGAGATCAGTGACGCTCTATGCAAGAACTGCTCTGGCCAATTGGTACTGAAGAAAATGTATTCAGCCAGAAAACCCTGTCGAATTGATATGGGGATTTGTTGTCATGTTAGGGCCACTTTCGATTCAATTGATTAGATTCTCTATAAATGGACACCCCAACCCATCTTGTTGCCGTGGTAATTTTTTTTTTATTTTGTTTGATTATTTTCGTATATTTTTTTTTATGATAGGTTTTTATTTCGCCATTTTTTTGGCGTTATATGTTTTGTATTAGCTTTGATTTTTCTGTGTCTATTTCTGCTTTTTCCTTTCTCTGCCTTTATTCTTTACCTTTTTTTAATGTTTTTTTTTTCTTTTTATATTTCTTTGCTACGCTTTCTTTATTTTTCTTTATCGGGTCTTCTTTATTTGTTTTAATTTCTTTCATAGAATTTTCTTTTCCTGCAACTGATCGATTTCTTTCCTTCTTTCTTAGTTTTTCTTTCTTTCTCTTTTTCTATACATAAATTTATTCGTTTTCTTTTTTATTGCTTACCTAATTCTGTTCCTTTCTCTTTTATTATTTTTCTTCCATTAATGGTTTTTTCCAAGTGGTTTCTATCTATCTATCTATCTATCTATCTATCTATCTATTCCAGTCTGTTCATATCTATCTATCTATCTATCTATCTATCTATCTATCTATCTATCTATTCCAGTCTGTTCATATCTATCTATCTATCTATCTATCTATCTATCTATCTATCTATCTATTCCAGTCTGTTCACATCTATCTATCTATCTATCTATCTATCTATCTATCTATCTATCTATCACATGCCGTTCATATATATCTATGTAAATAGCGATAGATACATACACACACACAAAAGCGTACACATACACACGCACGCACATACACACACACACACACACACACACACACACACATATATATATATATATATATATATATATATATATATATATACAGTTTGATATATATATATATATATTAATATAAGTATACCTAAACGTTGAGTAGGACTTAAGTTTCGTTATTTTACCAACTCATCAGGCCCGAAATATTACCTATGATATTTTAAAAATGATATATATATATATATATATACATATATATATATATATATATATATATATATGTATCTTTAGTAAATATTTATTTGCTGACCTCTGTATACACGTGACACGCGCATATACGTTTGCTAATGTCTAGTTTGATTTATCCACCTCTCTCTCTCTCTCTCTCTCTCTCTCTCTCTCTCTCTATATATATATATATATATATATATATATATATATATATATATATATACGAGTTCTCTCAGTCACTGTGTGTTTATTTAAAATTAAATACGGTTAAATTCAACTTCATCCCTGCCTTACTTAATGGTAGAATCTCCAACTGACGCCAATTCAGTCGGGTTTTAATCCTAGCTAGAGGCAACCAGACGTCTAGCCACACAGATGAGCTGTGATACAGCGAAAGTCTGTCTGTCGATGACTATATATATATATATATATATATATATATATATATATATATATATATATATATATATATATATATATATATATTTAGAGATAGATAGATAGATAGATAGATAGATAGATAGATAGATAGATAGATAGATAGATTGAGCTGATCCGATGTATGTGTTTTCAACATTAAGATATATATCTGTCTCGGTATAATCCTGTGTCTCTCTGACCCTCTCTGTCTGTCATCTCTCTCTCTCTCTCTATATATATATATATATATATATATATATATAAAGAGAGAGAGAGAGAGAGAGAGAGAGAGAGAGAGAGATTCGTTCTCGGCTCATAGGATCTCATAATTAGTTGGAGTGTTCAATCGTATGTCTGATGCTGCTTCTCGTGTCAATGTGTGTAGTTTTTATTCGACAGGTTTTACTGCGTTACATGGCACCGGCTTCGTGTCCTAATCCTTGCCCAGACCGATCATCCGATTTTATAGCAGTTTCTACCTCACTTTCTTTATCGGATTAATCAGCCACTTTATATCGGGGGCGTTTTTGACAACCTTTTTATTGTGTTTTTTTTTTTTTTTTTTTTTAAATACGGCGTACATATAAAAATCAATTCGTTTTTGAATGCTCTTCGACTTCTTTCTTTTCGTCATTGTTAAATTGATCACCATTCCTCCCTTTGCCCTACTTCTTCCTTTCTTTCTTCCTTTTTTTCACTCTTTCTTTCTTTCTTTCTTTCATTGTTTTCTTGCTTCTTTCTTTTCTTTTATTTTTTCTTTCATTCTTACTTTCTATTCTTTTATTTCTCTCTTTTTATCTCTTTTTTTCTTTCGTAAATTTTGGTTTTCTTTTTTTCATTCTTCCTTTCAATGTTTGTTTCTTTCTTTTCTTTCGTTTTTTTTTTTCACGTCCTTTCTTTCTCTTTCATTAATTTTTGTTATCTTTTTTTTTCTTCTAGTCTTTCTTTCTTTCTTTCTTTCTTTGTCTTTTCTTTCATTTTTTCTTTCTTTTATGTCCTTTCTTTCTTTTATCAATTTTTCCTTCTTTTCTTTTCTTCATTCTTTCTTTCTTTCTCTCCTTCTTTCATACTTTCATTCTTTCATTTTTTTTTCTTTAATCCTTTCTTTCTTTCATTCGTTCATTAATTTTGGTTCCTTTTTTCCTTTCATCTCTTCCCTTCCTTCCTTTCTCCGCTTTGCTTCTTTGTTTCTTTCTTTTTTCTCATTCACTCAGTCTTCGTCTCTCATTCCTTTATTTTTATTTATTTATAGATTTCCTTCTTTCGTTTCTTCTTTTCATTTCTCTTTCTGCTTTACTTTCTTTTTCGGCTTTTGAATTTTCTTTTCTTTAATTTTGTGTCATTGATTTGTGGTGACCTTAATGTATACTGCTTTTACCCTGAGAGATACAAATGTAACTTTTGTAATCGGTGTCACCTCAGAGAGTCCAGAGGACCCTAGAAGAACCGCAAAGGTTACCTCGTAGCCACTAAGTGCAGAATCGGAGCTTGAATGTTATTTGTTAGTACCTTGACATAAAATGGACAAAAGGAACCGTATGATATCCACACACAAAACAACTAGATGACGAAAAAGTTATATAGACGCCCGTTCTCACACACCCGCAAAATGATCGAACTTTCTAAAGAAAGACTAACGTACCTTAGATTTGACCTACGTTAATTTGAACGAGTCCAGATGTGAATAGACGACAACCGGATGACAGGCAGTTATGTAACTGCTCGTCTTAGAAGGAGAGAAGAACAATCCCTAACATCTTCGCAAGAAGATCGAGCGTTCAAAGGATTACCCGAAACCAGATACCTTCGAATTGGACGACGTTAATTTTACGGAGTGTTTCTTTCGTTGGTGAACTGAATAAACAATTATTTTACGTATGAAAAATGTTAGCCTTGTAATTCTAATCAAGCGCTACCATTCTAAATTTAGAGAATGTTTTAATCGCGTTCACCTTAAAGTCTGCGGAAACGGCTACAGCTGTCTGAAGTCTTAGGTGTCTTCTTTTTTTTATTAACGATGACTAGATCCGCTCTCTTGAATATGTTTTTTTTCATTCTCTTGTTCCATCTCCTCATTGTTATTAGTTCTACTTGTTACTGCGGGAGTTTTTAGCAAACCGAAGCCAACTGACATATATATATATATATATATATATATATATATATATATATATATATTCTTTATGTTTTATTTTTGTGAATTTAGCATTTGCCAATATCACTGTTTTGTCTTTCGCTTTCCTTTTTTTTTTCCCGCCATATCCACATTTGCCCGCGAAAATCGATTGGAGTGTAATTACGTTTTTTGACGGTTACGCCTGCCTCCGCCCACACCCGTCCCAGCAGGCCATTCAATGCGGTCTTTTCTTGCTTAATCGACAACAACATATTTTGACATTGCTACGAAATCTCTTCCTTTTCTCCTCCCCGTCACGTTTCTACTCTCCCCTTTATTTTCCTTCCTCCGCCTTCCTCTATATTCTCTTTTATCCTTCATTCGCCAAAGAAAAAAAACATGAAGAAATAAAAAGGAAAAACGAAATAGAAAGAAATATGACAAAAATACATGGAAAGAAAGAAAGAAAGGAAGGAAGGAAGGAAGAAAGGAAGGAAGAAAAGCGTCAAGCAATGAAAGAAGAATGAAGGAAACTAGAAAGTAGGAATGGAAAGAAAGAAAGAAAGCAGGAAGATAAGAGCATTATGAAATAAAACGGGAAAGAAAGAAAATAAAAATGGAGGAAGGAATAAAGATTGACAAGAAAGAAAGAAAGAAAGAAAGAAAGAAGGAAAGAAAGAATGACATAAAGAAAGAAAAAAAGAAAGAAAGAAAGAAAGAAGAATGTATTATGGAGCTAAAACGAAAGAAAGAAAGAAAGAAAGAAAGAAGAAAAGAGAACAAAGAAAGAAAACAGAAAGAAAATAAAAATGGAGGAAGGAATAAAGATTGACAAGAAAGAAAGAAAGAAAGAAGGAAAGAAAGAATGACATAAAGAAAGAAAGAAAGAAAGAAAGAAAGAAAGAAAGAAGAATGTATTATGGAGCTAAAACGAAAGAAAGAAAGAAAGAAAGAAAGAAAGAAAGAAAGAAGAAAAGAGAACAAAGAAAGAAAACAGAAAGAAAATAAAAATGGAGGAAGGAATAAAGATTGACAAGAAAGAAAGAAAGAAAGAAGGAAAGAAAGAATGACATAAAGAAAGAAAGAAAGAAAGAAAGAAAGAAAGAAGAAAAGAGAACAAAGAAAGAAAACAGAAAGAGTGAACGAAAAGAAAGAAAACAGGAAGAAAAATGAAATAAATTAAAGAATGGAAAGTGAAAAATGAAATAAAGAAAATTATGAAGAAAAAATATATTTATCTATCTATACAAGTCATGTCCTATCTATGTGCGTGTGCGTGTGTACTTTTATGTGTGTGTGTGTGTGTGTGTGTACGTATGTGTATGTGTGTTGTATCCCTCGATCTTTTTGTATCTATGGATAGCTATCTGTTTCTCAATCTATCAAGGTCTGTTATATGTCCTTCTATCTATCTATCTATCTATCTATCTATCTATCTATCTATCTATCTATCTCAGTCTGTTCATATCTATCTATCTATCTATCTCAGTCTGTTCATATCTATCTATCTATCTATCTATCTATCTCAGTCTGTTCATATCTATCTATCTATCTATCTATCTATCTATCTATCTATCTATCTATCTCAGTCTGTTCATATCTATCTATCTATCTATCTATCTATCTATCTATCTATCTATCTATCTCAGTCTGTTCATATCTATCTATCTATCTATCTCAGTCTGTTCATATCTATCTATCTATCTATCTCAGTCTGTTCATATCTATCTATCTATCTATCTATCTATCTCAGTCTGTTCATATCTATCTATCTATCTATCTATCTATCTATCTATCTATCTCAGTCTGTTCATATCTATCTATCTATCTATCTATCTATCTATCTATCTATCTATCTCAGTCCATATCTATCTATCTATCTATCTATCTATCTATCTATCTATCTATCTATCTATCTATCTATCTATCTTACTCAGCAGAGCTCGGTAACAGAAAGTGTTACTGTTCTCTGATCTCTCTGTTTGTCCCCACCTTACATTTTATAATCACTCACCCTACTCCTCATCGTCGGCGTCCTCCTCCTCCGGTACGTCCATCCAGCCCACTTATTTCAGAAAAAAAGACCTATTGCCTTTTCCTGCATACTTAATTACCTCCCTTTGCTATTCGTTCGCCATTTCATATGTTCTTGTGTACGATCAATTATCTCTCTTGTTATTAATACATTCTACCCCGCCTCTCTCTCTCTCACACACACACACTCTCTCTTTTTCTCTCTCTCTCTCACTTTGACGCACACACACACACTCACTCTTTCTCTCTTTTTCTTTCTTTGTTTTCTCTTATCTTTTCGCGTTTATTTTTAATTTAGCCGCGACGAATTATGGCGTGCAATATGTGAATCAATATTGCGGTGTATTTAATAGAAACACATCTTGCCGCCAATTTCATTGACCGGAATGTGGTTCTTGTTGAACGGCAGTATGTAATAAAAAAAAAAAGAGAGAAAAGAATCCCCGGCCTTGCGTGTGCGTTGTCCTCGTATACACGGCCGATTTGGCATCCAGTTCGCCTCAATCTTTTCATTGCTAAAATATTTACGCAGAAATTGCCATACATACATAGGTGGGCACCTACTGTAGCTCAATTGATATCAATGTCATCTCGCCTCGGAAGCTACTAAAAAAAAAAAAAAAAAAAAATTCTCTTGTATCGTAATTTCGATTCTCCTGGTGTGGGGAGGTGAAGTTAAAAAAAAAAAATGACAAACGAAAACTCGTGTGTCTTCATTTTTCTTTCTTTCTTTCTTTCTTTCTTTCTTTCTTTCTTTCATTCATTCATTCTTTCTTTCTTTCTTTCTTTCTTTCTTTCATTCATTCTTTCTTCTTTCTTTCTTTCTTTCATTCATTCTTTCATTCATTCATTCATTCATTCATTTTTTCTTTCATTCATTCATTCATTCTTTCTTTCTGTCTTTCTTTCTTTCTTTCTTTCTTTCATTCATTCTTTCTTCTTTCTTTCTTTCATTCATTCTTTCTTTCTTTCTTTCTTTCTTTCTTTCATTCATTCTTTCATTCATTCATTCATTCATTCATTTTTTCTTTCATTCATTCATTCATTCTTTCTTTCTTTCTTTCTTTCTTTCATTCATTCTTTCTTTCTTTCTTTCTTTCATTCATTCTTTCTTCTTTCTTTCTTTCATTCATTCATTCTTTCTTTCTTTCTTTCATTCATTCATTCATTCATTCTTTCTTTCTGTCTTTCTTTCATTCATTCATTCATTCTTTTTTTCTGTCTGTCTGTCTGTCTGTCTGTCCTATCTTGTCCACCACCCTCTCTAACCCCTTGCGTGCTAATGGCACTCTCGCCTTGCTTGGTGAGGAATTGCCTTAAAAAAATAAATAAATAAATCTTTATTATCTAAAAAATATTATTACAATCTAAGAATATTTTCTGGCTTTAAATAACATACAAAGGGTTGATAAACCGTAAAAACAAATCAATCACTCAAAACAGAATATTAAGGAAAAATATTAAAAGTGTGGAAAGAGAAAATGTAGACAAATAAAAGAGAAGAGTCATGTCCTTCAGAACGTGGGTGATCATGGCCCTACACAACTTCCTATACTATTTAGCAATATTTGTCTTTTCACTATCATTCACACCCCATGTTCTGAAATCCTTTAACGCAAGCTAATTATGTAGGTTACTGACTGCTTTTCTTTGTTCTAGACGTCTTGTCAGTGTCAAATTTTCCAAGCCTTCTTTCATCATTATACGTCCCAGAAATTTCAAATCGTTTCTTTCTCATTCTAACTATAAGTATTTGCTTCTATTTTCATTAAAAACTTCTTCGTGGAATGAAAGGCTTCCTAAATGGTATTATCAGCATCCTCCTTTAGAGTCACAGCTCTGCTGCCGCAAGTTTCCTTCTACCATGCTTCGATTGAAACAAAGTCACAACTGTAGGGCACCTAGTGAGTATCGACGTCCGTACATAACAGTAATAGTTTTCTGGACTGACTCAGTGACCTTGCTATTTATTGAGTTTAGCATGGAACGAAGTCAAAACTGTGGATTTACTTCTATACATAAGCTCGTTAACCATTGCCCAATGATCTCGTTATTTACTGTGATTAGTTTGGAACAGGGTCACAACTAGGCTGAATCGACCTCAGTACATAACAGTCATAATTTTCTAAACAAGCCCGTTAACCTCTGCACAATGTATTCGTTATTTAGATGAGGATCGACATCCCTAGACTTAAAAAAAGTGCGTGTGCGTTTTCCTATCTATCTATCTATCTATCTATCTATCTATCTATCTATCTATCTATCTATCTATCTATCTCAGTCTGTTCATATCTATCTCAGTCTGTTCATATCTATCTATCTATCTATCTATCTATCTATCTATCTTATCAAACTCCCCCCACAAAAAAAAAATCTGCCTTATTTTTATCACATTTTAATTTGCCACACTTGGCCGGGAACTGAAGAAAGAAAGAAAGAAAGAAAGAAAGAAAGAAAGAAAGAAAGAAAGAAAGAAAGAAAAGGATAAAAAGAAGGACGGGGATCAAGATCAAGGCATCAGAAAATATTGATTGACATTACATTTGAATATTATAGTTATCAAAGAAGCGAGTAAGAGGAAGGTAGTTCCACAGATGGGAAGTGCCAGAGAAAAAAACTGTTGGAGTAGAAGACGCGGTTACATTTAACTGTTCCGACAGTGAAAGGGTGGAACCGAATTGCCAAATTAGTAAATCGCTTAAATTCTTGCAGTTTGGAAACCAGCGAAAGTAGCTCGTCGGAACAGTTGCCGTGAAAATAATCGTAGAAGAGACAAAGGGAGGCCACGTCATGTCTGTGTGATAGCGATTGTAGACTAGATGCCAGATCAGGAGCTATCATCTTGCATATTCGTCTCTTGATTTTATCAAGGACCTAGAAACTTACAGCGGGGGCACAAGTCCATATATGACCGCAATATTCCATGTAAGGACGAATGGTTGATTTCTAGATTTGAAGGATGGACTCAGGCGAGAAAAACTTTCTGGCACGGCACAGAGAGCCAACCTTCCTTGCGGTAGATGAAGCTATTGATTCAATGTATTTATCCCACCTTATGTCAGTGGATAGGGTGAGACCAATCAGGTGTAACGAGGCGCTCTCGAGGGGTTGGGAATCAGTCATTCTGATGCGAGGCAGGGAGGGTTCTTTGTGGTGGGTAAAGGAGAGCAGTTTCGTTTTGGAAGCATTTCCTGCCCGAGTTAACCACATATTGGAGGTCCTTACTAATTAATACATAGCTAGGGAGAGAAGTGGAGCGATTATGTTTTCCCCAAGGATGTTTGCGCTTAAGTCAACATAACGAACCCAACTGGAGTTGGAACTCGGCTCTCTGATTAACAATTCCGTGCTATTATCTATCACACCACACGCTCATCCAAGCTTATAGAACTGGTATTCCCAAGCGGTCACCCATCTAGTTACTGACCAGACTCGATGTTGCTTAACTTCGATGATCGTACGAGAAACGGTGGTTTAACGTGATATGGCTGTCGTCTTTCATTTCTCTTATATTAGGTTGGTGCAAAAATAATGTCGTTTTCTCACATAGTAACATATGTGAGAAAACGACATTATTTTTGCAACCAATACTTATTTTCATTTTTCCTTCAATTTTCCTTCCCCTCTAGAATTCTTCTTTGAATTTCATTCCTTCCTCTTTCTTTCTTTCTTTCTTTCTTTCTTTTCTTCCATAATTCATTCGTTTTCTTTCTTTCTTTCTTTCTTTCTTTTCTTCCATAATTCATTCGTTTTCTTTCTTTCTTTCTTTCTTTCTTTTCTTCCATAATTCATTCGTTTTCTTTCTTTCTTTCTTTCTTTCTTTTCTTCCATAATTCATTCGTTTTCTTTCTTTCTTTCTTTCTTTCTTTTCTTCCATAATTCATTCGTTTTCTTTCTTTCTTTCTTTCTTTCTTTTCTTCCATAATTCATTCGTTTTCTTTCTTTCTTTCTTTCTTTCTTTTCTTCCATAATTCATTCGTTTTCTTTCTTTCTTTCTTTCTTTCTTTTCTTCCATAATTCATTCGTTTTCTTTCTTTCTTTCTTTCTTTCTTTTCTTCCATAATTCATTCGTTTTCTTTCTTTCTTTCTTTCTTTCTTTTCTTCCATAATTCATTCGTTTTCTTTCTTTCTTTCTTTCTTTCTTCTCATCTCTATACGATTATATCTCAATTGTTTTTTCATTCATTCTTAAGATTCTTTCTTCCATTTTCTTTCTTGTTTCTCTCTCTCTCTCCCCCTCTGTCTCTCTTTTATTTTTACTCCTAATTTGCCACGCCCAAATCCCTACCCCACAGATTCCTTTCGACGGTAATCCCTTTTCATATGATTGCTCGATCGGCGATGAAGCAGTAAAAGCCCGACAGCCATCTTTAAACAGGATTAACCAAAACAAAACAAAACAAAACAAAAAATTAATTTTCTTCCTTGGCGGGAAAAAGAAAATTGACAAAGTGAACGATATTTAGTACTGGTCATTGGAAAAAAACACGTTTATCTATTTTCGGCAAATATTTACCACCAAGCATGCTCTGATATTAACACATACGCTCAAAGGTTTCTTCATGCATGACTACACGCTATTCACACTGAATGCCCTAAACCTATGAAGCTCAATATATATATATATATATATATATATATATATATATATATATATATATATATATACAGTGTAACACGGATATAAAAGAGTTGTCGGGACCGGAGAAGAAGTCTCTTATATCCGGGTTTGGTCTATTTTGTTTAGGTAAGTATGGCTTTAATTTGGAACCAGATAAAATATCTCTTATATGCGGGTTTCGCTTATATCATGGTCTCTTATATCCGGGTTACACTGTATATATATACAAAAGTGATCATTGAAGTCAACATTCAGAGGCGACAGGCTTTTTCATGCTGGACGCTTTCGAATAACTTGAAGTAGAACAACTATATTAAATCAATAGCTGCATCTACTGCAAGGAAAGTTGACTTACTGTGTCGTGCCAGAAGTTGTTTTTTTTTTTTTTTTCTTTTCAGAGTTCACCTTGCATATCTACAAATCTACACTTCGTCCGTGCATTGAGTACTGTTGCCATATCTCTTCTGGTGTTCCTGCTATTCATCTCGATGTTCTTGACAAAATCCAAAGAAAGATATGCAATATAATCAATCCTGATCTGGCATCTCGACTCCAGTCACTTTCTCACATACATGATATGACTTCTCCCTGTCTTTTTCTACAATTATTTTCATGGCAACTTTTCGGCCGAGCTTTTTTAACTGGTGATCCGAATACATAAATTTAAGCATGTTATTCGACTAGCATCTACACCACGCCACCATTTTACCGTTGAAATAGCTAAATGTAACCGACACTTCTCCAACAGCTGATTTTCTCGCACTTCCAGCCTGTGGAACTCCCTTCCGTTTACTTGCTTCCCTTATAACTGCAATCTTCAAAAATTTAAATTCAACGTCAATCGTCATCTTCTGGTGTCTTGAACGCCGTTCATCTTTTATCTGTCACTCAATCGCCACTATACACTTTTTTTTCTCTCACTTGCAATCTATGTAACCCCGTGCGAAGTAGTGACCTTGCTTGGTGAGGGATGCTTTAAAAAAAAAAAAAAAAAAAAAACACGTCACACCTCGCTTACGTCGCAACAATCTGGTTCAACAAATCTCCCCATTGTCTCTACCTACACGGATGATGACTTAAGAAACCATATTTCTCGTACTTTTCTTCGAAAATGAATTTCTTTCTTGTCAGAGAAGGGTTATTCGTAATTTGGAAAAGTCGAGCATTAAAATTAACGTCTGTTTTGTTGTTGATAATATTAGCTTTAAAGAATATTTCCTGCTTAAATACTTTGAATGTGTTTATTTGTAGATTTAAATGTTCTATCCTACGCACATGCGCAGATGGCATTTTTTTTCTTGCGCACGCGCATCTCTACTTTTTGTATTAGGAGAAACGTCATGATATTTCAGCTTGTCTGTTTTTTTTCATTCGGAAACAACATCGTTTATTTCTTATTTTCTTTGGTTACAAAACTTTATAAACAAATCCAACATCAAAACAAATATTAGAGCTGTTATTTTTTGTCCTTTCAACGTTGTAAATGAGGACATGACGTTGTTATCTGCACGCCTTCTTTAGCAACTGCTCATTTCAGAAAAGAACTATCGAATGTCGTTTCAATGGCAACTTAACATGGACACGATTTTTTTTTTTTTTTTTTTTTACAAAGTCAGCTGAGAATGTTTATTTTTCTTTTAACAATTCTTTCTTCAAATGTTTATTTTTACTTACATCACAAGCAGAAAAATTCTAAAGATCGTTTCACTAATATAAATATACGTAAATATTTGGATATTTGAATTATATAACTGTCTCTTGAAACAAATATACATCTCTCGTTACGATCAATATTATCTTGCATCTATCTATCTATCTATCTATCTATCTCAGCCTCTTTACATCTATCTATCTATCTATCTCAGTCTGTTTACATCTATCTATCTATCTATCTATCTATCTATCTATCTATCTATCTATCTCAGCCTCTTTACATCTATCTATCTATCTATCTCAGTCTGTTTACATCTATCTATCTATCTATCTATCTATCTTAGCCTGTTTACGTCTATCTATCTATCTATCTATCTATCTATCTATCTATCTCAGCCTGTTTACATCTATCTATCTATCTATCTATCTCAGCCTGTTTACATCTATCTATCTATCTATCTATCTATCTATCTATCTATCTATCTTAGCCTGTTTACATCTATCTATCTCAGCCTATTTACATCTCTCTCTCTCTCTCACACACACACACACACACACACTCTCTATCTATCTATCTATCTATATATCTCAACCTGTTTACATCTATCTCAATTTGTCCATCTCTCTCTACACTCTCTCTTTCTATCTCTCTCTCTTTCTCTTTCTCTCTCTCTCTCTCTCTCTCTCTCTCTCTATATATAT
>OZ010609.1:20965505-20973005 GCA_963932145.1 Acanthosepion lycidas | reverse complement strand
ATAAGAAAAAGAGAAAAAAGGAGAAGAAAGAAAGGATGGATGGAATAACGAAAGAAAGAAAGAAAGAAAGAAAGAAAGAAAGAAAAAGGAAAGAAAGGACAAGAAAGCGAATTTGAAGGAGCATAACAATTAAAAGGAAGAAAGAAGACATTTTGAAGTTAAGCGAGAAAAGGTGGAGGGGAAAAAAGGAGGAAATAATTGTAATTGTTTCTTTTCGGTTTTGTTTTTATTTCTTGTTCTATCGGCGAAAAGCAAACATTAGATTAGTGTTTCGTAGCGTCCCTTCCTGAAGCGGGAGGAGGAGGAGGAGGAGGAGGAGATCACTTACAATTTTATTGCCTTCTTCTAATTAACTCAATTAGAAAATGGCGTGGTTGGGACAGACAAGAGAATCGAAAGCAAGTCTTAACAGCTAGGGCACCCGACATTACATTGACACACACACACACAAATACTTACACACACATGCACGCACACGCACACACACACACACACATACACCCACAAATACTTACACACACTTGCGCGCGCACACACACACACACAAATACTAACACACATGCACACACAAAAATACTTACAAACACATGCAAATACACACACATGCACACACACACACAAATACTTACACACACATGCACACACACAAATACTTACATACACATGCACACACACATACTTACACACAGAAGCACACACACACAAATACTTACACACACATGCACACACACATACTTACACACACATGCACACACACACAAATACTTACACATGCAAAGACACACACACAAATACTTACACACACAAATACTTACACACACATGCACACACACACAAATACTTACACACACGCACAGACACACAAATATATACACACACATGCACACACATACACACACACACAAATACATACACCTACACTCACATACACATACAGAATGTAGGAGTCAAAGTAAACTGGATCAAAAGGAAAAGAAAGAAGGAAAGAAAGTACATATAAAAAAAATGGAAAAGAAGGAAGGAAAAAAGAAAGAAAGTTAAATGAATTTTGTATGAAAAATAAGGGGAGTTAATCTACAATAAAAAAGAAGGAAAGAAAAAAACAAAAGGTAAAGAATAAAGGACGTTAATAAAAAGAGAAAGAAAACAGGAAATCGGAAGAAAGGAAGTATGAGGAAGAGGCGGAGATAGAAATGAAGACGAAAAAAAAGAAAGAAAGAAAGAAAGAAAGCAAGAAATAGAAAAGGAAGAAAGAAAGCAAGAATTAGAAAAGAAAAAAGAGAGCAAGAAATCGAAAAAATAGAGTGAAAGAAAGAAAGAAGTAGGAAAGAAAGAAAGAAAGAAACAGAAAAGCAAGCAAGAAAGAAATAGAAAAGAAAGAAAGAAAGAGAAAAGTAAGCAAGAAATAGAAAAGAAAGCAAGAAATCGAAAAAGAAAGAAAAAAAGAAAGAGAAAAGAAAGAAAGAAAGAAAGAAAAAGAAAGAAATAGAAAAGAAAGAAAGAAAGAGAAAAGAAAGCAAGAAATAGAAAAGAAAGAAAGAAATCGAAAAGAAAGAAAGAAAGCAAGAAATAAAAAAGAAAGAAAGAAAGAGAAAAGAAAGAAATAAAAAGAAAGAAATAGAAAAGGAAGAAAGAAAGCAAGAAATAGAAAAGAAAGAAAAAAAGAGAAAAGAAAGAAAGAAAGAAAGAAAAACAAAGAAATAGAAAAGAAAGAAAGAAATAGAAAAGAAAGAAAGAAAAAAATAGAAAAGAAAGAAAGAAAGCAAGAAATAGAAAAGAAAGAAAGAAAAAGAAAAGAAAGAAAGAAAAAGAAAGAAATAGAAAAGAAAGAAAGAAATAGAAAAGAAAGAAAGAAAGAAATAGAAAAGTAAGCAAGAAATAGAAAAGAAAGAAAGCGAATATAAAGCATAGTCGGAGATAAAAGTGAAGAAGAAGAAAGAAAGGAAAATAAAGAAACACAAATAAAGCCATATACAAGACGTAAATTTTGTATTAAAAAAAAAGAGAGAGGAAATGATAACGAAAAAGAAAGAAAGTAAAAAAAGAAAGAAAGGATTCGAAAAGAAAGAAAAAAAGAAGCAAGGTATCATTAAATCGACAAGAGTAATAAAAAAAAAGCATGCGAGAAAAGTGGGGGATCGAGTGAAAGGCTGGGAAAATAATCTGCCATTTTATGCACTTGAATCCCAATGGCATGGAGAGTTCTCATTTCAACACTTCACGTGATGGTGGTCGAAAGTAATTATGGCCACTCTAACAGCAGGGAGCAGTTTGGATGGTGGATCTCCTTTCGAAAAAGAAGGCGAACATATTGACGATGTCTTTACATGAGTCGGAAAGGTTCGCCAACTGATTATAATCAATACACCTCAAACAAGGCGAGGAAGCCGCTACGGCACGAACGGCTCCTGAGTGTGAACGAATAAGAAAAAACATTATTATGGAGCGAGAAGATTAAAAGAAGAGTAATCGATAACGATTGTTATTGCATTTCAATCCTTGAAGATCAAAGTTAGCTGGAAAACAAGAAGCCGGAAGAAAGTTCCACAAGCGAGAAGTAGGGAAAAAAGAAACTGTTAGCATAGAACTTACGGTTACATCGAGCCAACTCAACTGTAAATAGATGAAACCTTCTTGCCACCATACTGGGTGTTCCAAAACTCTCATTACAATTGATAACCTTGTAAAGTTAATATTTCTTTACCAAATGGAATCATGTTTCTTTATGAGACAAGAATTTTTATTGGTTTAATTATAGAAGATGATGTCAAGCAAATTTTTCCTGGTTTCTATTTCACAAGTGTATGTTTTCTGCTAATTGTTGCGTGACCGTAGTACTGCGCTTAAATTCATAAAGTCTAGATATGATAGAGGAAAGTCCATAAAAAACATCTTTCTTTCTTTCTTTCTTTTTCTATTATTCTATTTTTCTATCTTTCTTTCTTTCTATTTTTCTTACTTTCAATCTTTTTTCTTTCTTTCTTTCTTTCTTTCTTTCTATGTTTTTTCGTTCTTTCTTTCTTTCTATGTTTTTCTTTCTTTCTATTTTTCTTTCTTTCTTTGTTTCTATGTTTTCTTTCTTTCTTTTATCTTTCTTTTTCTTTCTGGTTTTCTTTCTGGTTTTCTTTCTGTTTTCCTTTCTTTCAGTGTTTTTTCGTTCGTCCTTTCTTTCTTTCTTTCTTTCTTTCTATGTTTTTTCTTTCTTTCTATTATTCTTTCTTTCTTTCTTTCTTTCTTTCTTTCTTTCTTTCTTTCTTTCTTTCTGTGTTTTTCTTTCTTTCTATTTTTCTTTCTTTCTATGCTTTTTCTTTCTTTCTATTTTTCTTTCTTTCTTTTTCTATTTTTCTATTTTTTTATCTTTCTTTCTTTCTTTCTTTCTATTTTTCTTTCTTTCTATGCTTTTTCTTTCTTTCTATTTTTCTTTCTTTCTATGCTTTTTCTTTCTTTCTATTTTTCTTTCTTTCTTTTTCTATTTTTCTATTTTTCTATCTTTCTTTCTTTCTTTCTTTCTATTTTTCTTACTTTCAATCTTTTTTCTTTCTTTCTTTGTTTCTATGTTTTTTCTTTGTTTCTATGTTTTTCTTTCTATTTTTCTTTCTTTCTTTGTTTCTATGTTTTCTTTCTTTCTTTTTTCTTTCTGTTTTTCTTTCTGGTTTTCTTTCTGTTTTCCTTTCTTTCTATGTTTTTTCTTTCTTTCTATTATTCTTTCTTTCTTTCTTTCTGTGTTTTTCTTTCTTTCTATTTTTCTTTCTTTCTATGCTTTTTCTTTCTTTCTATTTTTCTTTCTTTCTTTCTTTTTTTTCCTTAGAATACCGTGAAACTATTTATAGAAAAGGTAGAGAGACGCTACATTACAGTGGTGGGAAAGTGACTGAAGCCGGGATGCCAGGTCAAGACCAATATTATTGCAGTCTTCATTGTAGTTTATAAAGAATCTCTAAATGCATAGAAGTCGCAGACACGATGTGACAGCAATATTCAAAGCATTGCCAAATGGTAGACTTATAATTATGGAAGATAGTTTATGGAGAGTCATTTGCCGAGCACGACGCAGTGAACCAACTTTCCTCAGAGTAGATTTGGGAAGGGATTCAATATAATCTTTCCCCTTCACAGCAGGAAATTTTGGCCCGAGTAGGCGCAATGAGTCACTTTCCTGGGGGTTAGCATCAGCCATGCAAATGGGAGGCAGAAAGAAGTCTCTCAGATGATTAAGAAACAGCAGTTTTTTTTGGGGGGTAGGGGGTGTTAGAATGAAATGCAAAGCTTGAAAGCGATAGAGAAATTGAGAATAAATGAAAAATCAATAAGATGAAATTATGAGAAAGAAAGAAAGAAAGAAGAATTTGGATAGAAAAAAAATGAAACAAAGAAAATCAAAGAATGAAAGCCATTAAGATCTTTTATATTCGCATCAAAATTTACATGAAAATAAGAAAAAATAGATTATATCTATTAGTATCATTCTATATTTCTGAGATGAGGTGTTGTGTACATTATTCGCACTATTGTGTTCATTCTTGTCGCCATATTCATTACAACGTTTCGGCCCTTCAGTATCTGTTTTTATCTCTGAGATGAGGTATTATGTACACTATTTACATTATTCGGACTATTTTCCTCATCTTTGTTGCCATATTTATCCCAATGTTTCGGCTCTTCGGTAAATGTTTATATTTTTGAGATGTGGTATTATGTACACTTTTTACATTAACCAGACTATTGTCCTCATCTTTGTTGCCATATTTATCACAACGTTTCGGCCGTTTAGTATCTGTCTATATTTTTGAAATGAGATATTATGTACACTATTTACATTAATCGGACCATTGTCCTCATCTTTGTAGCCATATTTATTATAACGTTTCGGCCCTTCAGTATCTGTCTATATTTCTGAGATGAGGTATTATGTACATTATTTACATTATTCGGACTATTTTCCTCATCTTTGTTGCCAAATTAATTACAACGTTTCGGCCCTTCAGTATCTGTCTATATTTCTGAGATGAGGTATTACTTACATTATTTATATAATTCGGACTATCGTCCATATTTATCACAACGTTTCGGCCGTTGAACGATCCGGCCTTCTTCATGTGGTTCGGATGTCGAACTGGAACCTTTATTTCGCTCGCTGGGGTAGACTGTTCTAGTTCCACGTACAATGTAAAATGGATGTCAGTTATCAGTTATCTCGCTTTAATTCACCTCTCCAAGTTCTCCACTGTCTTAATCGGGTATTGAACTCACACTCTTTGGGTTCTGTCACTGAATCTAACCAACGTCTTTATCCACTGTGCCATGGACATCTTAAGGACATCTGTGAGTGAATTTCTTGGCCTTATAAATTTAATGTCTTCAGTATCCATTTTTACCAGTACTCATATTGCAATTTTTAATGTTATCAGCTCATATTTTTTTTACCAGAGCTTAAATTGCAATCATCGTTGTTATTATTGCTTTTCTCTGGCACTCTTTATTACTGGTTCCCATATTGTATTCATTTCTATGCTTGGTCGGCTCAGGAGATTTTTGTGGCCTAGCATATGTGCTGATTCCTTAAGTTTACGAATTTTTCAATGATGCTCTTTGTCTATGATTTCAACCTGATCCCACAGAGGGCGGTGACCTCCCTTTTCTGTCCATATGTGCTCAGCCACGCCTGATTTTTCCACTTCACCTCGTGTTGCTTTTTGGTGTTCTTGAAGATAAGGTTGACGGAAAAGAAACTACAAAAACCCCTATAGACGTTTGTGAAAGGAGAGCGTGAAGAAGGGACTAATCAAGAAGACAGAATACATGGTCAAAACGATGATCCTGAAATGCGATTTGCAGGGGACGCTAAAATCAAGCAATATCAAGGAAGTGATTTAACAGAGGACAGTAAGTGCGACGGTGATACCCAAAGACGTATTGGGATGGCCAAAGACGCATTCCAAAAGCTAGGCAGAGTATTAAGATTGGTAACAAAGAAAAGAGGTACTGAGATGCTACTTGACATCTGTCTTCCTTTACGGCAGCGAATGTTGGACGCTCTCCTCAAAGATGAAGAAAACATATGTTTCTACGGAAGGATTGCTAAGGATATTATGTACCGAGATTTTGGAAAGGAACAAGACTTGAGGAATCTTATGCTTAACATCAGGAAGAGGCAGGAGAATCTGATCCTCACAAAGTCGAATAGAGGGAAAGAGAGACAAGGAAAAGCAACGCGTGACATACCTGGCGGGTTTAAGCAAGCGGAGGACAGAACGTAGTCTGGGAGAGGTGGCAGAGAACTACAAGGGATAGGGGGAAGTGGAGATCCGTAATCGCCTACACGGCACATAAAAAGAAAAGATCAACATCCCTTACTTCCCCCCAGGTCTAACCTTTACAGCTAGGCCCCGCCATGCCACTCACATTGTAGCAAACTACCCACATTCCATTAGTGAGAAGTACCACTCAAGCACCTTCTTCTCACTGCTCTGTGGAACTGACTCCCAAGGGGATGCTTTCCCGACCACTGCAATCTTCACCTATTCAAGTCTAGGGTAAACCATAATCTCCCACACCTATCTGCATAAAACGTGTCTCTTACTTTCTAACCCTCTAATTTGTCACCATATTTATTACAATATTTCAGCCGTTGTACGCTCCGGCCTTCTTCAGGTGGTTGGAATGTCGAACTGAACCCTTTATCTCGCTCACTGGGGTAGACTGTTCTAGTTCCACGTGCCATGTTTAATGGATATCAGTTATCAGTTATCTCCTGTTAAATTCCCTCTGAAAGTTCTCCACTGCCTTAACCGGGTATTGAACTCACACTCTTTGGGTCCTGTCATAGGGTCTAACCAACGCCTTTATCCACTGTACCATGTGTCCTTGAGAAATATAGACCGATGAAAAATAGATATTTACATTTTTTAAGTCATCTCTGGAACGAGTTCACAGCGGAAGAACACATAGTGTTAATGGTTAATGAGTTAGTTGAGCCGAATTATTGGCCTTGCGCCAAACTAAAATATGCTTATGAAGCGCTATATTGAATATAAAATTGGCGCGAAATGAGAACGGGGACAGTGAGTATATTTTAATATATTTTTTATGAAAGAAAAAACATTTGGTCCCTAATCTGGTTGCTTGGTTTACACCCTGCCCCCTTTTCTAAGACCGTCAGTGTGCTTGAAGGATATTTAAGAGTAACTGGGTTGATAAGGCTTCCAACAGAAATATATCATAGTTTTTCTTCATGGATTGTTATTTTAAATTTATTCATTTCTTTTTTGTTGGGGGAGGGGACGATAAAAACGTTTGATGAGTAAAAGTATCACAAGGACCTTCCAGTGGAGACCTATCTGTCTTCTTCACAGACAGAAAAAAAACCCCCAAAAAACACACAATGATGTGGGGTGCGATGGGGTCACATATTCAATCATAATTACATAAGTATATACAATCATATTTCCACATTCATGCACAAAATTACATACATACATACATACACAGCTGGCCAATTGT
>OZ010609.1:20890505-20958005 GCA_963932145.1 Acanthosepion lycidas | reverse complement strand
AGAGATAGACTCTCGGCGACTGTCGAACTCTCTGCATTAGCAGAGGGGAACCAGGACGAGGCTTTTCCGAAGGGCAAGGTTTCGTCCGTGGAGGTTGACAGGGCCTGAACCCGTCTAGGCGGGTTCAGAAAGGCCATATTTTTGGCCGAGCCTACGGGCTCGGAGATACCCACATTAAAACGGCCTTGTGCCACATTCGATCCTCGTGGGTGGATTGATAAATATATATATAGAGAGAGAGAGAGGTGGGGGGAGGAGGAAGTGTGCAATGAAGAAACTGTCGTCTAAATTACGCAAAAAATAAAAATAACATCTCATTTTAACAGATATATTTACCAAAATTACACAAAATTATCTTCGAATCCAGCCGGAGGGTACTTTTTTCTATAAAATTTCTGGAATGTTCAACTGGATAGACGAAATAAAATACTATTTGAAAAGATAAACAAAGCATCTACTTTGATTTCCTATCTTTCTTTGATAAACTATATACACATTTCTTTGCTGTACAGGTGAGGTTCATGCAAGGAAATGGCAGACGGCCAGCCAAACGCGCAATTTTGATGTATTATTTAAGACGCTGACATAAGATTTGACAAACAGACAGACGGACACGCACACCGAGAGAAGAAATGACTGACAGAAGAGGAGTCTGGATAACAGACGGAGAGGCGGGAAAATGCATGCAGACATCTTCAAATATTGCTGGTTAATTAAGGAACAACATCTGGAATTAGTTCTTCTGCTGACCCACCGCCATTATTATTATTATTATTATTATTATTATTATTATTATTATTATTATTATTATTTTCTTTTTTAAAGTGTTTGTTTGGAATGACAAAAGAAAGAGAAAGAAGAAAAGGAATGGTCCAACATGAAATATAGCCAGACGGAAGTAAGGAAGAAGACGGAATTATGAGAAAATAAAGGAGTGAGATTTGAAGGAATAAAAAAGGTGAGAGATTAATAGAGAAGAGGTATACCAAGAGAGAGAGAGAGAGAGAGAATGAAAGAGAGACGGCGGGGGGGGGGGGAGAACGGCGAATTGAGAGAATGAGAGAAGAGTCGATGGAAAAAAAATTAGTATTAGGTAGAAATAAACTGAAAGATGAAGGTGAAGAATAAAATTGATCAAGATCGGAAATGAATGAAAGAAAGAAAGAAAGAAAGAAAGAAAGAAAGAAAAGTATAAATATAGGAAAAAGAAAGAAAGGAAATGAAGACAACAGACAAAGAAAGAAAGAAAGAAAGAAAGAAAGAAAGAAAGAAAGGAAGAAAGAAAGAAAGAAAGAAAGAAAGAACAAAGAAAATTATAATCATGTAAAAAATAGAAAAGTATACAAAGGAAGAAATAACAATGATATATGATTGTTAAGAAAGAAAGAAAGAAAGAAAGAAAGAAAGAAAGAAAGAAAGAAAGAAAGAAAATATAAGATTGCTAAGAAAAAGGAAGGAAAGAACGAAGAGAGAAAGAAAAAAAAAACAAAGGACGAAAGAAAGAAAAAAGAAGTTACAAGCATATAATATTAGAAAGAAAGAAAGAAAGAAAGAAAGAAAGAAAAGTATAAATATAGGAAAAAGAAAGAAAGGAAATGAAGACAACAGACAAAGAAAGAAAGAAAGAAAGAAAGAAAGAAAGAAAGAAAGGAAGAAAGGAAGAAAGAAAGAACAAAGAAAATTATAATCATGTAAAAAATAGAAAAGTATACAAAGGAAGAAATAACAATGATATATGATTGTTAAGAAAGAAAGAAAGAAAGAAAGAAAGAAAGAAAGAAAATATAAGATTGCTAAGAAAAAGGAAGGAAAGAACGAAGAGAGAAAGAAAAAAAAAACAAAGGACGAAAGAAAGAAAAAAGAAGTTACAAGCATATAATATTAGAAAGAAAGAAAGAAAGAAAGAAAGAAAGAAAGAAAGAAAGAAAGAAAAGTATAAATATAGGAAAAAGAAAGAAAGGAAATGAAGACAACAGACAAAGAAAGAAAGAAAGAAAGAAAGAAAGAAAGAAAGAAAGAAAGAAAGAAAGAAAGAAAGGAAGAAAGAAAGAACAAAGAAAATTATAATCATGTAAAAAATAGAAAAGTATACAAAGGAAGAAATAACAATGATATATGATTGTTAAGAAAGAAAGAAAGAAAGAAAGAAAGAAAGAAAGAAAGAAAGAAAGAAAATATAAGATTGCTAAGAAAAAGGAAGGAAAGAACGAAGAGAGAAAGAAAAAAAAACAAAGGACGAAAGAAAGAAAAAAGAAGTTACAAGCATATAATATTAGAAAGAAAGAAAGAAAGAAAGAAAGAAAGAAAGAAAGAAAATATAAGATTGCTAAGAAAAAGGAAGGAAAGAACGAAGAGAGAAAGAAAAAAAAAAAACAAAGGACGAAAGAAAGAAAAAAGAAGTTACAAGCATATAATATTAGAAAGAAAGAAAGAAAGAAAGAAAGAAAGAAAGAAAAGTATAAATATAGGAAAAAGAAAGAAAGGAAATGAAGACAACAGACAAAGAAAGAAAGAAAGAAAGAAAGAAAGAAAGAAAGAAAGAAAGAACAAACATATAATATTGGATAGAAATAAAGGAAGTAAAGAAAGAAATATAAAATAAGATTGCTAAAAAATGAACAAAGAAAGAAAGAGAGAAAGAAAAAAAAAGTACAAGCCTATGACATTGGAAGTAGAGGAAGGAAAGAGAGAAAGTAAGATATAAGATTGTTAAGAAAGATAGAACGAAAGAAAGAAAGATAAAAGAAAGAAAAGAAAAAGAAAGAAAGAAAGAAAAAGAAAAGAAAAAGAAAGAAAGAAATAGCCGAAAAGAGAAAGAAAGCGAACTGATTATAAACAAAAGAGATGCGATGAGAAGTATAAGGAAAGTTGTGCCAAAAACTGAAAAAAGATACAGATTAGGATATTATTATGGGGTTTGTGTATATGTATGTGCGTATGTGTGCGTGTATATGTATGTGCGCGTGTGTCTGTGTGTATGTGTGCCAAAAAAAAGAAGAAAAAGCGAGGTTGGGGGTGGGGGTTGCGAGTGATTGTCTTGGATCGTGAACAGCTCCGAACTATGAAAATATGAATAATTCAACGAATTGAAGAATCATAAAAATGAGCGAAAAACAGTCCACAGCAAAATGGAAAATGGGCGGGAAAATGAAATAGAACAAATAAATGACTCATTGTTTATGATGAGGGGTGCGAGGTGGGGGTGCTTAAATATAAAACGCGGAAGAAGAATGATGTTGATGATGATGATGGTTGAAAACGATGAAGAGATGAGGTAGAAAAAAGGAAAAATAAATACAGATCATCTGGAAGAAAGAGAACAGAAACGAAGAAGAAGAAGAAGAAGAAAAGGGAATTTTAATTCGTATAACAGAAAGGAGAAGAAGAACGGGGAAGAAGAATTAGGAAAAGCAGACGATAAAGCAGAAGAAGGAGGAAAAGAAAATGACTTGAAGAAAACAGGAAGGAAAGAAAAAAGTTTTAAGGAAGTAATAAAAGCACAAGTGCAAGGAAGAAGAAGAAGAAGAAGAAGAAGAAGAAGAAGAAGAAGAAATTTCAATTCGTAGAATAAAAAGAAGAAGAAGAAGAAGGAGGAGGAGGAGAAGTAGTAAAAGCAGACGATAAAGCAGAAGAAGAAGTCTGAAAAGAAAATGGCGGATAATAAAAAGGTGGCGACAATGACTAGATGAAAAACAAGAAGGAAAGAGAAAAGTTTTAAGAAAGTAATAAAAGCACAAGTACAAAAAAGAAGAAGAGGAACGAAAGAAGAAGGAGGATAATAGAAGAAGAAGAAGAGGAATAATGAAGAAGAAAAGAAATAAAAACTGGAGTAGAGAAAAGGAAAAGAAGAGTGATTGTAAAAGAAAAGAAGAAGAAAAATAACGATAAGAATATACAAGAAGCAGTAAGTAGAAAAGGACAATAATAAGAAAGAATTGGAAGAAAGGGGGGTATAGAAGAACTAACAGAAAGGGGGTAATAAGAAATGAAGAAGAAGAAGAAGAAGAAGAAGAGAGTAATCACAAATAGTGAAGAGGAAAAACAAGGACACCGAGAACGACGACCAATAAAAGAGAGAAAGAAAAAGTCAAGGATAAAAAACATAGAAAATAAGAGATACTGTACAATAAAATGACGTGGGTGAGAAATAATAAAGAGGAAGGTGAAAAAAAGCTAAGTGGAATAATAATAATAATAATAATAATAATAATAATAATAATAATTATGAAGTTTGAAAAACAAATAATTTCGAAATATTAAGGCTAACATCGACGGTATTAAAATTGTAACCACCCTCTCCACTAATAATAATAATAATAACAATAGGATTAATAATAAAAATAATGACGATGCGCTGTCACTTTCTGCAACGCAATAAAGAGCGGCTGTCGTTGTAACAGACATAATAGATGGGGCGCAAAAGGGAGGCGGACTCAATGTTAATAGTATTGATGAAATAAAGATGATAGGTCGGCCATCTTTGCTAGCTTCGTGGGGCTTTAAAATGATGCCCGATTCAAATATGGCAGACCGTAACCTTTCAACTTTTCGATACCGTAGTCGCCATATTGGATATTAAAATAATGGCAGAAGAAGCGATAAAAAATAAATTGAAAGAAGAATAATAATAAGAAAAACAGCAAGAGACAAATGATAATGAATAAATGACGTAAAATTAACCAGGCAGCCAACATGATAAGAGAACTAAAAATAAAGACGATATTGAAATAAAAAGAAGCAGTAAAGAGAGGGAGGAGACAAAAAGAGCAACGAAGGAAAACAAAGAGAAGGAAGTAAGGAAGGAAGGAAGGAAGGAAGGAAGGAAGGAAGGAAAACAAAGAGAAGGAAGGAAGGAAGGAAGGAAAGAAGGAAAGAAAACAAAGAGAAGGAAGGAAAACAAAGAGAAAGAAGAAAGGAAAACAAAGAGAAGCAAGGAAGGAAGGAAAAGAAAGTGAAGGAAGGAAGGAAGGAAGGAAGGAAAGAAGGAAGAAAGGAAAACAAAAAGAAGCAAGCAAGGAAGGAAAGAAGGAAGGAAGGAAGGAAGGAAAACAAAGAGAAGGAAGGAAATAAAACAAAGAGAAAGAAAGAAGGAAACAGAGAGAAAATAGGAAGGAAAACAAAGAGAAGCAAGGAAGGAAGGAAAACAAAGAGAAGCAAGGAAGGAAAGAAAGAAAACAAATAGAAGAAAGGAAGGAAGGAAAACAAAGAGAAGGAAGGAAGGAAGGAAAACAAAGAGAAAATAGGAAGGAAAACAAAAAGAGCAAGGAAGGAAGGAAGAAAGCAAGGAAGGAAGGAAGGAAGGAAGGAAGGAAAACCAAAAGCAGGAAGGAAGAAAGGAAGGAAGGTAGGAAAACAAAGAGAAAATAGGAAGGAAAACAAAGAGAGCAAGGAAGGAAGGAAGAAAGCAAGGAAGGAAGGAAGGAAAACCAAAAGAAGGAAGGAAGGGAAACAAAGAAAAGAAAGGAAGGAAAACCAAAAGAAGGAAGGAAGGAAGGAAGGAAGGAAGTAGGGAAAACAGAGGAAGGACAGATGGAAGGAAGGACAGAAGGAAGTAAACAAAAAGAAGGGAGGAAGAAAGGAAGGGAAACAAAGAGAAGGAAGGAAAACAAAAAGAAGGAAGGAAGCAAGGAAGTAAAATAAAAAGAAGCAAGGAGGGAAGGAAGCAAAGAAGAAAGAAAGGAAGGAAAACAAAGAGAAGGGAAGAAGGAAGTATTGAATTAACGAAGTAAGGAAAACAAAGAGAAAGAAGAAAAGGCATTTAAAAAAGAAGTAAAAAAGACGGGAAATGGGGAAAGAAGAGAGAGCAAGAGAATATATAAAGAAGGAAAAATGAAGGAAAGAAGAAAGCAAAAACAAATATATAAAACCATCAATGGAAAGTAGGGAAGGAGAGAATATATAAAGAAAAAAAAACGAAGAAATAAAGGAAGGGTATTTGAAGAAGGAAGGAATAGAGAAGGAAATTGGAAAAAGTAAAGGAAAACAAGAAAGAAGACAATATAGAAGGAAAGAAAGTAGCAATATCCATGAGAAAGGTATAAATCCATCTCTTCTCCCCCAGCTATGGGTTAATTAGTAAAACTTGTATCACCATTATTATCTCAAAGATATTCTTTCAATGTAAAATATTTTTTCTCTTTAAATAATCTGCAAAGGTTTAATAAATCTTAGAAAACGAACCAATCAATCAATGAATAAAAACCTAAGTGGAAATTCCTTGATTGCATCGTTAAATATTTGAGTTTAATAAAATATAAGAGGTACAAATAAAAAAATATACGAAATTAACAAAGGTTTCCATTTTACTGAAGCAGCGGTTAGACGCATAAGTAATGACTTACTATATCTTTTCTTTCTACTTTCCCTTTTCCTACCTGTTTTTTTTTTATTAAGACAAACGGCGTCTCTGCTATATCCTTTTCTTGTTTATCTTCGTAGTCAAAACGGAAGAGTCTATTATTTATCTGAGGTAATGATAGTGTGTGAAGCAAGTAGTTACTCATCACAGGAGTTCCATGTTGCTTAATAGTCGTAACCCAAAGTGACATTAGCCGGAAGTAAACAACACAGTTAGGGGTTTAATCTGTCCGCTGCTACTATACCATGAATTTTGGGGGAATGGGGACAGGCATGCTATCACAAAGCGTATCGCATGTGCTATCTAATGAAGGAATCAAAAGAATTCTAATAATTCTTGATAATAGTATTGATAATGTTTACTACAAAGGGGTAACATTTTGAACAAACTGGTGCCATCGAAAAATCTATAGGCGAATTATGAGATATCAATGGTCTGCGATTATATGCAAATAATCTAGTTTATGCACGACGACTGGTCGAGGTAATCGATGAAATGATTAACTGGTTGATTGCTAAAAATATACAAGCGAAAGATGAAAGGCTGACTTCTATAATCTATACTCATGTCTATATAAATTTGATTGCTTGACGGAGCTGCTGAACATACAATAAATTGATTTATAATTTCGAATATATTGCCTGATAACAAGAGACCAAGATAATTGGAATGTATTATACACTTAGGCATGAACAGAAGGAATACGTTCAATAATTAGTAGTAGTACGACTACTACTTTTAGGTTGGTGCAAAAATAATGACGTAATAATGTCGTTTTTTGACGTTAAAAAATACGTCAAAAAACGACATTATTACGTCATTATTTTTGCACCAACCTAATACAATAATAATAAGAAGAAGAAGAAGAACAACAACAACAAAAACGTTGCCTCCTTATTGATATGGCAGTCCCTGCTGACTGCAATGTATCTTTGAAGATATTCAAAAAGCTGTCAAAATACAAGGACCTTGAAATAGAAATCTCGAAAATGTGGCATATGGGAACATCAACAATCCCTGTTGTAGCTGGAGCCCTAGGACTGGTTGGAAAAGATTGCAGTAGACTAATTGCAGGGATTCCTGGAAGCCCATGCCTCAAGGAGATACAAAAAATTGTTCTGACAAGTACAGCCCACACTTTAAGAAGGGCTTTATCTATATAATTTTTATTTTATTTTATTTTTTTTTTTTTTGTCAGTGGAAAGTGTCATGATGCCATTTCTAACCTTAGGTCTCTGGGTGGGACCCGGAAAGAAATGTGTAAACGCCAGAAAGCAAAGAAAATAAAAATAATAATAATAAGTTTCAGCTTTTAACCCCGTGGCTACATAGTGCAGGGTTAAAAGCTGAAACTGAAGTTTTTATTCTTAAAGCACAGTCCGTCCTGGGTATGAAGATTGATATGTCTCGGAAAGAGATATATTTGTTCGAAGTAGCAAAGTGGTTTTGGACTACTGTAACCGAATAGGACAATCTAGTAGGTAACTGTAATAGACTGGTCCTCGTCGTAGAGGTAGGCAATAGGCGTAGGCAATAGGCATCCTCCACACCTGTCTGTATTTATGGCTGACAGCAGCCAATCATATTACTGTGAAGGGGGGGGGGGGCAGGTGTATGCATATTCATTACATCAAAGATAAACTAACCAGCATCCTGGGTAAGACGATAAACTACGTCCAGCAGCAAGGCCTATCATCAGGAGGTTTAAAGGAGCGTGGAACAACATCGTAATTGCTGGTGTTCCCAGGTTCACCCTAACCCGGGTTGGTAGCACCTGTTAGGGCCCCAGCTATGGGCAAATAGTTAACCCCGAAACTGAGTTAAAAAACATTATAAAGTGTAAAAATAGGCTTTAATACCAGAAATACTTTGTAAAAAAATATTACCAGGAATAAATTTTTGAAGAAAATATCTATTAACAGCCATATATTTTTGATAAAAAAATGATACCAGCAATACATGTTTTAAAATATTACCAGCTATATATTTTGTGGGGAATAAAATATTACCAGAAATAGATTTTTGACAAAACAAAATATTACCAGGAAGAAAAAGAAATTGTCGGCATTAAATAACCCATTGAGGTTGATATGCCGTAAAACAAAATAAACCAAACCAATCAAAACCAAAGAATACATACTCTATTCATACGAATCTATCTTAAAAATGTTGTCGGCATTAAATAACCCATTGAGGTTGATATGCCGTAAAACAAAATAAACCAAACCAATCAAAACCAAAGAATACATACTCTATTCATACGAATCTATCCTAAAAATGTTGTTGGCATTAAATAACCCATTGAGGTTGATATGCCGTAAAACAAAATAAACCAAACCAATCAAAACCAAAGAATACATACTCTATTCATACGAATCTATCTTAAAAATGTTGTCGGCATTAAATAACCCATTGAGGTTGATATGCCGTAAAATAAAATAAACCAAACAAATCAAAACCAAAGAATACATATTCTATTCATACGAATCTATCCTAAAAAAGTTGTCGGCATTAAATGACCCATTGAAGTTGATATGCCGTAATACAAAACAAATCAAACGAATCTAAACCAAAGAATACATATTCTATTTATACGAATCTATCCTAAAAATGTTGTCGGCATTAAATAACCCATTGAGGTTGATAGGCCGTAAAACAAAATAAACAAAACGAAACTTACTGCACAGGACCAGATTTTGATAACTAGAAATGACCAAACACACATACTGAAAAAGTGTGTTAGTCTAAAATGCAGATTCTGTGATAAATATGCAGAAACAATTGACCATCTTTTATTATGTTGCACGATATTGGCACCCACTGAGTATAAATCTATATTTAGCTAGAATGCACTAGAAAATCTTTGTACGAACACCACCCAGATCCGGTCTCGGAGATAGGACCCGTAACAATTTTATGGGACTTAACAATACACACAGAGAAAACAATCAAAGCTAATCGCCCTGGCATCCTGATTAGAGACCGCAAAGACAAAATGTGCCTCCTTATTGATATGACAGTCCCTTCAGAATGCCATGTATCTCTGAAGTTCTTCAAAAAAAAACTATCAAAATACAAGGGCCTTGAAATTGAAATCTCAAAAATGTGGCGAATGAGGACATTCCAGTTGTAGTTGGAGCCCTCGGATTGATTGCAAAATGTCCCAACAGACTCACTGAAGGAATCCCTGGTAGTCAATGCCTGGGGAGATAGAAAAAATTATACTCCTAAATACAGCCCACACCTTCCGACCCGGAAAGAAATTAGTATACACCAGAAACTAAAGGAAATAAAAACAATAGTAATACAAGTTGCATATTTTCCAATACATATATTGGCCCACTCTATCTAAATATAGTTTTATATGTGCAACCTGAATATTTATCACAGAATCTGCATTTGGGGTCAACACAATTTTTCATTATGTTTACTTGGTAATTTTTTATTATTATTATTATTATTATTATTATTATTATTATTATTAGGTTGGTGCAAAAATAATGACGTAATAATGTCGTTTTTTGACGTATTTTTAACGTCAAAAAACGACATTATTACGTCATTGTTTTTGCACCAACCTAATATTATTATTATTATTAACGTCATTATATTTCGATTTCTGCTCTGGTCACATGACCTACCAAGTTTCGGGAAGACTTAAAGCAGGTAGTAGTGTGTTGTTATGGCTACATTTCATAATTTGTTTTGCTAACTCCCATAATATCACAAGCGTTCCATGGAGAAAGTTCTTAGTGTGGGGGTTGTACTTATCAAGACAATTTTTTGTATTTCTCTTAAGCCGGGATTTCTCGGGATTTTTTCAATGTGTTATTATATTCCTTTTTTATCATTCCAAGCGCACATTATTATCATTATTATTATTATCTTACATAGACAAAGCCCTTTCGTAAGGTGTGAGCGGTACTCGTGAGAACAACTTTTTGTATTTAAGACATGAGCTTTCAGGAATCCCTTTTGTGAGTTCACTGGAATCTTTTCCAACCAATCCGAGAGCTCCAAATTCAACAAGAATTGTTGATGTTCCCATGTGCCACATATGTGAGATTAATTATTATTATTATTATTATTATTATTATTATTATTATTATTATTATTATTATTATTATTATTTCCTTTGATTTCTGGCGTTTACACATTTCTTTCCGCGTCCCGCCCAGGTACCTAAGGTTAGAAATGGCATCATGACACTTTCCACTGACAAAAAAAAAAAAAAAAAAATTACATAGATAAAGACCTTCGTAAAGTGTGGGCTGTACTTGTGAGAAGAATTTTTTTGTATTTCTTTGAGGCATGGACTTCCAGGAATCCCTTCAATGAGTCTACTAGAATCTTTTCCAACCAATCCGAGGGCTCCAACTACAGGGATTGTCGACGTTTCCATATGCCACGTTTTTGAGATTTTGATTTTATTATTATTATTATTATTATTATTATTATTATTATTATTATTATTATTATTATTATTATTACACAGGGTGTCTATAAAGTTCGTGTGCACTTTAAAGTTATAATTTTTTTAAGTGCACACCAACTTTATGGACACCCTGTATTATATATTAATATGATCTTTCCGGGTCCCAAACAGAGACCTAAGGTCAGGAATGGCATCATGACATTTTCCACTGATAAATTTTTAAATAAGACAAAAATCAAGATAGATTACACACATTTTACATAGATATTGACCTTCGTAAGGTGTGAACTGTACTTGTGCTTGCAATTATTATTATTATTATTATTATTATTATTATTATTATTATTATTATTATTATTATTATTATTATTCCTTTTCTTATTTAATAGTTTTTAATCCACATCATCCTATTATAATAATTGTTGTACTCTTTTTCCTGATTATTATAAAGGTTTTATAAATTCCTACAATTAGTCATTTTAATAGGCTTAGTAACATTATTAATATTGATTTTATTGTCTCCTTATTAAATCGTTTTCATTGCCTCTTCAGCTGACTTTATTATTATTATTATTATTTTATTATTATTATTATTATTATTATTGTCGTTGTTGTTGGCAGTGTAGGAGAAATGGCGATCATTTTGCGAGCAAGTGAGATGAAAAACATGCCCGATGTGGCTATAATGACGAACATCAATAAAAGAATTATTAGCCTCAATCGACACGGTATTTAGTCTTTGAAATGTTCACCATTCAGTGAGTCCGATCGCCCAGCTCCCCACCGTCCATCATCCGATCACACAACCAAACGCCTACCCCAACCGTCCCCTTCCTCCTCCTATGCTGCCATCGCATAATCTCTTACACCATTTATTCAGACCCTGCCTCCATTACTCTCTCGCTCTCTCTCTCTCTCGCTCTCTCTCTCTCTCGCTCTCTCTCTCTCTCGCTCTCTCTCTCTCTCTCTCTCTCTCACTCTCGTCGATTACTCTTTCGCAATTGGTTCAATTCCACAACATAATATATCTATACGATAGCTTCTTGTTTATGTTCTCTCTTGACATCCTCACACTCTTCCTCCTTACTCCCAATTACTTTCTCTCTCTCTCTCTCTTTCTTTCTTTCTTTCTTTCTCTTATTTTCTTCCTTTTTCTTGCTCTTTCTTTCTTTCTTTTTCTTACGTTTTATTACTCTTCCTTTCTTTTTTCTTTCATTAATTTTACTTTCTTCCTTTTCTTACACTTTTTTATTTCATGTCTTAGCTTTACTTCCTTTCTTTTTCTTACACTTTTTTTACTCTTTCTTCCTTTCTTTTTCTTATTCTTGTTTTCTTTCTTCTCTTATTCTTTCTTTCATTTCTTTCTTTCCTTCTTTCTTTTTCTTTCCTTCTTTCTTTTTCTTTCCTTGTTTTTCTTTCTTTTCTTACTCATCTTTCTTTTTCTTAATATTTCTTACCTTCTTTCTTTCTTTATATTTGTTTCTTTCTTAACATTATTACATCTTTGTCCTCTCTTTTCTTCTTAACATTTTTATAACTTTGTTCTGTCAGGCTTTCGAATTTTTCCTTCTTTCTTTCTTTCTTTCTCTCTAGTCAGTCTCATATTCCTTTGTTTTTTCTTTCTCTTTCTTTCCTTACTTCCGGCATTTCTGAACCCCCATATATATATATATATATATATATATATATATATATATATGTGTGTGTGTGTGTGTGTGTGTGTGTGTGTGTGTGTATTAGACTGTTCATATCTATCTATCTATCTATCTATCTATCTATCATTCTATCTCATATTTATATATCGATCAATATTTCTAAGTTTATTCCTCTCTATCGATCTGTTTATCGATTGATCTTTTAGATGCTGTTGATTTGCCACTCCATCCATCGCTGTTAATTTACGTGCATCCGTACGTATCTGTCATGTCAATTATTCCAATATATATATATATATATATATATATATATATATATTATACGGCTGTATAGCTATTAATGCCGATCAATTTACTCACATCTTCCCTCAGTTTTTCTTAAACGTTCTTTCACATCTAGCTTTTCATTCCATTCATTATCCTCCTCTCTCCTTCTTTCTCTCGCACGCTTTCTTTCTCTCTCTTCCGTTTTTCTCTGCTCAGTCTCTCTCTCCACTTTTCTCTGTTCTTTTCTCCTTCTCTTATCTCTCTACATCTCTCCTTTGCGTCTCTCTTACTCTAGCTATCATTAACTTCGTTCTCTTCTTCTCTTTATTCTCCCCCACCCACTTCATCTCTCTCTATTCCGTGAATCATTCATTTTTATCACCCATACGTTTTTCCTGTCTCTTTCATTGTTCCATGGTTTTTCCATATCGGCTGGTCAGTTATTCAAATTTATTTACGTTCATTTTATTGCTTTCATTCTCTATTTCTTTCTATAGATTTTAATTTTTTACTCTTTTTTTTTTTCTTCTAATTCTATCATTCTCGCCGTTTTTCTCTTTCAAAATCCCTTCCGGTTGGTTTAACGTTTATTCTCTACACTTCCGTTAAAACCGTTAATATTCGCTTACGCTCCGCCATCTTGCCAAATATGCATCCGCCATTTTGATTGTTTTATTTTACGAGAGATTTCTTTCATTTTAGCTTTCATTTTTTTAGTATTGTTTTCGTTCGTTAGTTGTATGTTTCTTTCCTTCTGCATAAGGTACGTCTTCATTTTCTTTCCTTCATTTTTCGACTTTTCATTCAGTTGTTCTCACTAGTTTTTCTGTTTTAAGTCATACATGATTCTCCATGTCTTTGATTTCTACATTGGTATGTGTTTTATATTCTCTTTATTGTCCATTTACTTCTGAGCTATCTCTCGCTTTATTTAACTCTCTATCTATATTTATCTCTCTCTCTTTATTTATTTCTCCCTTTCTTTTTCTCTCTCTCTCTCTCTTTATATCTCTTTCTTTATCTTCCACTCTTTGTTTATCTCAACTATTTCTTTATCTTTCTTTAATTCTCTATCTTTATTTATCTCTCTCTTTATCTTTCTCACTTTCTTTGTCTCTATCGTTCACTAATTTTTTATCTCTCTCTCTCTCTCTCTTTCGTTACCTGTGTCTCTCTTTCTTTGTATTTCGCTTTTTCTTTATCTGTCTCTCTCTTTCTTTATCTTTTACTCTTTCTGTCTTTCTTTCTGTCTTTCTTTCTTTTTTATCTCTCTTTATCTGTGTCTCTCTCTTTCTTTGTCTCTCTTTCTTCATGTCTCGCTTTCTTTATCTCTCTCTCTTTGTATCTTTTTTCTTCTTCATCTATTCCTTTATCTATCTATCTATCTATCTATCTATCTACCTATCTATCTATCTCGTTACCGCTTTTTCGATTTCTTCTTAGCTTACGGTCATATCACGTTCCGTACAATCACGGAAGTTAAGCAACTTCGAGCTTGGTCAGTACTTCAATGGGTGAATACCAGGTGCTGTAAGCAAAGATGTGCGACTGGTGTAACGGACAACGGCTCGGAATTGGAACTCGAAGAGCCGAGTTCCAATTCCAGACGGGTTTGTTATATTCACTTACGCGCAAAGGCCCCTGGGAAAGCTAAGAATCCATTTCTTCTCCCAACTCATCTATGAATAAATTAATAGTACTTCGAATCCATTACATTCACTTACGTGCTAATGCCCTTGGGAAAGGTATGAACCCTCTTTTTATCCACCCCGCTCAACCAAAAAGAAATGGCATCCTACTGCGGGAAAAAAATCTGCCTAGTCAGTCATGTATACATGTTCGCCTAAGTGTGTATCACGCATGACACATCAGTAAAATCATTATTATACCCCAGCCGCTCCAAAAAAATTGATTAACCTGCAAAAGGTTGATAAACAGTGAAAAGACAAATTCTTCTTCTTCTTCTTCTTCTTATTATTATTATTATTAGTAGTAGTAGTAGTAGTAGTAGTAGTAGTAGTAGTAGTATTTAATTTTATGTTTTTCTTTTTTTTCCTTTGCCTTCTGCATTTATCCGCGTCTTTCTTTCATTCTTTCTCCCTTGTCTCTTTTAAGGGATTTCTTCATTAACATAATAATGAGGATGATCCTGATCTTCTTCTTCTTGTCTCTCATTTTTATGTCTTTCTTTTTAAATTATCTTTCTTTTCTCTCTTTTGTTTTTTTGTCTTCTCTGCATATGGCTCTTAGTTTACCCTAACAATTTTCCTTGTTTTTTTTTTTTTAACCTTTGCCTCACGTTTTCTTTCTTTCTTTCTTTCTTTATTTATTTATTTATTTATTTATTTTACTCATTGTCTCTTTCATTCATTCATTCTTTCTCTCTTTCACTCATTCTTTTCTTTTCTTTACCTTAAAACATTCTTTCTTTCTTTCATTTTAACAAAAATTTTCTTTCTCAGCATATGTTTTAGTTTTTGAAATTCTCTTTTCGCGATTTCAAAGCGTGTTCTGATTTATTTCATTCATTCTTTCTTTCTTTCTGTCTTTCACACATTATTTTCTTTCCTTTACTCTAAAACCTTCTTTCTTTCTTTCTTTCTTTTATTCATTCATTCGTTCATTCTTTCTTTCTTACTTTTTATCTTTCTTCCACTTATTGTTTTTTCATTCATTCAATCTTTCTCTCTTTCACTCATTCTTTTCTTTCCTTTACCCTAAAACCTTCTTCCTTTCTTCCTTTCTTTCTTTCTTCCTTTCTTTTTCTTTCTGTCTTTCTTTCTTTCTTTCTTCCTTTCTTTTTCTTTCTGTCTTTCTTTCTCTTTTCATGCTTTTTGCCGAGATATTTTCCATTGTCAGGCAATTAGATAACACCAAGAAAGAAACAGTGAGGTTGGAGGCTATTCATTGATGGGCAAAGGGACGAGGGTGGTGGCCCACGCAGCTTTGGGAAGGGCGGATAATAAGCGGGGGTGGTGAGGAGCCTCGTTCAGCCCGTCAAAAGGTTCTCTAATGTTTAACTTCTATAACATATTACTGTTTGATTGCAATAGAAACCTGGCCGTAGCTGCGAAAGTCTTTTATGGAAGTCGATCAAATAAAGAGACAAATGATACGCAATCATAATAGCCTGGGTCCCTAACTCCCTCCCACATCGCCAGCAACGATATAATGGCCACGCAGGGCCAAGGCAGACTTTAGGTGCTGCCGGGTTGGGGCAGGGGTTGCGTCCTGGCTGCTGCTGCTGTTTGTAGTCGTTTGTGACGGAACGAAAAAGACAGAAAGAAAATGGCGGCGATGTTTACGACGAACTGAGCGAATGACGTTCAAAATGGCTGAAATATTCTCACATGGGTGTGGGTGGAATTTCTTCTCGTTTTATCCTTAACCGCATTCCTTTTTTCATAGTTTTCTTTTTTATTACCTTTACTTTACCCTTTTTCCTTCAAACCTTTCTTGTTTTATTTTTTTCAACTCACTCCATCTTTCTACTGCAGTTCACATCTCTGTATTATCTTCTTTTATATCATACAGACGTACACACATAATATGCGTATATATATATATATATATATATATATATATATATATATATATATATATATATGTAAGCAAATATATGGATATAGATCCGACAGTATGACAGTATATATTAATTTCGATTATAGGTGCAGTTTAATCTATAATTACATGAATCATTCATACAAAAAAACAAATATAGAGGTTAATGATTTAAATGGCGAGAATACATCTTCGCAAACAAGTTCAATATGTTACACTAACCCCGAACCTGTATCTGAATGATATGATCCCTGGTTATAAATTCCAATTTCATATGGTCTTCTTTAGTTTTTCTAAGCTTTCGTCTGTTCCTACAGACATCCTCAGGTATGGAAATAGATTTGTTCTTGTTTTTTACTTCTCAGTAATAAGAGGACAACGAAAATATAGATTTAATACGAAAAAATGCCATGAGAAATGTGTTATTGTTTTGGAACGTGCAGTCATTTAAATCATTAACCTCTATATTTGTTTTTGTATGAATGATTCATGTAATATATATATATATATATATATATATATATATATATATATATATATATATATATATATATCCCAAGTATATGATTGGTGTATACGGAATAAATTCCAATAACCAACAATTACTATTCTTAAAAAAGTGCTCAATACAGAGTCAGCGAATATAATTATTTATTTAAAAATTACAACATAAATATGTTATAAAATCACTACAAAAATAGCCATTTTGTTTCAACACCTCTGGTGTCTTATCAAGTTATCAATTTTTAAATAAATAATTATGGGAGGCGTGTGCGTGAAAATATTCAGATAATAGATGAAAATATATTTCTAAAAACGACGATATGAATAATGAAAAAATAAAAAAACCTTTTTTTACTGACGCATTTTATCCGCTGATATTTGCCTTGATAAACTCAATCAGAGGACGAAACGCGTTGGTAAAGAAAAGATTTCATTTTGGCTTTATTCTTTACTTCTCCATATATATATATATATATATATATATATATATATATATATATGGAGAAGTAAAGAAGTAAAGCCAAAAATGAAAAGATGTAGAGCCAAAATGAAAAATTATATATATATATATATATATATATATATATATATATATATATATATATATCACTTTGTTGCTCCCGTCTATATGTGTGTGTGTTTATGCGTAAACCCTAACCCCTCAATAATAATTGTTATCCTCTTGAATTACGTACGTGTCTACTTTTCGTTTTATCGTTTCGACTGAACAAAGTTCCTAACATGATTCCTCTTCTAGCTTACCATGTTTTTCGTGCCGATTCTCGAAGACCTTTTGATGTTGCACTCGGTCCTCATTAATTAAATACTTTAAGTTCTTTACAAGGGTAAATTCTGTTCGACTTTGCCATTGACAAGTTCCGAAAATCAATGAAAAAAACTCTGTAATTTGTTTCTGGCCAGTATTGATCCGCGAATGGCACATCTAAAACATTGTCTTTAAGATGTATTAATTTCTTTCAACTTTGAACCGATGCGTTTACGCCTGCGCAGGTCTCGACCTGAGTGAAGCTGTCTGGGAATGGAACTTCCGCTTTTGAAGAAGAAGAAGAAGAAGAAGAAGAAGAAGAAGAAGAAGAAGAAGAAGAAGAAGAAGAAGAAGAAGAAGCAGAAGACATATATGTATATAAATGAATATCAGGGAAATTTGCAAAAAGATTAAGAAGAAAATTAAGAATGTGATGAAAATAAAGAACCATTAGGATAAATTGCAAACAGGAAAGAACAAGAAGCGATTGTCGCAAAAGAAAGATAGATAGACAGAAAATTAAGAAAAGAGAAAAAGAAAGAAAGAAAGAAAAAGAGAAAAAGAAAGAAAGAATGAGGGAGAGAAAAAGAATGTAAAAGAGAAAAATGAAAGAAAGAAAAAGAAAAGAAAGAAAGAGAGAGAGAAAAAGAAAGAAAGAGGGAGAGGAAGAAAGAGAAACCGAAAGAAAGATAGAGAGAAAAAAGAAAGAGAGAAATAAGGAAGAAAGAGAAAAAAGACATTGGCTCACTCGCTTGCTTAAAATCAACGTTGATTTCGATTCCGCAGAACTGGGTTTGATGTGAAAAAGTATTTGTTGTTAACATTCATTTTTCATTCAGTTTTTCAAGTTACGAGTCCTTTTTTAAAGCTGATCATTTTGTGTTCATTTTGTTTAGTTCTTTTTCCGTAACAGATTTCATGTTTAGCATAAAGCTTAGAAAAAATTCGCAGTGTGAGATAGGCAAGAAGTAAGGCATGTAGCAACATCAGCACGGCAAAGGGCACTCCTTTAAAGGCAAGGAAGGGCAAAAATATTTTAAGTCAAGTGATAGCGATTGTTGTATGAGTCGTACGATTTTTGAATCAAGCACGGGCAAAGCCGGGCCATGCTGCTAGTATATATATTGTCCTTTCTGCATCACATACCACTTGTATCAAAGGTTCCTCCGAAAGAGGGCCTTGAAAAATTCAGCCCCTTTGAAAATGCGTTAATGGATTTCTGGGGTTTACACTCGTCGCCTCTAACTTTGGAGATTTACAAGTATACGTGTACACGCGTTCAAGGCTGTCAGATGTGTCCTATTTAGAACATTGTGTTCTCTTTTTAGAATTTGGAATTTTAGGAATTGTCTTTCTCAAAAAAAATCTACTCTCTGGACGGGAAGCAAGTAAATAAAATAGAAGGTATCATTTTCGGAGCGATCGCCTTATTCGGAAAAAAGAAAAAGATGCGCAAAATAAAGGAAATGATATGTTTATTCTATATGTTTATTTTAAACCCATAGAACTTGTGCGTTCTATGTGTTGCATTCCTTCAGGATGTAGGCGATCATGACTCTCCACAATTTCCTGTCCTTCGGAGATCTGAATAAATTCTACCTTTTGTTACTTCTAAACCTTGTTCCACCATCCATGTACTCAAGATCATTTTTCTTCTTTTATGTGCCGTCTCCCTTCAGGATGTAGGCGATCATGGCTCTCCACCATTTCCTGCCATTTTTTGCTCTTAATAAATTTTGTCTTTTTGCTATTTCTCCTAAACCCTGTTCTGCCATCCATTCACACAAGCTGATTCCTCCTTTTCCATGTGCCGTGTCCCTTCAGGACGTAGGCGATCACGGCTATTCACGATTTCCTGTCCTTTGTTGCTCTTAATAAGTTTTGAGGTTTTTTTTTAAATTTCTCATAAACCCTGTTCCATCATTCATTTACACAAGTTTATTCCGTTTCTTCTATGTGCCGTGTCCCTTCAGGACGTAGGCGATCACAGCTCTCCACAATTTTCTGTCTTTCGTAGCTCTTAATAAATATTGGCTTTTTGTAATCTCTCCTAAATCTTCTTCCGCTATCCAGGTGCATTTTTCTATGCACCGTGTCATTTCAAGACGTAAGCGATCATGGCTCTCCACAATTTCCTGTCTTTCGTAGATCTTAATGAATACTTTTTGTTAATTCTCCTACGCGCCATTCATTTGCTCAAGCTCAAGTAGGTTATGCGTTATTTTCCCCTTGATTTTAATCCTTTCTGTGAGTATCAGATTTTCCGAGCCGTCTTTCCTCATTACGTACCCTAGAAATTTTAACTATCTCTTCCTGATATTAAGTATAAGTTTTCATTTTGTTTCTATTTACTCCAAAATTTCGTCGTTGTTTACATGTTCGGTCCATATCCTCAGCATAGTTCTGTAGAATCATACTTCTGTTGCTTCAAGTCTCTTCTTCATCTTTGAGGAGATTGTCCAGCATTCTCTGACATATACGAGGACTGATATTACATAACAGTTCAGCTCTCTTTTCTTTGCTTCTGTTGCTTCAAGTCTCTTCTTCATCTTTGAGGAGATTGTCCAGCATTCTCTGACATATACGAGGACTGATATTACATAACAGTTCAGCTCTCTTTTCTTTGCTTCTGTTGCTTCAAGTCTCTTCTTCATCTTTGAGGAGATTGTCCAGCATTCTCTGACATATACGAGGACTGATATTACATCAGACTTCAGCTCTATTTTCTTTGTTTCTGTTGCGTCAAGTCTCTTCTTCATCTGTGAAGAGATTGTCTAGCATTCACTGCCATATAGGAGGACTGATATTACATAACAGTTCAGCTCTCTTTTCTTTGTTTCTGTTGCTTCAAGTCTCTTCTTAATCAGTGAGGAGATTGTCTAGCATTCACTGCCATATAAGAAAAAAGACTTCGGCGACTGTTTTAGTATACATCTAATTAAAAAAATAATGCCATTGCATTTACTTCTAGTTTCTTCAAAACGTGAGTGATCATAGCTCTCCCCAACTTGTACTTTTAACAATTTTATTATTTTACTGTACCTCTAAATCTATGCAAGGGCGTCCATCTTTAAAAAATAAATCTCGTTATTCCACTCTGTCTAACTGTCCCTTTCTTACTCTTTGTAAAACATCATGCCTAGCCTACAACAAATAAATAAATAAATACGCTTATAAATGTTCGGCGTTCGCCTGTCATTCAACCACAGATGAATTCAGATTTTTCCCTTGTATGGCCACCCGTCTGTCAGGAGAGGACGTTCAATTTGAATGTTCCCCGAATCCCCATTTGGCAAAATCACGAAATCTTGATTGTGTCCAAGCAGAGCCGACCGACCAATCCACGCATGCGCCTGACTGTCTTTTTCGATCGCTTCCTTTGTTCGGCCTTGGAGTTTCATTACCGGTCATGGCGGACGATCGCAATAGCCCGGCGTTTAGATACATGCGTTTCAAGCAAGATAAATCGGCTTTAACTGTATTATAAGTCATACGCTAGGAAAAGTAGGTCTGCATCTACGTCCGAACAAAACTCATAGACAGCAGCCTATGATTTTTTTCCTGTCTCTATTTAATTTATTTGGATTTTTTTTATAAAGCCGCTATCATGCTACTGTAAGTTTTTTTTTAACCTATCCTTTCATACTAAATTAAATCAATTTATGGACACTTAGGAGACAATTAAATGCATTTATTAAATTAGGTACCTCCAAAAATTCGCTAAAAAAGAGCCTACAATGATGAAAAAAGTCCCTAAACTTGATAAAAACAAAATTTTATCGTCAAAATGTTTATGTTATTATTAAGAGAAATGACTAAAGTATTTTTTTTATTATTTCATTAAATTTTTTAATCCATTCTAGCACTTTCGAAATTTTGGTTAAAAATCTTGTTTTTCTTACGTCAGCGGATGGACCAAAGATTAGGAAAATTAAGCGTCTTTTTGCAGTAAAAAAAGAGATAGAAAAAAATGCCATTGCTATATCTTATTTACTTCTTCTAGTTTCTTCAAAACGTGAGTGATCATAGCTCTCCACAACTTCTACTCTTACGAATTTTATCTTTTTACTGTACCTCTAAATCTATGGACGGGCGTCCATCTTTAAAAAAAAATCTCGTTATTTCATTCTGTCTAAGTGTTTTTTTCTTACTCTTTGTAAAACATCATCCCTAGCCTATAACAAATAAATTAATTAATAAAGAAAGAATAAAAGAAAGAAAGAAAGAAAGAAAGAAAGAAGAATTATTATGGGGGTAGGACGAATGAAAGAGTGAAAAGAAAGCAAGAAAGAAAAATTATAACCATTAAAAATAAATAATTATAAAGAAAGAAAGAAAGAAAGAAAGTGAAAGTATGGCGAATAAAATTCAGAACAGGAAAGAAAGAAAGATGTATAAATAAATAAAGAAAGAATAAATGACAGAAAGAAAGAAAGAAAGAAAGAAAGAAAGAAAGAAAGAAAGAAAGGATGTATCATGATAGTAGGACAAGTGAAAGGCCAAAACACTGTGAGAAAGAAAGATATGTATATAGAATGAAAGAAGGAATGAATGAAAGGAAAAATGTATTATGAAGTTAGAAAGAATGAAAGAGAGAGAAAAGAAAGAAAAAAAAGATGTAATAAGATGTAGGAAGGAAGGAAGGTAGGAAGGAAGGAAAAAGAAAGAAAGAAAGAATGTATTATGATGATAGGACGAATGAAAGAGAAAAAAGGGAAAGAAAGAAAGATATGTAAATATGTATGGAGAGAGAAAGAAAGAATGAATGAATGAAAGAATGTATTATAAAGTTAGGACGAATGAAAGACAGAATAGAGAAAGAAAAATGTCCAAAGAAAGAAAAAAAAAGAAATAAAGAAAGACTTATGCCAAAAAGAAGGAAGGAAATAAATTTGAAATCAAGGGAAAGATTTATAGTTCTAAAGAAAGAAAGAAAGAAAGAAAGAAAGAAAGGATGTATCATGATAGTAGGACAAGTGAAAGGCCAAAACACGGTGAGAAAGAAAGATATGTATATAGAATGAAAGAAGGAATGAATGAAAGAAAAAATGTATTATGAAGTTAGAAAAAATGAAAGAGAAAGAAATGTTTGCTTATATTGATTTGGAAATTCTTGTAAAAATCAAATAAAAGTCGAATTTTAATGAAATCTGCATGACTTATTCACAAATTATTCTTGAACTTACTTTTTTTTTAGAAAATTTTGGCAAAAATAATTTTTTTTTACATCTGTTACCACCACTTATATAATACATTATTTAAATATTCGGACTATTGTCCTCATCTTTGTCGCCATATTTATTACAACGTTTTGGCCGTTGTACGCTCCGACCTTCTTCAGGTGGTTGGAATGTCGAACTTATATAATTTTGTGAAATTTAGAGAAATTAAAATTCCAGCTTCTTCATAATTAAAAACATGTCTCCTTGGAAAATTTAAATTATCAGTTTTCTTTTGTCAAAAAGAAACAACATTTACAGAAAATCTGCTCTGAATCGTAAAATAAAAAATGCAACAAAAATAAGACATTATTTGATTAGAAGAGCTTTTAATTACTTTTACAAATAAAATATATTAAGGATACTATTGGCTTAAGAAGAATAAATTTTCGATGACTAATAAATTCTGTATTAATTTCAGCGTTTTAGATGATATTATTAAGTCAAAATTCTATTTACTAATGATAAATATAAAAGCTTAATAGAGATAATCAAACACCAATATTTTAAAAAGAATTTTGAATTGTATGTACATAAAGGTGACAAGTTTTGTTAGAATAATATCTGAAAAATAAGAACGGTAATTCACTTAAATTTAAAGACCAAATTTCTAAAATTCAATAAAACTGTGAATATTTTCCTAAATTTTTAAGATTACTGTGTCCTTAAAACTTATATAAAAAATGTGCTCGCGTAATTTTCTTCCATTAGCGTTTTACAGATAAAGTCGCCATAGAACAACATTAGATTTGTCATCAGATTGTCAGCACGTCAAGAAAGCTACTGTCGGGCTAAAATAAAATAAGTTGTTTCAAATCGGATTAAGTATACTTTAAATCAGCTAAAATTCTTCAAATAAAGTTTCAGTGAAGTATATTTTATTTTTGGAAGATTATTTAATAAAGAGAATTACACTGCGATGAAAGACTACTAAAAAAAGGGTGCGAATCAATTATTTTGGCAAAAAAAAGAAGAAAAAGAAACATCTTCCTGTTACTTTAAATAAGTTATTGAAATACAGCAAAGTATTTTGCTCACTGCAAATATCAAATTTAATCTATTAGCTTAAAATTGTAACTAAAGTAAAAGATTCAAGAAAGACGTTTCATTTAAAAAAAAAAAAACGTTTTAAACCTTAAGTATCGCTTTTTGTGGAGGTCCCTATATTTTAGAGTTTTTCAGTTACTCTCGCTAATTTCTTAGTCTATAGCGACAAAACAACGTCTCTCCCTCTGTCTCTCTCTCTCTGTCTTCTCTATCACCCTCTCTGTCTCCCTCTCCCTCTATCTCTCCCTCTCTCTCTTTCTCTATCACTTTTCTCCTATCTTTCTCCACCTCTCTATCTCTCTCCTTCTCTCAATCTCTCTATATTTTCTCCCTTTGTCACTCTCTCCGTCTCTCTCTATATCCCCCTCTCTCTTTCCCTCATTCTATCCTTCTCCCCTCTCACCCCCCTCTCTCTCTATCTCCATCTAGCTACCTCTCTCGCTCTCTTTGTCTCTCTTTCTCAATTACAGTACATTATATATATATATATATATATATATATATATATATATATATATATATATATATATGGTGGACTCTCCAATTGTATTCGGCGTATTAGGGTCAATCAGCTCAGTTCCTAGGAACCAACAGCCCAGACACCAGCACATATGTCTTGATTATAGTGGTGAAGGTTTCGTGCAGGACCATCCACACTTTTTGAAGGGCCGAATACAGAGACCTGGTGCATTACGTGCCACATTGTCCCCAAACGGCCCTCCGCAGGTTTTGAATTAAGCGTTGTCCTTCTCCTAGACCAGTTGCCATCCAAGGCTATAGAACCGAATTTTTCCTGCTATTTACCCATAACAGGACGGAGAAGAATAGTATATATATATATATATATATATATATATATATATATATATATTATAAATAAAGACAAAGGAATACTTATTTTAGCCGAGACGTTTCGTCCTTTGAGGGATTTTATCAAGGCAAGTGCAATCATATTATTTTGTTACAAGTATTTAAATACAAAAGCAAAAATGTTATTGGTTTTACAATTTCATTTTTTATGTTTAGGAACACACATAAACATTAATCAGGTTAGCTGAAAAGTCTGGCAAGCTATGGAGGACAATTCAATGTCTAATAGACGAAAGTGAGAAAATTGTTTTTTTCATAAACAGCACTCAAAAATATTGCACACGAACTTCGGTTTATTAGGCATTTAATTATGCCTCTTCATGTTCTCCATAGCTTGGCTAACTTTTCAGCTAACATGACGAATATTTATAACCATTCGTAAACACAAAAATACTGAAAAACCATTGTTGCTCCTGTATATAGATACTTGTTACAAAATAAAGTTCTTGCTTTGCCTTGATAATATCCTTCAGAAGCTCCAGCTATGGGTAAATACTCCAGCTATTGGTAAATAGCAGGACAGACTGGGTTCTATAGCTTTGGATGGCAACTGGTCTAGGAGAAGGAAGATTTCGATTTTCTTAAATACATAATGCCTAACTTTTTTTAGCTGTATTTACCTTAAAGAGCAATTGCTGACTAAATAGACAGAATATATATATATATATATATATATATATATATATATATATATATATATATATATATATATATATATATCAAATTCATCAGACCTACAAATTCAAATTTTGAATTTGTAGGTCTGATGATTTGGATCGTGATTATGATTCTTTGTAATAAATTATAACCATGGAATATTAGTGTTTAAGCCTTTTTCTATTATATTCTTACTCTGTCCTAGACATTGAGTTCTACCTGGATTCTATAATCTTGGGAATTTATATATATATATATATATATATATATATATATACGTTGTGCCTATTCAAATGGTGGTAAGTGATGGTCATTAAATAATTTTAAAGAAAATTTCAAAAGTCAGGAAAGATTTTGCCGAAACTCTCAAGCTATTGCACAGCGATATCAAAATGTTTCCTTATAATATCTTACTACTACAACAACAACAACAACAACAACAACAACAATAATAATAATAATATATCAGTTTTATTAAAGACAAGCGAATTTTTTTGTATTACGTTTTAGGTTTTTTTTTATATTTTGAACCATTTTTCTGGTTTTCGCTATAACTTATATTTTATGAAATGGCCGCATAAGCCATTATTAAAAAGTTTTTTTTTTTTTTTTTGGTTCTTACTCCGTCTAATCTTTTTTTCAAATATCGCCTGTTAGTTCGTATTGTCATCGAATTTATTTTGTATTGTTTATTAAGTATATTTAGTATGTTTGTTACTAAATTTCAAAGAAGTGTTATGGATGCTGATTTGTCTGCCTTTTATTTTTTAAAGATTCTTGTATTTGTAATCGTTTTTAACATTTTATTTAGGTTTGGTTTGGTTCTTTTTGTTTAGCTGCATACCAAAGTGTATACGGCATATAATGCCAAAATCTAAGTATGAAAATTGCAACTTCCTAATTAATTCAAGAGAATGACATTATTCCATGATGTAATTACTTAGCGGCATTTTTTTTTACCAAAAAATCTTACAAAATCAAAGGAGGGGTAAAAATGTATTTCTTCTTATAAAATTGAGATTAATAGTTAGCAATTCATTTTTTGTTTTTTGACAATGTATTTTGCTATAAAAATGTATTTCGGTAAATTTACTATAAAATGTATTGTTGGTCATTTTATTATAAAATGTATTGTTGGTAATTCTAGTATAAAATGTATAGTGGGTCATTTCCTATAAAAATGTATTGGTAATTTTTTGCATGAATATATTGGTATTTATTCTATAAAAATGTATTTTTTACGTTTTTTGTGTTTTGAATTTTGTTTGTGATTTCACTATTTGTATTAATCAGAACTTGGGAGGTTCTTATTGCATCTATCTATCTAGCTAGCTAACTAAGCAACTTTGTGCATCCATCCATCCATCTATCTATCTATCTATCTATCTATCTATCTATCTATCTATCTATCTATCTATCTAGCCAGCTAAGCAACTTTGTGCATCTATCTATCTATCTATCTATCTATCTATCTATCTATCTAGCCAGCTAAGCAACTTTGTGCATCTATCTATCTATCTATCTATCTATCTATCTATCTATCTATCTATCTATCTATCTAGCCAGCTAAGCAACTTTGTGCATCTATCTATCTATCTATCTATCTATCTATCTATCTATCTAGCCAGCTAAGCAACTTTGTGCATCTATCTATCTATCTATCTATCTATCTATCTATCTATCTATCTATCTATCTATCTATCTATTGTTCCAGCCATGTAACTTCGTCTGTCTGTCTGTCTGTCTGTCTGTCTGTCTATCTATCTATCTATCTATGTAACTTTGTGCATCTATCTTTCTAACAGCCCTTCACTGCCACTGTCACACATAAACTATTTCATTTCAACTGGACGCTAAACCCCAGTTTGGATCAACCAATGACATCTCATCTGAGAATAAAATCAGTCAACACGATAGCAAGAATATAATGAAAGAGAAAAGAAAAAGAACCTTGATTTGACGAACCATTTGCCCGACGACTGGGCGTGGATGCAAACACCACACACGCACGCATGCGCAAAGTAGAATGGTTGACGAATCGTCTGCTTAATGTAGCGTGTGCCATTTTTGACGGAACAGAATGGCTGAAAAATTAAACCGCTTTATCCCTTTATTAATTTTGTTTGTGTGTTCGTTCAATTTACTGATTTTGCATTTTTATTTGTTTGGCTTTATTTTAATTCGTCTTTTATTCTTCCATTTTTTTCTACGATATTTCTTCGTGTTTGAGCGTTTCAGTTTCTTTAGTCTGGTCATTCATTTTTTTTCCCTTTTCTCCTTTGGTTAGAAAACAATGAATATTTTACTTCATTTTTTCCCAATTGGAAATCTTTGTTACCTTTTGTCCAACTGCTTTCTTTCTTGAAATTCTTTATTCTTTTTTTTTTTTTTTACTTTTTTTTTTAATTCTTAGATATTTTTGCGCTCTCCTCTCCCTTCTCTTTACCCTCTCTCTTTATTTTCTTTTGTATTCCCTTCTTTTCTTTACCTTCCCTCTTTATTGTGTTTTTCTTTTCTTTCTTTTATTGTCTCACTTTATTTTATGTCTCCTCTTTTGTCTCCAATTCTCTTTATTTTCTTTTTCCGTTTCGTTCTTTCCATCGCTTCCCCCCACTTTATTTTCCTTTCCTTCCTTTTCTTTATTTTATTCTTTCTTTCTTCTTTTGTTTTTATCTTTTTTTTGTTTTATTTCTTCGACCTCCTGCCTTTATAATCCGTTTCCCCCACCTCCCACCTCGATTTAATCTCTTTCATTTTCTTTTATCTTTTTCTTCTTCTCTCTTTAATTTTTCTTTCCTCTTCTATTTTTTCTCCCTTCCTATATTTTCTTTTGTATTCATTTCCTTTCTTTTCCTCATCTTCTCTCTGTAACTTCTTTCTTCTTCTTTCTTTTTTCTTCTTCTTCTTCTTCTTTCTTCTTCTTCTTCTTCTTTCTTCTTCTTCTTTTGCTGTCCTGTAACTCGTCTTCCTCGTTCTTCTTTTAATCTCCCAAGACAGAAAGAATTTCTTTTCGAAATACCTCAAAAGAACTGCGTAGAAATAAAAGGCACCTCAGTGTGGAACTATGACTAATTTTTACAGATCATTGTAATGTTATCTTGTGCCAAACCAAGATGGCGTGGGTAGAAAGTATTGAACTCATTATTTCAGCAGTAGTCTGTAAGAGAATGTCTTTAACTATTGATTCACGTCAAAGTCTCTTAAATATTAAATTTGACTTAGTATGACAGAAAATTAAAATCACAAAGAACCTTGTAAAGATTAATAATTAATAATTAATTAATTAGTAAAATAATGGTTTTATAACCAGTGTTTTATGGCGAGGTTAACTAAATATTTTATAATCTTAACTTTAGTATGACACAAGGATAAAAGTGTTGAGAACTGAACGCATTGCATCAACTAGATTAACTTGCAGGCCATTTTCGATTTGACACTATTTTCAAGAGTTTAGTATGTCTGGCATAATGTCACGAATATGAGGCAACTGCTAGATTGGAATCCATTACTCCATAGTAAGCTATCTATGGCAGTTAATAAACTTTGACTGGCACAAGGCTACGTTTTTGCAGTACCCAATGATGGTGATTTACTAAGAGTAGGTTAGATGTAGCACAAAGCGGAAAGTATGTGGCACCCGGTGAGGATCGAAATCATTACTCAGTAGTAATACTTTCGGCTTTATGCTACATCAAAGCATAGCTTAGAAAATCAGCATTGTTCAGTCGTAATTGATCTAGCGAGACAAGTTTGTTAACCATTACACCACGTCGAAGAGTCCTACAGTACCCAGTGAGGATCGGATCTACTATAGGAATAACGATCTGCAAAACAACAGTGCTAGCCACTGTTCCACGGCGAAGCACCCATCTAGATTTTCTTTATTATATTTATTTTTTCAATTTATTATTTATTCTTTCTCTTAAAAATAATTGTCCTTATATTTTATCGGTCATAAGATGCGTATAAAATTTCATTACTTGTGAACAACAACAAAAAAAAAATAAAATAAAATAAAAAAATGAAATAAAAAAATAAATAAAAAACAGAAAAATAAAGCAAAAAGAAGTCCTTCCTCTCCTACGCACCCAGTTCCGTTAATGGCATTCATGTGGAAACGTTAGTGACAGGGGGGAAATTAACATGTTTTCTTACACTAATCAAGTTTTCCCGCCTCGTTACTCCGTGCATGCGCATACAGTCGATCGCCATAGCCACGAGCGACAGTCACTGACGCCATAACACAGCAATAAACGACTCTCAGACGAGAATTGAATCGATAGTTTCCTAGCTTGGAGTGAGTTGTCTGTTAGAATTTCAAGGAACCCATCCAGACTTACACAAAAACAATACATTTTTCCTCATCTCCGAGACTTGGTTCTAGTTTGTTAAAGGTCTCATCTGTCACTATTTTTAATTTTTACTAAGGATTACTCGTAGGCTCGGAGACCAACTGACAACAACAACCCCCAGAACTTACTAACCACCACTGTCGTCATGCTCCTACCACTGTAAATATTTTCCCCTGTTGGTGAGGCTTAGAACGTGTCGACTGCTTTTCCCTGCAAATAATGTGATAGGTCCTTATCTGGCATCTCGCCTACAGTCACTTTCTCACAGACGTGCTATGGCTTCCCTCTGTCTTTTCTACAAATATTTTCATGGTAACTGCTCTGACGAGCTGTTTTCACTGCTACCCCAACTGCATGAATTTAAACGTGCCGCTAGGTTGGCATCTCGGTCCCACCCTTTCACTGTCAGAACAGTGAAATGTAACCGCCTCTTCTACCCCAAAAGCATTTGTTCAAGCATCTGGGGATCAGATGCCCAACTCTCTCGCACTTCTCGACAGTGGAACTCCCTTCCTCTTACTTGCTTCCCTGATAGCTATAATCATTAAATAATTGTAATGTCAATCGACATCTTCTGAACCTTAATCTTGATCCCTGTCCTTTACTTTATCCTTTTCCCAAACATTCCTTTTTACTCTTACGCTCATTCTCTGCAACCTTTTGCATGCTGGTGGCACTCTCGCCTTGTTTGGGGTACCTGTGGGACTCCCTTCCTATCACTTGCTTCCCTGATAACTATAATCTTCAAATATTCAAATGTAATGTCAATCGACATCTTCTGATGCCTTGATCTTGATCCCCGTCCTTCTCCATATCCTTTCCTCAAACAACCCTCTTTACTCTTGCTCTCTCTCTCGCTGTAACCCCTTGCGTGCTAGTGGCACCCCTACCTTGCTTGGGGTGAAATGCTTACAAAATAAAATAGTAACTCCTTTACTGGCATCTCGTCTACAGTTACTTTCTCACAGTATGAAGTGGCTTCCCTCTGTCTTTTCTACAAATATTTTTATGGCAACTGCTCTGACGAGCTACTTTCATTGGTACACAACTGCATGAATTTAAGCGTGCTACTAGGTTGGCAGCTTCGTCCCACCCTTCCACTATCAAGACAGCTTCTTGCCTCGCACTTCCCGACATCGGAACTCCCTTCCTCTTGCTTCCCTGATAATTATATCTTCAAATATTCAAATGTAATGCCAATCGACATCTTCTGATGATTAATCCTGATCCCCCGTCTTTCTCTATATCCTTTCCTCAAACACCTATCTTTACTCTTGCTCTCACTCTCTGTAAACCCTTTGCGTGCGAGTTGGCACTCCCGCCTTGCTTGTGGGGAGGGGATGCTTAAAAAAAAATTTTTTTAATTAAATTAAATTACTTCCCCGTGGATACTTTTAGAATCAAATGTAAACTGGACCTTTATTTAAAATCATTTCAAGAGTGGAAGAGAATAAGAAGACTTTAGTGTGACGATAGAACAGTATACAATGTTTGGTACATTTTTATTCTTATTTTTTGTTTCTGGGAAGAATTTTTGGTTTCTGGGAAGAATTTGAAAAGGATTTTTTTGAATATATTCTGAACACTTTCAGTTTTCATAAGACAATTAAAAAAAAAATAATTATTGATAAATATTTAAGATGAAGCAAAATCGAATAATGAATTGTTTTCAATCATTTCACACCAAGGAAGGCGATAATGCCACTAAGACGAAACGGGTTATTGAGTACGAAAGAGAATGTGAAGATTTTGTGAGGAGAAAGGACAATAAAAGAACGGAATTCAGGAAGACAGAAGATATCGAGTGTCGTTGCATTTAAATGTTTGAAGATTGTAGATAGTAGGGGAGCAAGAAATCTGTAGACGATACATCGGTGAGAAGTGCGACAAACGAAACTGTTACAATAGAACAGAATTTACGGTTACGCTTAGCTAATTTAACAGTAAAATGTTGGGGCCTAGTTACCAAACTTGTAGTACGCTTAAATTCTTGCGGTAGAGGTACCAAGGATTACCATTTTAACTAAATCTTAAACGGGATCAATGTCACCGTTTTTAACTTTACTGTAAACGAATATATGTTTGCCTTTCGGCACAAATGTAAACCTGGCCGAAGTCTGCCTTTCGGCACAAGTGAAAACCTGGCCGAAGTCTCCCTTTCGGCTCAAGTGTAAAGATGGCCTACGTATGCCTTTCGGCTCAAGTGTAAAGCTGGCCGAAGTCTAGCTTTCGGCTCAAGTATAAAGATGGCCTACGCTTGACTTTCGACTCAAGTGTAAAGATGGCCTACGTCTGCCTTTCGGCTCAAGTGTAAACCTGGCCTACGTTTGCCATTCGGCTCAAGTGTAAACCTGACCTACATCTGCCTTTCGGCTCAAATGTAAAGATGGCCTACATCTGCCTTTCGGCTCAAATGTAAAGATGGCCTACGTCTGCCTTTTGGCTCAAGTGTAAACCTGGCCTACGTTTGCCTTTTGGCTTAAATGTAAACCTAGCCCACGTCGGGCTTTCTGCTCAAGTGTAAAGATGGCCTCACCCGTCGGGCTTTCGGCTTAAGTGTAAACCTTGCCTACGTCTGCCTTTTTTATTCAGCTGTAAACCGTACCTACGAAAAAGTTCTTTGATATATTCACTCCAAATTTGGAGGATTTTTCACATTTGTGTCTCATCGATTTGCCTGGGTTTCCATATCAGTCTGAATACTGAAATTCCAAAGGACCATAACCTCATCATTTTGTACCAGTTTGTAGTTGACTTGTAGTTCCCACCAATTGTTTTTGCGAGGGAGGTGGCATGTGCGGCATATTGGCCAATATATGCACTGAACAACATTATTATCGTTATTGTTTTATTTCATTTGGTTTCTGGTGTATACACATTTCTTTCCGGGTCCCAACCAGAGACCTAAGGTCAGAAATGGCATCACAGAGCCGTTTTGAAAAAAAAAATCGCACGTATTTTACATAGACAAAGCTCTTCGTAAGGTGTGGGCTGTAATTATGAGTGCATTTTTTTGTATTTCTTTAAGGCATAGGCTTCCAGGAATCCCTTCAATGAGTTTATTCGAATTTTTCTAATTAATCCGAAGATTCCAATTACAAATGAAATTGTTAATGTCCTCATGTGCCACATTTTTGAGATTTCGATTTCAAGGTCATTGTATTTGGATAGCTTTTTGAAGATCATCAAAAATACACTGCAGTCTGCAGGGACTGCCATATCAATAAGGAGACACATTTTGTCTTTACGGCATCTAATCACGGTGTCAGGGCAATTAGCTTTGATTGTTCTCTCTGTGTGTATTGTAAAGTCCGATAAAATTGTAATAGGCCCCATCCCCGTAACCGGGCCTGGGTAGTGTTCATACCAATTTCTGGCAGTTATTATTATTATTATTATTATTATTATTATTATTATTTCTTTGATTTCAGGTCTGTACACATTTTTCCGGGTCCCGCCCAGGAATGACATCATTTTCCACTGACCAATTAAAAAAAAGGCCCACACACACATGTTTTACATAGATAAAGCCCTTCGTAAGGTGTGGGCTGTACGCGTGAGAACAATTTTTTGTATTTTTTTAAGGCATGGGCTTCCAGGAATTCCTTCAATGAGTTTATTGGAATCTTTTCCAACCAATCCGAGGGCTCCAACGACAACAGGGATTGTTGATGTTCCCATGTGCCACATTTTTGAGATTTCGATTTCAAGGTCCTTATATTTTGATAGCCTTTTGAAGAACTTTAAAGATACATTGCAGTCTACATGGACTTCCATAGCAATAAGGTGATTTTTTTTTTTTTTTTTTTTTTTGGTTTGCGGTCTATAATAACAATCTCTGGGCGGTTAGATTTGATTGTTCTGTCTGTGTGTATTGTGTAGTCCTATAAAATTGTTACAGGTCATATCTCCCTAACCGGGTTTTTTGTGGTGAAACAGGGTCTGGGCATCATCATCATAATCATCATCATCATCATATTATTATTATTATTATTATTATTATTATTTCCATTGATATCTGTTGCATCCTTCCGCGTCTCAAGCAGAGACCTAATGTAAGAAATGGCATCATTAGCCTTCCCAAAATAAGGGATCTTTTAGTGTTTTACCTTTTCCTTACGTTTGCTATCTCTTTTACTTTATCTGACCCCCTTCTTAAGAATCAGTTGTTCTTCTTTTTCTATTTTTCTCTTGCCAGGCTGATAATCATTCTTGGAATTGTTGTCTCAGAGTGAAAAAGAATTCAGCCAAGATAAAAAAAAAATGAACAAATAAAAGAAAAACAAGGAAAAGAAGAAAAGTGAAAAGCGAACAAAAGGAAAAAAAAAAATGAAATAAAGAAAAACGAATGAAAATAGAAAAAAGAAAAAGAAAATAGTTATAAAGAGAATAAAAATAAATGAAAGAAGGAAAAAATAGGAAAAAAATCAAAAGGGAAAAGAAAGAAAAAAACGGAAAGAAAAAAACGAAAAAAAAAGGCAAAAGATAAAAGGCAAGAACTAAACAAAGACAATAAATGTGGAAAAAGAAAAATGAGATAAAAGGAAAGAAAATTTAGAAAAAAAAAAAAGAAAATTGAGTAAAGAATTACTAGGGTTGAAAAAACCGAACGAGTTTTAAATGCAGGTATAAAAAAAAAAAAAAAAAAAAATTAACGAGTGAATGAATAAAATTTGTAAAATGGAATTAAAATTTAAGATATAAATTTTTACTAGAAAAAATACAAAAGAAAATGTTGAACAGGAGGAAAGAAAAAAAATGAATAGTTAATTAGTAAAAAGTAGAAGAAAAAATTGTTAACGAATGTTAGAAGAAGAAGAAGAAGAAGAAGAAGAAGAAGAAGAAGAAGAAGAAGAAGAAGAAGAAGAAGGGGCAAAAGAAAAAAAAAAAGAAAACGGACATGTTCCCCAGTTGTTGGAACAAAGCAGCAGTCTCTCAGTTAGTGGGAGCTGGAGAAGCCTAAGGACCTTCATGAGGAGGAATATTGGTTCCAACAGGATGATGCTCCTCCTCACATTGCTAATGTTACCATGGCATGGATCCATGAAATGTTTGGATAGCGTCTCATCAGCCGCAAAGCTGAAATGGAATGGTCACCTCATTCTACTGATCAGAACTTCCCAGATTTCTTCCTCTGGTGGTTTTTCAAGGACGACATATACCAGTGTAACCCTCGCACCATTGCTGCATTGAAGGCAGCCAGCCCTGAGAAGATTCAAGCGATCACCCAGAAGGAATGTGCAAGCGCCATCAACAATTTTGCATTCAACAGTGTCTTCAACTGAACGGTGCACATCTTGAGCGTGTACTCTAATACTACGGGTGTGCATTTTTTATTAAATATTTATTTTTATGCCGGCATGCGGCCATAAACTCGCCTCTTTTATTCAACTGACGGATGTTTTCATTGTAGGATTATCAATTTTTCACTCATGCACAAATTACAGCATATACTGACTCCGTTATATGGTCTGGGTTTGGACAGTATTTTTCATATATTGACAGATGGTTCTTTTCCGCTGTTAATTGCGTTCCAGGAGTAGGTAGAAAGAGCAGTGCTACCTTTCTATTTAATATTGCTCAAAGTCATCTTATTATCCCTAATATATGGGTTCAGTTCGAAATTCAAATCACCTGAAGAAGGCCGAAGTGTACAACGGCCGAAATGTCGTGAATATGGCAGTAAAGATGAGGAGAAAAGTTCGAACAATTTAAACAATGTAAATAACTACAATACGTTATTTCAAGAAATATAGACAGATCCTGAAGAAGGCCGGAATGTACAACGGCCGAAACGTCGTGAATATGGCAGTAAAGATGAGGAGAAAAGTTCGAACAATTTAAACAATGTAGATAATTACAATACGTTATTTCAGAAATATAGACAGATCCTGAAGAAGGCCGGAATGTACAACGGCCGAAACGTCGTGAATATGGCAGTAAACATGAGGAGAAAAGTTCGAACAATTTAAATAATCTAAATAATTATAATCTCTTATTTCAGAAATATAGACAGATCCTGATGAAGGCCGGAACGTACAACGGCCGAAACATCGAGAATATGGCAGTAAATATGAGGAGAAAAGTCCGAACAATTTAAATAATGTAAATAATTGCAATACCTTATTTCAGAAATATAGACAACCTGGCGTGGTTTGACAGCTCGGTCACAGAGAGCTTCACAGTTAAGTAAGGTTCTATTTTCCTTAATGCACATTCTCTTCTTCAGATTATTCCGAAAAACATATCTTTTCAGTTAAGTAACTTAAACGTAGACAAAGCAATTTCTAAAGAAGTAATGTATTTATTTTTTAATCCGACATAATTTTTATTTCTTCAAACGTCAAGTGATTAGTGGATACCCGTATTTAAGTGTTTAGTGTATGTCCGTATTTAAGTGTTTAGTGGATACTCGTATTTAAGTGTTTAGTAGACACCCGTATTTAAGTGTTTAGTGTATGTCCGTATTTAAGTGTTTAGTGGATACTCGTATTTAAGTGTTTAGTGTCTACCCGTATTTAAGTAGAACGCTCTGTTTATTAGTGTTTATTTCATCTAGCGGCATGAGCGGTCGGGAATAGGGAATCAAGACAATAAGCCCTTTAATTTATTAGGTTTTCTTGAGTGCACAGGTAGTTTAAAAACAGTTTAAATATTGGGGCGTCTACTCAAATACGGGTATCCACTAAAAGAAATAACGAATGAAGTAATAAAAATATGTCGAATTAAAAAATTAATCCATTCATTTTTTAGAAGTTGCATTGCCTAGTTTTTGAATAAGGATATGAGAAGGAAAGAAAGAAAGAAAAAAAAAAAACGAAGAAAAGTATAACAAAGAGGAAGGTAAAGGTAAAGAAAGAAAGAAAGAAAGAATGAAAGAAAGAAAGAAAACAGGATAAAACAAAAGAAAGAAAGAAAGTAGACAGGATGAGACAAAAGAAAGAAAGAAAGAAAGAAGAAAGAAAGAAAACGGGATAAAACAAAGCAAAGAAAGAGAGAAGACAAGATGAGACAAGAGAAAGAAAGAAAGAAAGAAAGAAGGTTGAACGAAAGAAAGAAAGAAAGAAAGAAAGAAAGAAAGAAAGAAAGAAAGAAAACGGGATAAAAGAAAAGAAAGAAAGAGAACAGAATGAAAGAAAAAAAAGAAAGAAGACTAGACGAAACAAAATAAATAAATAAAGATAGATAGATAGATAGATAGATAGATAGATAGATAGATAGATAGATAGATAGAGGACTACATTAAATAAGAAAGAAAGAAATAACGAAAGATAGAAGAAAGAATGACAGCATGAAACAAAAGAAAGACAGAGAGAGAGAGAGATAGAGAAAGAAAGAAAGAAAACGGGATAAAACAAAAGAAAGAAAGCAGACAAAATGAGACAAAAGAAAGAAAGAAAGAAAGAAAACAGGATAAAACAAAAGAAAGAAAGAAGACAGAATGAGACGAAAGAAAGAAAGAAAGAAAGAAAGAAAGAAAACGGGATAAAACAAAAGAAAGAAAGAAAGAAAGAAAGAAAGAAAGAAAAAAGATGGGATGAAATAAAGACGAGACAAATCAAAAGAAAGAACACGAGATGAAATAAAAGCAGCAAGGAAAAAATGAAGACGATATGGAATAAAAGAAAGAAAGAAAGAAAGAAGACGAGATGAAAGAAAGAAAAGAAAGAAAGAAAGAAAGAAAGAAGGCGGAATGAAACAAAATAAATAAAGAAAACATAAAATAGAATTGCTTAATCTAGATGAAAAAAATGTCCCCGTTAAAACAGATGAAACATCAGAATCCATTGAACAGGGGGGGGGGGGAAATAGAGAAATCCAAACAAAAAGAATCGAATTACTAAAACAAGTAGAGACCAAATGTGCCCTTGCATTATAACATGGATTCTTTCTTTTTCCCCAACCTTCTGTCGAAATTTCTCACATAAGCTTCTTTTTAGTATTGATTACATTGAATATTTCAATATTTTTTTTGTGCTTATCGCAACACTTCGGCCTCTGTATTCTACAGCCATCTTCATGCTCGAATTTCTCACTTGTCGCTATTATTAAATTTTGAATGTTTCGGACAGTTTTTTTTTTTTTTGTTTTTATTCCAACATTCTGGCCTGTGTTCGTCCATCATTTCTCTGTATAAAATTTCGAGAAAAGCCTCTTTATATTTACGATTATGTCGTGATTTCTTTTTATCAGTAGGTGCCTGGCAGAATTGATAAAACACGATTATAAACAAATCTGTCAAAGAGCAGATAGACAAACTTTAGTGGCGGACTGGGTCTAAAAATGGTACCCACTCATGACTACAATTGTATCATTTAATTTTCCTTACGCAAGAAATAACATTTTCCAAAAAATAGACATGAAAAAGGGTACACTATTTACATTATTCGGACTATTTTCTTTATCTTTGTTGCCATATTTATTACAAAGTTTCGGCCCTTCAGTATCTGTCTATATTTCTGATATGAGGTATTATGTACACTATTTACATTATTCGGACTATTGACCTCATCTTTGTCGCCATATTTATCACAACGTTTCGACCTCCTTCAGGTGGTTGGAATGTCGAACTGAACTTTTTATTTCGCTCTCTGGAGTAGACTGTTCTAGTTCCACGTACCATGTCTACTGAAGGCAAGACGTACCGTTGAAAAGATCATAATAAGCTTTAATAAGGGGATAGTAGAACATGAACAGGGACGAATAGTAAGGGAGAGAAAGCTGTGGAGAGCCATGATCGCTTATAACTTCATAGGAGAACCTCAGCGGTTTCATATCGCCAATTTTAATCCAATAATATTTGATTATCGCAATATCAGCATTTTCAATGTGTGTATGTGTATATGTGTGTGTGTGTACAAATGTGTTCACTGATTTCTCGGAGTGAGACAGTGTGTATGTATGGAGAGGGGATATACACATATATACACGCGTGCTGACAAAAACACACGAAAAGGGAAATAGCTCTAAGAACACACAGGGGTTATTAAAAGATAAGCATGCCCATAACTGCTCCACCATTTCTCGAACCAATCTTAATTATTTTATAATTCTTCACGGAGAACTTTTCACTGCCAGTTCAAGAAAGACGTTGGCATCACTAACACAAAAACAGAGAATGTCTCGTATCAAGAATATTTAACATCGAAAAACATTTTAAAAAATTAATTATTTTTAATAATATGTAGAAATCGCCACCCTTTGCCTGAGGACGGTCACGAGACCGGAAACATGTGTAGCAAATTTATGGAAAATAAAACATAATATTTTTTTAAAAATCCACATTACAACCAAAAACGTTTGCGGTTTCTTTCTTCTTTTTAATATATATATATATATATATATATATATATATATATATATATATATATATATATAAGCAAATATGTGGATATAGATCCGACAGTATGAAGAAAAATATGCAAAAACAAAAATTCGAATATGCAAGTATGCTGTTTTAATGTTGTTTCAATGTCGACGTCAGACGTTTCGGTCTAGTAGACGGAAAGCTGATCTTAAAAATCTCAGTTATTCTGTTTTGATTAGTCTTATGTCTATCGTCTTTTCATGTTGACTTGAATATCGTCTACTTTTAATTATGTTTTATTAACTATGTCCTGAAGAAGGTCTACTAGACCGAAACGTCTGACGTCGACGTTGAAAAAACATTAAAACAGCATACTCGCATTTTTGTTTTTCCATATTTTTCTTCATATATATATATATATATATATTTATTAAAGGCATTTTTTACGTTTAACGTTCTTTTTATAGATACAAGTATTTAAATAAATGCTCTGTTTATAATAAACAGTATTAAATAACATTTACCGGCCTGAATGTCCCAGAAATTTTCATAGAAAATATTCGTCCTTTGACAGGATTCGAACCTGCATCCTATACGGAAGCGCCATTTAGCCCGACGTGCCTAACCGATCCTTTGTGGCCTAACCGATTCGGCCACAAAGGATCGTTCGGTTGGCGCGGTCGAATTTACTGCTTATAAACTTAAGAAAAAAGAAATGGACAAAGTCTGACAATTTATTTATTAAAGACATTTTTTATGTTTAACGTTCTTTTTATAGATACAAGTCAAAGGACGAATATTTTCTATGAAAATTTCTCAGACATTCAGGCCGGTAAATATTATTTAATACTGTTTATTATAAACAGAGCATTTACTTAAATACTCGTATCTATAAAAAGAACGTTAAACATAAAAAATGTCTTTAATAAATAAATTGTCGGACTTTGTCCATTTCTTAATGTATATATAAATATATATATATATATATATATATATATATATATGAGGTTGGCCAGAATGGCCTGACTCACTTAGGAAGCAGAAAGAAAACAACAATATTTTATTCTTCAAAATAAAGTTCACCATTCTCGAAGATCTTCTGTCAGCGGTCAGCCATCACCCGAATCTGTCCTAGATACCCAGTCTTCTGTTTTTGAATCAAAATGTGTAAACAAGCTTCCTTGAATTCATCAAAAGCGTTGAATCGCTGGTCGCAGAGGAAGTGCGCCATTGAGCGAAATGGGCCATAGTCACTCGGAGCAGCATCGGGACTGAATGGTGGATGTGGAAAAATCTCAACCACTCCCATTTTAACTTCTCCTTGGTCGACCTGACAGTGTTTGGCTTCGCATTGTCTTCCTGAAACGAAACCTGACCTTAGTTGACCAAAGCACGATAGTCCTTCTTTCGTTTGTCGTACACGCGATCTAGCTGATGACAATACAGTTTATCGTTGATGGCGCGACTGTGTTGAACAAGCTCGAAATGGAGTACTCCTTAGAAATTCTCCCAGACATAGATCAAGTTGTTTCTTTTCTTTACGCTTCCTGAGTCAGGACTTTCTGTATGTATATGTGTGTGTGTCTGTGCTCGTGCGTGTATGTGTTTGGTTGGTTGGTTGATTGGTTGGGTTTTATGGCATATCAACCACTGTGGGTCATTTAATGCCAAATTAAGGTATATATATATATATATATATATATATATATATATATATATATATATATATATATACATACACGCATGCACACACACACACACACATATATATATATATATATATATATATATATATATATACATACATACACATATACCCATACATATATTAAATATACAGTACTATTAAACATATAGCTGGCAACATTATTGTTTCAAAAACACATAGCTGGCAACATTATTTTTACCAAAAAACGTATAGCTGGCAACATTATTGTTTCAAAAAACGCATAGCTGACAACATTATTGTTTCAAAAACACATAGCTGGCAACATTATTTTTACCAAAAAAACGTATAGCTGGCAACATTATTGTTTCAAAAACACATACCTGGCAACACTGTTTCAAAAATGTATACCTGACAACATTATTTTTTCCAAAAAACGTATAGCTGGCAACATTATTGTTTCAAAAAAAGCATAGCTGGCAACATTATTGTTTCAAAAACACATACTTGGCAACATTGTTTCAAAAATGTATAGCTGACAAGATTATTTTTCCCGAAAACATTATCTGAAGTCTTGTTGTTGGACGTAGTTTATCGTCATACCCAGGATGCTGCATGTGTTTGGGTAAAATTACAGATATAACTAAAATCTGTAAAAAGACAATATAAATGAAGAAAAATGGAAATGCGCCCGCTAAGATATGTTTTCCTTTATTCTCATTATATATATATATATATATATATATATATATATATATATATATATATATATATATATATGAAAATAATTTTGATCCATCGTACGTTGGATATTACCATTTTTCTATTTCGAGTCAAAAATCGAATTGAAAGGAAGAGAAAAAAAAGTCTTATTGACACCAGAGACGATGATTTGTGATGATGAAAGGAAAAACGAAACACAAAAAAAGGACTTTGTTTTTTAAATAATGAATGAAAAGGAAAAAGGAAGAATATAAAAAGGATGAAGGAAAACGAATGAATGAATGAATGACGAGAAGAAAAACGTGACTAATTTCTAAATAAATCTAAAAAAATCAAAGAAAGGAAGGGTAGAGAATAAAGAAAAAAATGGTAGATGATAACGAAAAGAAAACAAATACTAGAAAGAAAGAAAGAAAGAAAGAGCGAAAGAAAGAAGGTAATATGAAAAAGAATGAAAAAGGATGATATAAACAGAAAGAAAGAGCCGTAGCCATGTAATTAAAAGTATGGAGAGAAAGAAAGTTATATGAAGAAAAATTTCTCTGAAGAAAAAAGAACGAAATGAAATAAAAAGAAAGAAAAAAGAAGGAATAAAAAAAAGAAGAAAGTAAGAAAGCTAAGTGAAGAAAAAAGAATGAAATATAATAAAAAGAAAGAAAATTATGTGAAGAAAAAAGAAAGAAATGTAATAAAAAGAAAGAAAACTATGTGAAGAAACAGGCAATAAAATGTAATAAAAAGAAAGAAAGAAATAAATATGAAGAAAAAAGAACGAAATGTAATAAAAAGAAAGAAAGAAAGCAATATAAAGAAAAAAGAAGAAAATATAATAAAAAGAAAGAAAGAAATATGAAGAAAAAAGAACGAAATGCATTATAAAGGAATAAAGAAGGAAAGAAAGAAAAAAAAAACGAAAAAAAAAAAAAAAAAAAAAAGGACAATTGATTGATAAAAGAACCTAAACAAGAAAATGATGAAAAATGGAAAAGGCTGGAAAAAAACCCTGGAAAGAAAGCCTTGCAGATTGAGACATTTCTGTCCATTCTCTTGAGAAGAAGATGGATGGTTACCATCAAAAAAGAGACACGTACTTTTCAGCCATAAATCAGTCACTGGTGGGGGTGGACGGAGGAGGCGGTGGTGAATAAGAGCTACAAACAAACAAAAAATAAAAGGTAAGATGATGGCAGGGTCAGCAGTGTGACTCGGCCGATAGCGAAAGCTTAGTTTTAATATGAAGAGTGGGGCTTAGACTGACGGCAGAAAGAGGTTGGGTACGCTCGCTTTCTTCTGAATGAAAGAAGGACTTTGTATTGAGGCTTGGTATAAAACAACGTACAGTGTTTAAGCCTGATGGCAGAAAACAGTCGATTTTTTTTTATTAATTTTCTTTAGATCGAATGATATTTTTTTTATTTTCTTTCATTCGTTCATTCTTTTATTTAAAACTTTCATTATTGTCGTTACTCACTTATTTCTTCATTCTTTCATTCTCTTTCATTTATTTTTCGATTATTCCTTTTTATTCTCTTCATTTTTTCATTCTTTCATTTATTTTTTCATCATTATTTTTTATTATTTTCATTCTTTCATTCTCTTTCATTTATTTTTCGATTATTATGTTTTATTATTTTCATTCTTTCATTCTCTTTCATTTATTGTTTTCATTATTCCTTTTTATTATTTTCATTCTTTCCTTCTCTTTCATTTATTTTCCCATTATTCCTTTTTATTCTCTTCATTCTTTCATTCTCTTTCATTTATTTTTTCATTATTCCTTTTTATTCTCTTCATTCTTTCATTCTCTTTCATTTATTTTTTCATTATTCCTTTTTATTCTCTTCATTCTTTCATTCTCTTTCATTTATTGTTTTCATTATTCATTTTTTATTATTTTCATTCTTTAATTCTCTTTCATTTATTTTTCCATTATTCCTTTTTATTCTCTTCATTCTTTCATTCTCTTTCATTTAATTTTTCATTATCCCTTTTTATCTCTTCATTATTTCATTCTCTTTCATTTATTGTTTTCATTATTCCTTTTTATTCTCTTCATTCTTTTATTCTCTTTCATTTATTTTTTCATTATTATTTTTTATTATTTTCATTCATTCATTCATTCATTCATTCCGTTTCATTTATTTTTCCATTATTCATTTTTCTTATCTTCATTCTCTAATTTTCTTTCATTTTTCTCCATTCTTTCTCTTTCTTTCAATCATTATCTTTGATTTATTCCTCTCTTTCTCTTTCTTTCATTCTCTTTATCATATTTTCTTCGTTCTATTATTCCATCATTCTTTTATTCTTGACTTTATTATTTTCTTTCTTCCCTTCCTTCATTGTATCTTACATTTATTCCTCGCATTTCTTTGCTTTGATTTTCTTTGATAATTTTCATTCATTCTCTTTCATTATTCCTCTCATACATCTTCTTCCATGCCTTTACTATTTTTCATTACTTGATTCGTTCATTTTCATTTATTCATCTCATTATTATATTTCTTTCATTCACTATAATATTTTTTTTTTTGATTTTCTCTCGTTCTTTTTTTATTCTCTTATTATTTTTCGTTCAATATCATTCGTTTATTCCTCTCAATCTTTTTCTCTTTGTCATTTTTATTCCTTCATTTTTTTTATTCCTCGCGTTATTCTCTTTCTCTCATTCACTTTATCTATATTCTACTCTTTCTTTTATTTCCACCTACTTTCATTTACTTTCTTTTATTAATTTTTTGTTTATTTGTATTTTTCACGTCTTTATTTATTCATAGATTTCCTCAGATTATAAACTTGTTTTTTCTTTCTTTCTTTATTGTCTTTCTTTTCCTATTGTTTTCTAGTCATTTTCTTTCCTTCTCACTGACTCTTTTTTTCTTTCTCATTTTTCTTTATTGTGTCTTTTCTCATTTTCCCTTTCTTACGTATGTCTTTCTTTTTTTTCTTTCTCTGTTCTACTTTATTTGTCTGATTTCATTTTCTCTTTCTCTCTTCTATCTCTCTACTTCACTCGTTCGTTGGCAGCCATTTTTTTTTTTACTTTAACGTATTTTATTCCGATGTTTCGAGCATGATATAAACGCTCAGCATCTAATGTCAGGCAGAAGGTGTACTCTAATGAATCTTCCAGTAAACAAAGAAAAAAGCAAAAGAAGAAGAAAAGCAACCAACAACAACAAGAAAAATGCAAAGGAAGACATTGGAGAGACAAACGACTGTCAACGGGTCGACCGACGATTGAGTGGTCGGATTAAACGGGTGACAAACGAGAATTGTGGCGAGACAAGACGAGAGTTTAGCATAATGAGTGCCTGAAAAATTAAGACATCGACGGAAACGTGTGTGTTACTTGGTAATGATTTTGGCCTTTCTTTTCTGTCTATTTTTTTTTTTTATTGAACAACGGCATCGGGGGGCCAAGAAGGTGACTTCTAAAATGGTGGCACTAATAACAGAGATTCCAGAAGCGATAATTTAGGTTGATCTTACAATTTTTTTTTTTATTTATAAGACGTCCGCATAAAGAATGAAGAAATAAATGGCTGACGATGAATTAAAAGAAATAAAAGGGTGTCGGTATACGAAATAAAACATTAATGGCTGTAAATCTCTCGTTAACCTGCTTGGTGGTTGAAGAGGTAGCATTTTGTGGTTCGAAGTGAATATTCGACTATCAATGATGTTTACAAGTTTATTTAAAACGACTGTATATTTCTAACAAGTGACTGTAGTCGGTTTCATTGTTAGTTTAAAAGTCAATATTAAATTTATGCACCATCAATCTTTTCGAGTTTGGCGCTATACATTCTTACTGATGTTCTATTAATATTCTTAAAAGTCATATATCAATGTATCAAAGTATTACAGTTTATTCATATAAATACTACAAGCCATTCTTTTGTTTCCAGAGATGAGGAACTGAAAAGTTCTCAGCCCTAACATCAGAATTTAGAAACAAAATTGATGATACTGGGTACAAAGTGTAAAAGCTTTTTAACAATACTTTTTACCGACGAGTGTTAGGTTCGGGGCTTTCTGGATAGGACGAAAAACAAAACTGTGTAAGAAAATTTTGCTAGGACTCTTTTTTAGGATAAGAAAGTCATCAAATTAAATTACCTTATCAGATCTGACGACCAGAGATCTGAATGTTTTTATTCTCTCTCTTTTTGCTTTTTATCTAGTCGTTGATGTCTATTAGATTTTAAACTTTCGAATTCCGAGTAGCTCGTTTACAGTATATTGCTTCTATTGTTTTTAAGATGATTGGTGATATTACGTAAAGTCCTGGTCTGGGTTTATTTTTCGAGTATTCGGAGATCAGTGCACTCTCAATACATATACTTCTTAGTAAATTCATTTCTATTTTGATTAGATTGACATTTAGTAAATCAAAATTGTGATTAGATGGATGATGGCAGTGGTTCGCAAACGGTTCAGTTCGCCTCATAGGTGCGGCGGAAGAGGAGAGCAGGTGAGGCAGAAGAGGATAGCTGGTGAGGCGGAAGAGAATAGCACGTGATACTGAAGAGGATAGCACGTGAGGCGGAAGAGGATAGCAGGTAAGGCGGAAGGGGATAGCATGTGTGACGGAACAGGAGAGCAGGTGAGGCGGAAAAGGATAGCAGTTGAGGCAGAGAAGGATATGAGGTGAGGCGAAAGAGGATAGCACGTGAGACGGAAGAGGATAGCACGTGAGGCGGAAGAGGATAGCATGTGAGACGGAAGAGGATAGTACGTGAAGCGAAAAAGGATAGCAACTGAGGCGGAAGAGGATAGCAGATGAGGCGGAAGAGGAGAGCAAGGCAAGGCGGAGAGGATAGCAGATGAGGCGGAAGAGGATAACAGGTGAGGTGGAAGACTATAGCATATGAAGCGGAAGAGGATAAAAAGAGAGGCGGAAGTGGATAGCAGCTGAGACGGAAGAGGATAGCAGGTGAGGCCAAAAAGGATAGTAGGTGAGGCGCAATGATTGAAAGACAATCAAAGATTTAGCAACCGTCTCAAAGAATTCATATGCAAAAAATGAATATGATTTCAAATTTTAAAATATTATTATGGAATACTTGTAATTGCATGAGTCTCGGTATAAATAATTATTGACATTTTATCATTGTGATATTTTTGCATTATATCCAGCATTAAGAATATAGTAACTAGGGTCTGCAAATTGGAGGAGAGAGTTATCAGTGATAATGTTATGACTTCCTATCCGCGTTTAACGCTCACTCTGTGATTTTTTTTTGTTTTTTTTTTTATGTACTTTTTATCACATACAATTTGGGTGTGGCGCTAGTAAATTTTAATTCCGAAAGTACGGCCTAGAGGAAATAAAAATTCGGTAACCACTAATATTACGATGAACTACCAGTGCGTTTGAAATGTTGTTATACAGCATATCTATAGCTCATACGTAAACTGGAGTATATTTTTCTCTCTCCCAAGCGGGATGTGGCGAGTCTCTCGCTACTGTATCGCTACTCCCATGGAAATAGCTCGGACGAACTAAGTTCCTTGGTTCCGCCAGGATTAACCTACACGACTAGAATCCGCCATGCTACTTACATTCATCCACATTTCCTCCGTATTTCGTTGAAGTAAGGTCCACTCGAACAGCGTCTTCCTGCAAATCAGTGCTCGGTGGAACCGACTCCCAAGGGGATGTTTCCCTGATCACTACAATCTTAACCTGTTCAACTCTAGATTTAACCGTTATCTTCAATCTCCTTTCCGTATAAATTGCTCCTCTACATCGAGTGGATTCCGGGCCTTGTACAGGGCGAAACTTATTGTAAAAAATATGAATGTTTGCTAGTGTTTCAGTTGTATGAGAATGTGTTTGTTTGCGGGTAAATCCCTACGATGTTTGGGAAAGAGCTTAAGTGTAACCACCTGTTGAGATGTCAGCTTTATTGCCAGGCGTACACCTACTTCGTTAGACAAAGGCCACACTTGAAAGACAAAAGACAAGAACGGCTAATCGCAAGCTTTGAAATCGATTCCCTCTCTTGCACCTGTTCTCTCTCTCTCTCTCTTTCTCTCTCGAAACCTAACTCTCCTCCTCTTCTTCTTCTCTCTTTCGAAACCTTACTCACTTTTGCTTCATTTTTTCATGGAAATAAAGCAGGTAATTTGACAAGCACAGAAGTAGGATCCCTTTAAGAGAGGGTGAGTGAATGAGTCAAAGAAAGAGTGAGTGTGTGCGAGGGAGAGAGTGAAGGAGTGAGAGTGAGGTAGTGAGTATGAGCAGACAGAGAGAGTGAGAGTAAGTGAATATGGGGGAGTGAGTGAGGGAGAGTGAATGAGTCAGTGTGAGAGAGAGTGTGAGTGAGTGAGTATGAGGGAGAGAGTAAGAGAGTGAACGAATGAGAGTGAATGAGTTTGGGGGAGTGAGAGGGAGCAGGTGAGTGAGAGGGAGCAGGTGAGTGGGAGGGAGAGAGTGAGGAGGGAGGGAGAGTGTGTGAGTTTGTGGGTGTGAGCAAGGGGGAGGGGTGAGTGAGCATGCGGGAGAGAGTGAGTGAGTGTTAGTGAGTGAATGAGTATGTTAGAGAGTGTGAGTATGGGAGCAAGAGTGAGTGAGCGGGAGGGAAAATGAGGGAGTGAGAGAGAGTGTGAGTGAGTGAGTGAGTGAAGGAGGGAGAGAGGGAGGGAGAGAGAGGGTGAGTGAGAGGAATTCAGTGTTTTCTCATACGATCAGTTATTATTACAGCATTATTTATTCAATATAGCCTCTCCTTTTTTTTTGTCAGAATACTATTAATTCAGACCATGTGCTCTCCGGCCTTCATTTGAACAGTTTCTCTAATAGCATTACGGGCTTACGGCTACATCAGAATCATAATATATATATATATATATATATATATATATATATATATATATATATATATATATATATATAAAGTGAACATAGAAATCAACACTTAGAGGCGACAGTCTGTTTTATGCTAGATGCAATCATACGATTGCATCTAGCAAGAAACAGACTGTCGCCTCTAAGTGTTGATTTCTACGTTCACTTTTATATTTACACGCGCTCTCTGATATTGAGCACTTTATCCCATAAATATAGCACATCTTAAGACTATATTTCTTCATATATATATATATATATATATATATATATATATATATATATATATATATATATATATATAAATTTGTACCTGCAGATTCATTAACACGCCGGAGATTTTCCTCTCTCATTTTACTTATTTCATATTTTATTGTTTCTTTAGTTCCTCAATATTTCTTGGGCGGGTCTGATTGACAACTGATACAAATGGCCCCCCGACAGAGAAAAAATCCCAGTTTTGAGATCTCTTGACATTGGTGGCCACTCAACGGAAACTATCAAAAGACAGCAGATATTTAAATCATTATTAATTAGTAAACCCCATACGGTGCGAAACTTTTTGCAATGGTGTAATGGATAGCGGCTGGGATTGAGGAATCGGAGAGCCGAGTTCGAATTTCAGTCGGATCCATTACATTCACTTACGTGCTAATACACTTGGGGAAGGTATGAATTCTCTTCTTCTCCCTCCAGCTATGGGTAAACAGCAGGACAGACTGGGATGCCAAACGGTCTAGGAGAAGGACAACTCTGAATTCAAATCCTTCGAAGGGTCGTTTGGGGACCTCGTGGTACGTAGTGCACCAGGTCTCTGTAAACGGCCCTTTAAAAAGAGTGGTTGGGTCTGCACAAAGCCTTCACCATTATAATCAAATATGTGTGGGTGGTATGGTTGTCGGTTTCTAGGAACTGATTTGCTTGATCCTCTTACGTCGAAATATATATATATATATGTCCTGAAGATGGTTTGTTAGACCGAAACGTCCGACGTTGACATATTAACATTAAAACAGCATAATTGCATATAAGGATTTTTTTTCCGTATATTTTCTTCATATATATATATATATATATATATATATATATATATATATATATGTATGTATGTATGTACGTATGAGTGTGTATTTATATATTTAAATCAAATATGTGGTGCAGTTCAATTTATATTCCAATGAATCATACATACAAAAAGTAGATTAGTAAAGTTAATGATATAATATGGCGAAGTCCTTTCGCAAACAAAATTTTAAAGTTGCATTAACCTACAAATCACTCGATGAATGTTATGGTCCTTGTTTTAATAACTACAAACTGTATAAGGTACTTTCAACTGTACATTCAGTCATCATCAGACCTGGAAATTATTTTGTTTTTAGTAAAATCCAGGTAGCATCAGATGAGGATGACTGAATATACAGTTGAAAGTACTTGCAGATTAAAAAAGACTTTATACAGCTTGTAGTTATTAAAAACAAGGATCATAACATTCATCTAGTGATTTGTAGGTTAATGCAACTTTAAAATATTATATCATTAACTTTACTAATCTACTTTTTGTATGAATGATTCATTGTAATATAAATTGAACTGAACCACATATCTGACACACACACACACACACACACACACATATATATATATATATATATATATGAAGAAATTTTCGACTTCGATAGCCAATGAAGTATATGATTCGTTCCTTAAAGCGATTTACACCCAAGGCTATAGGACCCAGTGCGCCTTGCTATTTCTTTATAGATAGATTCACACCTTCCGCTTGGATATTTGCACTACTAGAATTCAAACTCCGTTCTGATTTCCCAATCTGAGCCACTATTCATTACTTCACACATATATGCATAGGGTTGGGGTATTTTTCTTTTCGTATTTGTCTTTTCCTTTCCGCTGCGTTACTTCGCATAAGGATAAACCGAGTGATATGCGTATCCATGTGCATTTTACTCCAACTAAAAGGCACAACTACCTCAGGACATTTTCTTTCAACTTTTCGTGAGAGACTACAAAGGATTATATTACTCTTTCTTCAAAGCTTTTTTCAAGTAGTCACTGTCATATAAACCGGATACCACTCAACAGACAAATCATTTTAATCTCTCGTCCGACTTTTCGGGCAACGAAGGAAAACAACATTTCGCTGGGAAGTATTTTAACAGAGATTGGAAATGCGACGTAAGGTAAACTGTGATAGAAAATGATACCTCCCAAAATCGCAGAAAATTATAAACAAACGGGTACACTTCGTTAGAAACAAAGAAAATTGAACTGCTAGGCCTTCATATATGGCAGTGAATGTGTGACGAGTAAAATTTAAAATTATGATCGACCATGAACTCACGCATGCCCACTAAGTTATAACGTTCCCACTCACTTCTGTTGTTTATAGAAGTGCTTGGAAGGAAAGAATGTAGAGTGTGGTGGTCTCACCAGTACTTGGAAGGAAAGTGTGTAGAGTGTGGTCGTCTCACAACAATACATTCCATCAGTGACCATGGCCTGTGACGCAGAGAATATGAACTGCTAGGTAATGTCAGTCTTCCTATATTTCAGAGAATATATGTGGATTAAAATTTAAAAATATAACTCATTTTCATTGGTCTCACTATGGCAGTGATTCTTAACCAGGGAGGTGAGATTTCCCATTCAGGAGGAATTCCCGAAGAGGGAATCTTTTACTTTTCTTTGCTTTTTTATTTGCAGATTTTGGATCCTACCATAAGTGTAAAAAGAAAAACTCCCCCATAAATATAATCTATCTAAATTTATATGAGGTTTGACCAAAATTTACCGGGACTCTGTTACCATAGCAACGGGTAGTAGAGAAAAATGACGTAATTCCCTGTCACCGGTTGAACGGTGGAAGAGAAAAATGACTTAATTCTCAGCCACCGGTTGACCGGTGGTAGAGAAAAATGACATAATGCCCAGCCACTGGTTAAACGGTGGTAGAGAAAAATGACTGAATGACCAGTCACCGGTGAAACGGTGGTAGAGAAAAACGATTTAATACCCAGCCACCGGTTAAACGGTGGTAGAGAAAAATTACTGAATGCCCAGTCACCGGTTGAACGGTGGTAGAGAAAAATGACTTAATGCCCAGCCACTGGTTAAACGGTGGTAGAGTAAAATGACTGAATGCCCAGTCACCGGTTGAACGGTGGTAGAGAAAAATGGTTTAATGCTCAGCCACCGGTTAAACGGTGGTAGAGAAAAATGACTGAATGCCCATCCACCGGCTGAACTGTGGTACAGAAAAAATGACTTAATGCCCAGCCACCGGTTAAACGGTGGTAGAGAAAAATGACTGAATGCCCATCCACCGGCTGAACTGTGGTACAGAAAAAATGACTTAATGCCCAGCCACCGGTTAAACGGTGGTAGAGAAAAATGACTGAATACCCAATCACCGGTTGAACGGTGGTAGAGAAAAATGACTTAATGCCAATCCTCCGGTTGAACGGTGGTAGAGAAAAATGATTTAATGTCCAGCCGAAAACGGTGGTAGAGAAAAATGACTGAATACCCAATCACCGGTTGAACGGTGGTAGAGAAAAATGACTGAATGCCCAGTCACCGGTTGAACGGTGGTAGAGAAAAATGGTTTAATGCCCAGCCACCGGTTAAACGGTGGTAGAGAAAAATGACTGAATGCTCATCCACCGGTTTGAACTGTGGTACAGAAAAAATGACTTAATGCCCAGCCACCGGTTAAACGGTGGTAGAGAAAAATGACTGAATACCCAATCACCGGTTGAACGGTGTTAGAGAAAAATGACTTAATGCCCAGCCACCGGTTGAACGGTGGGTAAACACTTGTAACTATTTTTATATATACCGTGAAACATTGCATACCAATTATTTGCGAATTTTGACTCAGGAGCTCAGAAAGAATGATTAAAATTGTTCAGGAACACAAGGTTCAAAGGGTTCAGATTTCTTTGTGACTTATTCGCTGCGTTCAAGGAATTTTCAGTATCCTTGAACCACATTTAAGCTACTTCTAGTATTTTCCTCGTAGTGAAGGAAATGGCCCAAAATTTACTGCCATATAAGATGATAGATACCATCTTTTCTTTGTTTCTAACAAAATTTTCCTGTTTCTCGGCACCTTCCTAAGCATTTGGAATTTGGAATGTTTCCTTTGCTAGTCCGATGGGTACTTCGGATCTCGGTGTCACATTTTCTAATCGTTGTTAAAACGCTTTCCCAGATATTTGAACTTTGTTATTTGCTTTCAGTTGATATCTCCAATTCGTAACTCGCATCTTTGATTTTTTTTTTTTTTTTTGTTGCTGACGACTATGCTTTACGTTTTCTTGCAGTTGATGGTCAATCATTTTTCTCGCTTTCTTTTATCACTCCCTCCGAGGTCCTGTAGTTTTCTTTCCACTCCCTCCGAGGTCCTGTAGTTTCCTTTCAGGGTTGGCCATAAAAAGAGCATCATCTGTGTATCTTGTATTGTTAAGATTACATCCGCTGAAAGATAAGTCTTCAAGAGAAGACAAAGCTCAGTTCAACACTCTAGGTATCTCCTTTTGGGTCACCTCAGGAATCAAAGACACCCCCATCACCTTTCAGTCAGTCAGTTATATGCCATGCGTGATACACGCGTAGGCGATCATATATCTTTCGATACATGACTGACGAGGCATATTTTTTCCCGCAGTAGGTTGCCATTTCTTTCTGCGGTAGACCAGTTGCCATTCAAGGTTACAGAACCAGGTCCATTCTGCTATTTACCCATAGCTGGGGGCCAAGAAGAGGATTCATACCTTTCCCAAGGGTATTAGCACGTAAGTGAATGTAATGGATTCGAGTGGATTTCGAACTTGGCTCTCCGATTCCTCAATCCGAGACGATATCTATTCAGTCAGTTATGCGCCATGCGTGATAAACGCTTAGGTGATTGTGTATGTTTCGGTACATGACTGACGAGGCAGATTTTTTTTCCACACAGTACGTTGACATTTCTTTCTGCGGTAGACCAGTTGCTATCTAAGTCTACAGAACCCGGCCATAGCTGTGGGAGAAGAAGAGGATTCATATTTTTCCCAAGGGTATTAGCACGTAAGTGAATCTAATGGATTCGACTGGAATTCGAACTTAGCTCTCAGTCCGAGCCGCTATCCATTACTCCACCGTGCCTCAGTTCAGTGCAACGATGAATTGTTGCTTGGTGTGGAGACGAACCTCTGGAACAAGACATTCTCTCTTTTTTGTTTTTGTTTCGGAGGGGCGGCTTGCGACTAAAAGGCTGTAAGCCGGAAAGAAGACAAGTCAAATATCCGATGGAAACTTGTAAAGGAACTTTCTAAAACAGTGTGTAATGGTCTGATTACTTTCATCCATCACTGGTCATTTTCAAGGGAAGGAGGTAGGATGTCGAGAGATAACCACTGAAGCGGTTATGTCGTTAACGCTCCTATGTTTAAAGTGGCTTCATTTTCAATGATAGTGGAATTGATTTTACGGCCACATAGCAAAAATGACCTTACGATTCTTCGAATCGTGAGGTCATTTTAACACGTGAACAGCGAGGAAAGCCCCCACTTACTATCTCTCGACTTCTAACTACTTTCCTTAGAAATGACTAACTCTCGTCGAGAGTACTTGGAACATTACACACAATTTCGGCAATTTCCTTTAAAAGTTTCGATCAAATGACATTCGATACCAGAAGAAAGTCCCAAAAAGTTTAACAGACATTTCTTTCCTGTTTTTCCTAATGAAACCAATTTATGATACGTGATATTTATAAAGTTTGGCAAAATGACCAGGATTAGTGTAGAATATGGCAATGTTCCAAGTGGTGGATTTCTTCCAGCCTTGAAAATCAGCGTTTGAATTCACTGTTGTTTAACCAAACACGAACACATAACACTGGTGATTGTGGGGAAACGATTTCAGACTACGACTACTATATCTACTGCTAGTCGTAAACAGCAAATTTTTTTCTCCTTATTATTCTTACTCTTCATTACTATTATTATTATTGGTAGTTTCCTTTAAATCTCTTATTTTAAAAAAAAATGTTGAAATTCAAAGATGACCCATTAATAGTAAAGCAATACCATTAATGGGTCATCTTCGAATTTCTCTCGTTCATAATTCGTTTTCTTTCTAATTGCTCTTCTTATTTTTATTCCTTTTTCTCATTCTTCTTCCTCTGATTTATCTCTATTCTTTTTTCATTCTTCTTCTTCTTTTTATTATTATTTCTTCATTTTCTTTCATTCTTTTGTCTCTTGTCTCCCATCCTTTTTTCTCTTACTATTTCTTTTTTCTTCTTTTTCTTTTCTTTTTTCCTTTCCTCTTTTTTTAAATTTTTTTTTTACTTTTTTTATTAAAGATCTTATTTTCCTCCCCTCAAGTCACTCCTTCTTCTTCTCCTCCTTCTCAGTTTTTTCTTTGCCTTTTTTCTTCTTGCTTCTCTATTTCTCATTCCTTTTTCTTTCCTTCTTTTCTTTCATGTTTCCAATACCTTTTCATTCTTATTCTTCTTCTTCTTCTTTATATATGTCTCTTTTCAGTTTTCTTTTTCTTTTTACTCGCTTCATTTCCATCGCGTTTTTCTTCTTAATTCTCATACTTCTTTTTCTTCTTCTTTCTCTTGTGATCCTTTTTTCCTTCTTTTTTTTTTCTTCCTCCTGTTCGTTTTTTTTTCATTCTTCTTCTTATCCTTATTACTTTCTTTGCGTTCTTTTTTCTGCCTGTCTCACACTTTTATGGGCTTCTTCTTTTTTCACTTCTTTCGTATTTAACTTTCTTCTTCTTCTTTTTCTTCTTCTTCTTCTTCTTCTTCTTCTTCTAAATATCTTTTTCTTTTCTTTCTTCCCATTCTTCTCGTCTTATTTTTTCCCGTCTTTTTTCTTCATTCTCACACTTCTTGTGTTCTTCTTTCTCCTGAGTTTTCTTTTCTTTTTCGTTTATTTCCATTTATCCTTTTTCTTCCTTTTTTTTCTTCCCCGTTTCGTTCTTTTCACCCCTTTTCCTTTATCCTTTCTCTTTTTCTTTCCCTTTCATTTTTCTTCTCTTTTTTATTCTTCCCACTATTATTTATTCTTTTGATCACTTTTTAAAAATTTTCTTCTTCCTTATTCTAGCTCTTCTTCTTTCTTTTGTGTTACTTCTTCTTTTCTTCATTCTTTTCAATTTCTCTTTCTTTCCCTTCATTTCTTCTTCTTCTTCATCATAATCTTTTGATCACTTTTTCTTCGTCCTTGTTCTAACACATCTTTTTTCTTTCTCTTGTGTTATCATTCTTTTCAATTTCTCTTTCTTTCTGTTCATTTTTTCTTCTTCATAATAATAATAATCTTTTGCTCACTTTTTCTTCTTCCTTGTTCTAACACTTCTTTTTTCTTTCTCTTGTGGTACCTCTTCATTCTTTTCATTTTCTCTTTCTATCCCTTCTTTTCTTCTTCTTCTTCTTCTTCTTCGTCATTATCATAATAATAATAATAATAATAATCTTTTGCTCACTTTTTCTTCTTCCTTATTGTAACACTCCTTTTTTTCTTTCTCTTGTGTTACCTCTTCTTCATTCTTTTCAATTTCTCTTTCTTTCCCTTCATTTCTTCTTCTTCTTCTTCATCATCATAATCTTTTGCTCACTTTTTCTTCATCCTTTCTTCAAACACTACTTTTCTTCTGTTCGTTGTGTTTCCTCTTCATTTTTTTCATTCTTTCAATTTCTCTCTCTTTCCATCCGTATCTTCTTCTTCTTCTTCTTCTTCTTCTTCTTCTTCTTTCTTGTTTTTTATGTCATTTTCCACACCCAATATTTTTAATCAACCAAAAACACCATGGACGTAAAAGATTACTTCCGGTCAACAGTAACCTTAGCCAGAGAATAGTTGCAACTAACTAACCGATACATACTAGTAGCGACATTGACTGTCGACGCCACCACTCTTCCTCTTGATTGGTCATTCAAACATAGCGACAAACGGACAGACGCCAAGTTATACACACTCTTTCAGACCAAATTTGAAAATTGGCTATTCTCCGTAATGACTCGTGACCTTACAAAACCGCAAAGGGAAGGTGGGCTGGTTTGCGATCGGTTAGGGATACAAATTCAACAAGGGTTAGTGATAGAATTAGAGAATGGAAAACAGGGGTTTGGTTCGAGGAAAGGTTGGGTGGCCGTGTGGTGATATTACGAGTGTCCGAGCATTGGATTTTCCACATGCTTTAATCAATAGTAATGAATGTTACTAACAACAAATGAGGTCTTGTGTTGATCGCGAAGACATCGTTTACCCCAAACCACCCCTTTCATTGCTCCTGAGCGTTCTCGTCATCCCGCCCCAGCGCCCAAACCCCAACTAAATACATCGCAGCTACAACTATGACTTCGACCCATACTTCTACATTGGTCTGTAGAACAAGCAAAGGGCCAGCCAACCCGATCCTATTCGACCGCTGTCTGCTACGCCCCAACTGTCCGCCATGGTAAGCGGCCATGAATGGTTCGTACTGTTTGACATAGGTGGCGCTGTCAGTTGTTGTGACTGGGTAGATTGATGTTGGGTGAATAATGTATTGAGGTCAAAGGTGATAGCACAGAAAGAGAGTTTGTTAATTCTCCTAATCGTCATTGACTTACTCGGGAGTATCGCAGATTTTGCAATCATTATGAAACTGCTTTTGAGGCTCTAAATAGTCATGCATGTGCGGTTGGCGCAACAATTATCGAGGCAGGTAGTGAAGCTGGTAAACCGAGTTCAAATTCAGGGCTAGTTTGTTGCGTCCACATTTGCGCTCTAGTGCTCTTGGGAAAGGTATGAATAACTTTAATCTCCCCACCAGCTATCGGTTAAACAGTAACACAGACTGGATTCTTTAGCGTTGGTTGGCAGCCAGTTTAAGTGAAGAAAAACTCTGAGTTCAAAACTGAGAAAAATACAGCTGGAAAAGCAATCTATTATCGTTCCGAATAAGTGATATCAGTTCGCAGATTATAAGTAAAAGGAAGATGCGGAGAGTCATGATTGCAGAAGCTTTGAAAAGAAATGGCATTGAACAAGAATGCCATTGCCATTTGACATCAAAATCCTTCAGTTTCTACTGCTTATATTTTCTGAAGGCAAACGGCTTTGAAAACGACTCCTAGATATTTTGTATACATTGAGTTTTTACTTTAGGGGCTTTCACTTGTGATCATGTGACAGGAGCTCCCGTCTATACTCCTTCCTTCTTCTCAATAGTATCAATTACTTTTACTCATTGAGTTCTCGCACATGTAAGGAAACATAATGTATGGATGACTGTAAGAGAGAAAAAAACAAGATGCTAACTGTGAACTGGAGATTACAGAAACAAATAAGTACAAAATTTTAAACATCTGGGAAGTGTTTTAACAGATGTCAGAAAATTCGACACTTACATCCGAAGCGCAGGCGAATAACAAAAGATGCCTTCCCAAAAATAAACAATTAATTACGAAACAGGAAAATTTCGTTGAAACGGTACTAAACTATAATGTATAAAAAGTGGACTAATTTCTGAGTCTTCGATAGTAAATTTGCGTCCACGTGCTTAAAACATTTAATCTTTCATAACAAATCTGCTGCTGTCGCAATATGTGAAACTAAAAATCAACAGAGACGAAACCAAAAAAGAAAAGCGTCGAGAAACCAGGGCATACGACTAGACACATCGGACGCCAGAAATTTAAAAATAAAATCTAAATTTTAACGTCCCTATATTTTGAGAGATTTCTCTTGAAATATAATTATAACTGACGTGTTTGTTCATATTTTCGGTCTCTCTCTCTCTCTCTGTCTCTCTCTCTCTCTCTGAACATATATAACTCCTAGCAGTAAGAACATTATTTTAGTCTGATGAAGTCTTTTGAAGGTCGAAACGTGTTTGCTTAGAATTTTCTCTACTTCATGCCGGAATTGTGCCTGTACTTTCGAAGATATTAAGACCAAATTGAGACATAGATAGCATTCAGTATGTAGGACAACATAAATCATAGCTAACGATCAGAAGCTCATGGAAGATTGAAATGAAGTTCAATATATATATATATATATATATATATATATATATATATATATATATATATATATATTATTCCAGGTTCATTTTCCAACTTATTCAATATGATCTTCGAGTTGGTTGAAACTTGTCGAGGAATCTAAATGAAATAATAACGAAGGAATATTAATATACAACACAGTGTGTCTGAAGATTTTAAGTTTTTAACATTTTTCATTGTTCAAATATATATATATATATATATATATATATATATATATATATATATATATATAAACATATATATATATATATATATATATATATATATATATGTGTGTGTGTGTGTGTGTTATGTAGTGGTTTCACAGTGGAGGCTTGTATTTGTACTAAGTCGGTCCTAAAATAGGTCGTTTTCTCACATATGTTACTATGTGAGAAAACAATATTATTTTTGCATCAACCTAATATATTTATTTATAATATCTGTATTTTTACAGAGAAATATTAAAATTCAGTCTTTGTTACTTACAGTTAGATTATCAGTGTGTCTTTTCCTAATTCTACCAAATGTTCCTTACTATAAGCGACATTTATGCCCCTTGATTTTTTTATTTTTTATTTTTACCATTTGTTCAAAACATAAGCGTCAACACGTGAAGATATAAACAGTTAAAGACTTTTCGAAAAGCTAAGCTAAGCGAAACCGGTTAAATTAAAAAAAAAAGTAAAAACAACAAATTATCTTTCTAGGTAAAAAGACACCGAGAATCCAATTGTAACGCAGTTTTCATTTTAATTTTTCTTTGTAAAAATACATATGATAAATATGAGGTGTCTTTTTCCCGATGATTATTTTAGCCTATACAATAAGTTTTTTACAGAATCTTTCTAAGAATTTCATTTATTTACACACACACACACACATATATATATATATATACACCAGTTGTAACAACATAATTGTCCAAATTTCTCATGTGGCGCAAAGAATTTAATAAACATAATTACATGCAAAAGTTGCCAGAAGCATTACATTGGCCAAAACTGCCAGTCGCTCCAGTAAAAGACGACAGTTCATCACCAGCAAATTAGGAATCCGCACTCCAGAAAAATACCCCTTAGCCAACATATAGAGGAATGTGGAGGACAAAATCTGCCAAATTTTAGAGTCTTTCCATTCTACCAATGTGACTACAGAACCACTGAACCAAAGTGGATTAATAAGGAAACATTTTTCATCAACAAGTTTCAACTCATGCTTAAGTCATTTCATAAATAGATTCTACCAAATTTTATTTATCATAAGTGATATATCTAGTCAGTCCCTTGATTTTTCATTTTTATCATTTGTTCAAAGCATAAGTGTCAACACGTGGAGATATAAATAGTTAAACACTTTTTGAAAAGCTAAGCGAAACCAGTTAAAGTTAAAAAAGTAAAACAACAATTTATTTATCTTGGAAAAAAGACACTGAGAATCCATTTGTAAGTAACACAGTTTAATTTTAATATTTCTCTGTAAAAATACATATATTATAAATAAATATAAATATTATGTGCCTTTTTCCCCCTATTCTTATTTTAGTCTATACAATAAGTTTTTGTACAGAATCTTTCTAAGAATTTCATTTATATATATATATATATATATATATATATATATATGTGTGTGTGTGTGTGTGTGTGTGTGTGTGTATAAAATCTGTAAGTTGAAAGGATAATCCAAGTAGGTCTTTTTAATATAAAATGTTAAAAAGATGGATCCATAAAGTTCAATGTATAGTATACAAAGCAATATGATATACACCAAGGAAAAACTTGACGCATCATCGAAAATACGGTCATAAATTATAATTTATTTCAACGGGCAAGTTTTTAACACCTGTCTCATCTGACCGAAATTACAAAACCATTTATAATTTCGGTCTGATGAGATGATTGTTAAAAACTTACCCGTTGAAATATATTATAATGTATAACCGTATTTTCGATGATGTGTTAACAGTTTCCTTGATATATATATATATATATATATATATATATATATATATATATATATATATATATATATATATCCGATGCAATGAGAACGGAAGTAATATATAAAGTCCAACGTTCACAGCATTAATTCAAAAGAGTGCTCTATACCGATAGTAGAGCGATAATTATTTATTATAATTTTATCATATAGACAAAAATAGTTTACTCACTACAAAGATGCAACTTCGTTTCGGTGCATTTCAATTGCACTTCGGCTGGTGAGAACCAAAAAATGGTCTTGGTTCTCACAAGTCAAGGTGCAATTGAAATGCACCGAATCGAAGGTGAATCTTTGTAGTGAGTAAACTGTTTTTGTCTATATGATAAAATTATAATATATATATATATATATATATATATATATATATATATATATATATATATATATATATATGATCTTTGCACGTGGAATATCTGCGCAGCACTGTCTTCTACTTCCTATTCACCGCCTCAGTGATCTTATGCCGGTATTAAGTGGAGTTTATTAAATAGTTATATAGACATAGAAAGTCTGTAAGAAATGTTAGACCAAATATCTTCAAAAATTTCAAAGAATCAATGAAAATATATTGATATCAGGTTGCTGCCCTAGACGTTTATTCAACTGTCCAATATCTCAGGTGAACCGGCACCAGGAAGTCAAATTAGGGACCTAAAGGCAAAAGATCTCTGCAAAGGGTTAAGAGAGACAAGTGGGTAGAAGGGTTTTAATCACAGCCATGTTGCAAATTGTGGTTAGCTTAAGACGATTTGTCTGGTAGCTCCCTAGTGAATGCGATAGATGTTAGGGTGAAGCCGTCAACCAGCCGCCCCATCAATATTTCGGCTCGTCTGGTTTTAATTAAGAAGGATAATTAAAGATTAACTGATTACAAAGGAACTAATTACACGCGGTGTTCCCCATTAGGATCCAATCTATAATTAAATTGCTATTTAAATCCAACTGTAAAAAAAAAGAGCTCGCTCTCCATGGGAGAAATGTTCCACTTCACTTGCAGTATTCCTAACATAACTGGCCTGGGGCTGTCCAGTGCTCACTTGCTTGTCTTGATAGAGTTCTGCGGCGACGACAACCACACGCTCGCGAAGGACAGCTACTCGTATCAGGGCCATTCAATCGGGCTGTAGTCTTGCAGTCGAACTTGGACTCGGCTCGCCTACCTACCACGACTACACGTCCGACGGCCGCGGCGACGACAACCACACGCTCGCTAAGGACAGCTACTCGTATGAGGGCCATTCAATCGGGCTGTAGAGTCTTGCAGTCGAACTTAGACTCGGCTCGCCTACCTACCACGGCTACGCGTCCGACGGCCGCGGCGACGGCAACCACACGCTCACTAAGGAGAGCCACTTTTATGAGGACCAGTCAATCGTGCTGTAGAGTCTGGCAGTCGAACTTAGAGATTCGGCTCATCTACCTACTACGACTGCACGTACGGGGCCGTTTCGATACAACGCCAGCGTCATACCATCTGTACCAACGGACCTCGACATTACCAATTCGGCCATGGAGGCCGCAGTGATAGTGCAAATTTTGAATTACCTTTTTAGGGAATGCAGATAGGATTATATATATATATATATATATATATATATATATATATATATATATATATATATATATCAGTTATAGAATTTCGAAGAATTACGATAATCAATATAGCAATCCATCGAGTCTAGCAGAATCTTCAACAGAATGTAGAAATCACTGGACAGCTGTTTCGTCTTATATTGAATGCATAAGCAGCGCGCATCCTGTTCCGAGAATCGAATCCGAACCATTTCGATACAACGGAACACTGGACCAATTGGCCCCGGTGACGAAAAGAAAACTGACTAGACTCGATATGGCGCCGCTACTGACTAAATTTCGTGTTGATACACATCCAAGTATACGAAACCCAACGGATTGTGCTCCAAGAACCACGTCTTCTTTCCCCAAGCCGCTCTTCCAGGGCATTAGAAGCTGGATCAAGCAAGGACATACATGTGATGGTGGGGTTGAATAATAATTTATAGTAATTCATCGTCTAGATGAATCCTCGACAGAATGCAAAAAGCCGTTTCGTCCTAATTGGGACGCATCAGCAGTGCGCATTCACTACCGAGAATCGAACCCGTGCCGTTTTGATACAACGCAAGCGTCATACCATCTGTACCAACAGGCCTCAACATTACCAATCCGGCCATGGAGGCCGCGGTGATAGTGCAAAGTTTGAATTACCTTTTTAGGGAATACAGATTTTCCATAGATTTTCTACGAATCTATATATTGTGGAGGTTTTCGTATGTTATTCGTGTGCAAGTCGATGGTCACCGTAAAGTTGTGGAGATATATTCATTCACACCATGTAGTCATAAAAACTAGGCTTGTGTTCACGAGGAAAAACAGTACAAACAAACGTACACAATAACAATAAAAAAAACATGGTAAATTGTATGATCATTTCACACAATTTTATTTATATATTTTTGTGCATTGGTATGTGTGTTTTGTGTTACAACTGTGATAATGTTGATGTTATAAACGGGAGTAATTCACTCCGTAATACAACAAGTCCTATCGCGGAGAGATTGAATCTCGCGTCTCTTGGCGGGATGTTCGTATTTCCGGCAGGAAAAGTTTCCTGTTTCATGCTGGGAGTAATTTTATTTTATTTACTTATTTGACAAAACAAAAATATTACCAGAAAAAAAAAAGTTGTCGACATTAAATGACCCATTGATGTTGATATGCCGTAAAACAAACCAAACCAAACAAACCAAACCATTTCACCCCAAGCAAGGTGGGAGTGCCAACTAGCACGCAAGAGGGTAGAGAACAAGAGTAAAGGGTGTGTCTGGGGAAAGGATAAAGAGAAGGACGGGGAACAAGATCAAGGCATTAGAAGATGTCGATTGACATTACATTTGAATATTTGAAGATTATAGGTATCAGGGAAGCAAGTGATAGGAAGGGAGTTCCACAGGTACCCCAAACAAGGCGAGAGTGCCACCAGCATGAAAAGTGTTACAGAGAATGAGCATAAGAGTAAAAAGCAATGTTTGGGAAAAGGATAAAGAGAAGGACGGAGATCAGGATCAAGGTTCAGAAGATGTCGATTGACATTACATTTGAATATTTGAAGATTATAGTTATCAGGGAAGCGAGTGATAGGAAGGGAGTTCCACAGACGGGAAGTGCGAGACATGAATCTATTGGAGTAGAAGAGACGGGCACATTTAACCGTTTCGACAGTGAAAAGGTGGAACCGAGATGCCAGCGTAGTAACTCGCTTAAATTCATGCAGTCTGGGAACCAGCGAAAGTAGTTCGTCAGAACAGTTGCCGTGAAAATACTTATAAAAGAGACAGAGGAAAGCCATGGCACGTCTGTGAGAAAGCGGCTGTAGACTAGATGCCAGATCAGGATCTATCATATTGCATATCTGTCTCTGGATTTTGTCGAGGACTTCAAGACTTATAGTAGGGACACCAGACCATATATGACAACAATATTTCATGCAAGGACGGAGGTTTCTTTAAATACATAGCAGGAGCAACAGACTAGATAGAAACAATATTCAACGTACGGACGAATGTTAGACTTTTAAAGGGGCGAGACGAATTCGGGTGAGAAAAACGTTATTCATTTATATTTTGCTAACAGGCATTTGTTTCTTTAATATGCATTATTTATTGAGATCGAACCGCGTCGGGAATAATCAAGAAAAAAAAAATATGAATGAAAAATATAGAAGCAAAAATGATGTGATTGGCTTTTTCGTAGCAGAATCAGCGAGGATGTTACTGCAGATGTTGTTGTTGTTGTTGGTAGGGGTGGTGGCAATGGTAATTGTGCCGGGGAGGATTTTTGTTGCTTTGGTCCATGGGAGATCAGAAATACATATCAGAAGAATATTCGTTTTGATATGCAGATCTACTCGCAACGCTGATGCAAGCATCTAAAAATGCATTCAGTAATTTACCAAGTCTCGCTTTGTCTACAGCTGAGACCAGATGGTCCGGTTTGGGGAGGGAAAGAACATTATCAGTTTGGGGATCCGACCCGTTGGCTTAAAAATAATTTTGCCAAATCATGGTTCTTGCCTAGGCTTGAACACTCATCTCTGGCGCCAGTAAAGAATATCAATAAATAAATGGTGACCGTATTTCAAAATCTCACGAAGAGACGAAAACAGAGAGGCTGTAAATATTGATATATACGATGGTAAATAAATAAAAAAAATATAAAAACAATTTTTAAACATCACCATTATTTCCACTGTTGTAGAACGACAAATACATACGGCATTATCGACATAATTGACACCCCCACCTACCACACGCCGGTGGACTTCCGGTAACGTTCAACGAGCTACTTCATCCTTTCTGAAGAGAGGCTTTTCGGTTGCTCTCGAAACCACGTCTGCGCCGTTTTCTTGTTTTGTGCACCTCATACGCACACAAAGTTTTTTTGAGTTTAAAATAAAGACAAAAACTGTCCAGCATATCATGATGGCTCATGGGGGCCGAAATTTTATATCAACAAGCAGCATAAAAAAAAATATCTAAATGTTGGATAGTTCTCCCGAAACAAAAGCCACTTATACGAAGCTTAGTATAACTCATGATCAAACATAATAGACATTCGTTGTCTGTTATATTTAAAACTATGTGCTTGAATAATGATTGGCTGCCGCAAGACACTATATATATATATATATATATATATATATATATATATATATGTATATATGTATATATATATGTATATATATGTATATATATATATGTAGATATATATATATATGTATGTATATATATATGCATATATATGTATATATATATGTATATATATGTGTGTATATATATATGTATATATATATATATATATGTGTATATATATATGTATATATATATATATTAGGTTGGTGCAAAAATAATGACGTAATAATGTCGTTTTTGACGTACTTTTAACGTCAAAAAACGACATTATTACGTCATTATTTGCGCACCAACCTAATATATGTATATGTATATATATATATGTATATATATATATATATATATATATATATATATGATGACAATAATTTATGTATCCATTTAGATCCGCTATAGTTTATGTCTGGCTGTCGTTAGCTGCCAATCTATAAAAAATATGGCTGCCTTTTGATAAAAAATAATTTTTTAATTGATGCTTCTTCGCTTAGTTTAAAATTAACGTAGGTCGTATTTGATTTGTTGATCAGTCTAAAGCCCACAAACCTTATGAATCCCCTTTCTTCTTTTTTCGTAAAAACGGTTGTATTTTGCTTTTAAATCGAAATAAATCGTTCCCTCCTCTGTTACAATAACCTGATGAGATACATTAGTACGCCTCGAAACACGACTGCAATTGTGTAACTGTTTTAACATGTTTTCGGTGTAATATCTAAGCATAAACACACACACACACACACACACACACACACATATATATATATATATATATATATATATATATATATATATATGGTGGACTCTTCCGTCGTATTCGACGTATGATGGTCAACCAGCTCAGTTCCTAGGAATCGACACCAGCCCAGACACCAGCCCATATGATTTGATTTTAGTGATAAAAGCTTTGTGCAGAACCAACCACACTTTTTGAAAGCCCGAATACAGAGATCTGGTGCACTACGTGCCACAAGGTCCCCAAACGACCCTCCGCAGGTTTTGAATTCAGAGTTGTCCTCCTCCTAGGCCAGTTGCCATCCAAATCTATATAACCCAGTCTGTCCTGCTATTTACCCATAGTTGGAGGGAGAAGAAGATGATTCATACTTTTCCGAAAGTTATTAGCACATAAGTGAATATAATGGATTCAATTGGAATTCGAATTCAGCCTTCTGATTCCGCAATCCAAGCCACTATCCAGAGAGTATATCACTAAAGTGAATAACAATAAATTTAAAATTTTAAGGTTAAATTCAAAAACTTGCAATCTTTAGAAAAAGTCTTATTTTTACAGTTTTTATTTATTTCTAATAAAAAATATTATATTTTTCTCCATTTTTTGTCGTATTAATTCCTAAATTATTTTACCGGTTTATTTAAAACCTTCTCGTAATAATTCCGAACAGCAAAAGAAAAAAAAAAAACGCATGAAAAGTATTTTTCCCCGATTTCAGATTGTGTTTTTTTTTTTTTTATCTTTCCACAATTCAGGGATTTTCTGAATAAAACATGAAATATATCTTCCTATATGCCCAGGAGAGATAAACGACACTTTGCGGGGAGGTGGGGAACAGGCCAAATGCTACCCAACCAGCTTTTGGTTGAAAATATGTTTAGTTTTGTTTTGTTTATTCTCTATTCTTCTCTTTAGCTTACTTTCTTTCATATTAACAGTGTTTCCCTGCACATTTGGAGGAGGCAAGTGGGACTAAATCAGCTCTAAAGTTTCAGAGTGCTAAATCACATGCTAAAAGTAGGGAGTCTAATCCATGTACCACAATTGTGGGGTGTTAATCAGATGCTAAATATGTGGAGGTAAAGTCAATGCTTAAAGAGTAGAGAGTAAATCAGGTGCTAAAAGTGGAGAGTTAATTCAGATCCTAAAAGAGAGTAGTCTAAACCAGATACTGAAATTGTAGGGAGTAAATTAGATGATAAAAGTGTGGGCAGTAAATATGATGTTAACATTGTGGGGAGTAAACCAGATGCTATAAGTGGTGAGTTAATTCAGATCTTATAAGTGAGTAGTTTAAGCCAGATACTGAAATTGTAGGGAGTAAATTAGATGATAAATGTGTGGGCAGTAAATCAGATACTAATAGTGTAGGGAGTAAATTAGATGATATAAATGTGGGGTATTAATCTGACACTCAAAGTGTAGGAAATAAATCAGATGCTAAAAGTGCGGGGAGTTAAATCAGATGCTTGACTTGTGGGAGCAAATCAGTTGCTGAAAATCTAGCAAGTAAATCAAACGTGAAAAGTCTGATTGAAAACCAGATGCTAAAAGTGTTCGTAGAAAAATCAGATACGAAAACGAAACCAGGGTTTGACTCAAGTGAGAGAAATTGGGTAGATGAAACTATTTAGGATCTGCCGATGGTTGTGCTAGCCCGAAGTCTCAAGTCATCGTGACCGAGGGTTTAAGCGTACTGGCTTTGTTTAGACTGTTGATCACGTCAGATAATGCGCTCTCTCTTAGAAACTGTAACTAAG
>OZ010609.1:20878005-20880505 GCA_963932145.1 Acanthosepion lycidas | reverse complement strand
AAAAGAATAATAATGAAGAAATTCAAGAAGAACAAATATGAATGATAAAAATTAAAAGAATACAAATATGATGGAGTACAATGCTGATAGATCAAAGGAAAAAAGGAGTAAGGGTTTAGCTCTTTTAAAAAAGAAAGAAAGAAAAAAAGAAAGAAAGAAAGAACACGGTATCAACCAACTAATGTCAAGTCAGGGAAACAAAGAAAGGAAAAAAGAAAGAAAGAATAAAGATATAATCCTCTTAAGAAAGAAAGAAAGAAAGAAAGAAAGAAAGAAAGAAAGAAAGAAAGGACACGGTATCAACCAACTAATGTCAAGTCAGGAAAAGAAAGAAAGGAAAAAAGAAAGGAAGAATAAAGATATAATTCTCTTCAGAAAGAAAGAAAGAAAGAAAGAAAGAAAGAAAGAAAGAAAGACGAGAAGAGAAGAGAAGAAAGAAGAGCAGATAACCACCAAACAATTTCCCATTGAGAAAAGAAAAACAGACAGACGAAAAGAAAGAAAGAAAAAAAGTAAGATAGAAAGAAAGAAAGAAAGAAATGTATATTAACATGTTACAAATCGAAAGAAAAAAGAAAGAAAGAAAAAGATAAAGAGAAAAATAGAAATACACCACCAACCAACGTCCGACTGAGAAAAGAAAGAATATAGGCATATAACTTTGTTCAGAAAGAAAGAAAGAAAGAAAGAACAAACATATAATCCTGTTAAGTAAAAAAAAAAAAAAAAAAAAAAAAAACTTGAAAGAAAAAAACGAACTAAGAAAGATGTTGAGACTAAGTCTCATGGAAAGACTTTATATGTTTTTATTATATTTTATATAAATAAAACATTTCATTTCTTTGAAGGCCGGCGCTTAAACTGAGAAAGAAAGATAAATACACTCATACCAAAATCTGGTTATGATTGGTGAAGAAAAAAAAAAACCCTGACCAATAATTAATGAGAATCCAAGATTTCTAAATATCTTCTATTTACTTGTTGATGATTGATGGAATAAATTGACCAATCATCAATGAGTTATGGGATCTTAAATGTTTGACTGCTTGTTTATGATTGGTGAGAAAAAAACAAACAAAACAAAAAAAAAACTCACTAATAATTAATGAGCTGGGCGACATGAGCCGGTCTGATTGCTTGTTCCTGATTGGTTAAAAAAGGAGAACGTATCATGTTTAATGATCAATAATTTGAAATGAATATATCTACTGTTTTAACTTAAGCTTGTTAAAGTATAAATCGTCGATTAATGTTTAATCAATTGAGTTCAACCCTTCTCGCTCCTACTCTCTATTTCTCTCCTACTCTTTCTCTCCTGTTTATATATATATATATATATATATATATATATATATATATGTGTGTGTGTGTGTGTGTGTGTGTGTGTGTGTATAAAATCAAGAAAAAACTTTTTATTATTATTATTATTATTATTATTATTATTATTATTATTATTATGCTCTGTACTTTATATTGAGTTCTCTGTAGATTTCATGGAGGCACGGTGGAGGAATCGGAGAACCGAGTTCGAATTCCATTCGAATCCGTTAAATTCATTACGTGCTAATATAGTTGCATTAATTTCGGGATAAAATAAAGAAAAATAACTGTCCAACATTCATATATATATATATATATATATATATATATATATATTATTTGTATATATTTTATTAAGCTGTTCCTCGATATAAGCTTTATGTTCACATGAGCCATCATCAGAGTGGTTATGTGAGCATTTAAACAAAGATATTCATCATCAAAGATTATATTCTGTTATGTTTAAAGGGAAGTTTACTATGTGACGATAACGGTCGCGAAATAATAGACGCAGATCTTTAAGTTCGTGATGTGCTTCTATGATGTCATACCATGTGAGAGAACGAAACATTAACAACCGAAACATATGTTTAGATGCATTGTAATGTGTTGTGACTAGTTTGAAATGTAATTTTGTTGATAGTGGTTTGCTTCGTTTTATTTTCTCACGAAATTAAAGGCAACTTTACGAAGCTTAGAACGGCTCATGATCAAATATAATAGACCTTCGTTGTCTGTTATGTTTAACAATATATGTTTCAATAATACTGTCCCAATACACTATATGTGTGTGTGTATATATATATATATATATATATATATATATATATATATATGTGTGTGTGTGTGTGTGTGTGTGTGTGTGTGTGTGTGTGTGTATGTGTGTGTGTGTGTGTAAGTAAGCTTATTATTGTTTGGTAGATGTAAAAGTTATTCATTATAAATACAGATTAATACGTATAATTTTATCAGGAAGGGACAGTTGAGATTTGTTGACTTTTATATTTAACAAGATATGTTTGAATAATACTGCCCCAATAACCTACACACACACACACACACACACACACACACACACACACACACACACACACATATATATATATATATATATATATATATATATATATATATATATATAAGAAATATAGTCTTAAGGTGTGCTAAATTTATGGGATAA
>OZ010609.1:20870505-20873005 GCA_963932145.1 Acanthosepion lycidas | reverse complement strand
AAAAACTTGTGTATAGTTACATAATTGTATCACCACCGTCTCCACTCCGAAGGAGATGTTATTAGCGGCCAAGATAATAGCGTGGAACGACAGAGGAACTGGAGTGTTTAACCTGGACTTTAGGCAGACACGCATTTTAGTGGGTATGACCAACATTTCACAGTTCTCTTTCTGTTTTAACCTCTCTCATCGCGTGCTTATGTCTTATACGTCCCGTCCGTTTCCCTGTCTTTTTTTTTTCTTTTTTTTTACATTCCCCCTACGAAGCATTGACTGTTTATGCCCACATTGTAAGCGATTGGTTAACTTCATTTCCTCATCGTCCGCCAAACATTTCAGCTCCATCTCCTGCTTTGATACGGTCGAGTGGCTTCTTCTGATAAACGATCCATAGCATAAAATGTGAGTAGCCATAATCAAAAACGCCATTTGTGCTATGAACGCGCACTCATTGCCATTAGTCTCTTCAGCGGTCATTTTTGACGACAAGGCGACGAGCGACGGAAATAAATAAAAACAATAACAAAAAAACACTTTAAAAAATTGCTGCTATTTCTTAACAGAGATGCTGATACTGACAACGATATATTATTATTGTTGTTGGTGGTGTTATTATCATTGTTGTTATTATTATTATCATTGTTGTTATTATTATTATTATTTTTGTTGTTACTATAATCATTATTGTCATTGTTGTTTTCTTATTATTATCATTGTTTTTGTTATTATTATCATTGTTGTCATTATTATTATTATTGTTATTATTATTATCATTGTTAGTATTATTGTCATTGTTTTTGTTATTATTATCATTGTTGTTATTATTATTGTTGTTGTTATTATTATCATTCTTGTTATTATTATTATTGTTATTATTATTATTATTATTATTATTATTATTATTAATATCATTGTTGTTATTATTATTATCATTGTTGTTGTTACTATTATCATTATTGTTGTTTTATTATTATTATTGTTGTTGTTGTTATTATCATTGTTGTTATTATTATTATCATTGTTTATGTTATTATTAATATTATCATTGTTGTTATTATTAATATTGTAGTCCTTATTATTATTATTATCATTGTTGTTATTATTATTGTCATTGTTTTTGCTATTATTATTAACATTGTTGCTATTATTATTACTATTAATATTATTATTATTATTATGATTATTATCCTGTTCCTGTTTACACATTTACTTCCGGGTCCCAACCAGAGACCTAAGGTCAGAAATGGCTTATTGACATCTAATCATATTTTGTTAAAAAAGGACAACAAAAAACCAAAAACCTAAGATCATAAGCATCTTAGATGGATCAAGCTCTTCGTAATGTGTGAGCTGTATTTGTGAGTACCATTTTTGGTATTTCTTTAAGGCTACCAGGAATCACTTCAGTGAGTCTATCGAAACGTTTCCCAATCAATCCGAGGTTTCCAACTACAACTGGAATTATTGATGTCCTCATGTGCCACATTTTTGAGATTTCCATTTCAAGATCCTTGTATTTTGATAGTTTTTGAAGGTCTTCAGAGATACATTACAATCTACAGTGACTGCCATGTCATTAAGAAAAGCACATTCTGTATTTGTGTTCTTTGATTAAGATGTCTGAACGATTAGCTTTGATTCTTCTGTCTACGACTTTTGTAAAGTGCCATAAAAGGGTTACAGTTCCTACCTCTGTAACCGGGTGTGGGTGGTGTTCCTACCAGTTTCTTGTGGTTTCCTTCCCGTAAAAGTTGCTTACTTTCCAGTGCAGATATTGGCCCACTCTATCATGACGAATTTTATATTCAGTGGGTGCTAACAACGTTCAACCGAATACAGGAGGATCAATTGTTTCTGGATATTTATCACAGAATTTGCATTTGGAGTCGACACATTTTTTCAGTATGGGTGATTGGTAATTTCTATTTAGTAAGCAATTGTTCTGTGAAGCAAGCATATTTTCAGCATTTAACCATGCACTAAGTAACCACTGGGTATGGTTATAAGAATAATAATTACTTTTTACCATTAGTATTATTATTATTAGTAGTAGTAGTACTAGTAGTACTCGAAATAATAATTCAGGGTTTTCCTATATGAATTTTCAGTTGGATCTTAATTTTAAATTAATGATCGACTAAGCCCGTGGCGAGTTCTACGACAATAAGATATCTTATCACGTCGTAATATTTGAGCTTGATGTGAAATATTTAACAATTATGCAGAACTTGTGAGCGAACTTTAGAATTAAAAGATATAGATTTAAGCATATTATTACTTGATGGAAAAGCAAGAGAAATAAAATGAAGGAAATACTAATCAAAAATGAATAATAATTGACAAGGCTTCATCTAAGAAATTCAGACAACTTAAGACTATTACTACTTGGTGGAAAAGCAAGAGAAATAAGATGAAAGAAATACTAGTCAAAAATGAATAATAATTGCCAAGGCTTCATGTAAGAAATTCAGACAACTTAAGACTATTACTACTTGGTGGA
>OZ010609.1:20830505-20865505 GCA_963932145.1 Acanthosepion lycidas | reverse complement strand
AGAAAGAAAGAAAGAGAGAGGGAAAGAAAGACAGTACAAGCATATAATATTGAAGAAAAGAAAAGAAAAAGAAAGAAAGAAAGTACAAGAATATAAGAAAGAAAGAAAGAAAGAAAGACAAAAGAAAAAAGAAGAAAGAAAGAAATAAAAGAGAAAGTGTAAGAAAGAAAGACAGACAGAAAAAGAAAAAGAGTAGGAGAAAAGAAAGAAAGAAAGAAAGAGACAGAGAGAAAGAAAGAAAGGAAAAAGAGTTCGAAAATGGAAGAAAAAGAAGGAAAGGAAGCGATAAAGAAAAAAAACGCAACCTAAATTCGGAGATATAGACAGAATAAGATAAACAGATAAAAGGAGAATAAAAGAAAAATAAGTGAGAGTGAAAGAAAGGGGTAGAGAAATGAAAAGAAAGAGTGAATGAGATGGAAAGTGATATTGAAAGAAAGAAAGAAGAAAGAAAGGAAAAAGAAAGAAAGAAAGAAAAAGAAAGAAAGAAGAGAAGAAAGGTAAAGTATTATGAAAGAAAGAAAGAAAGAAAGAAAGAGAGAAAACAGAGAAAGAAAGAAAGAAAGAAATAAAGAAAGAAAGAAATAAAGAAAGATAGGAAAAAGAAAAAGAAAGAAAAAAGAAAGAAGAGAAGAAAGGTATTATGAAAGAAAGAAAGAATGAATGAAAGAAAGAAAGAAAAAAAGAAAGAAAGAAAGAAAGAAAGAAAACAGAGGGAGAAAGAAAGAAAGAAAGACAGAAAGACAGGAAAAAGAAAAAAGAAAGAAAAAAGAAAGAAGAGAAGAAAGGTAAAGTATTATGAAAGAAAGAAAGAAAGAAAAGATTGAAAAAAATATAAATTTAAATCAGAAAGAAAGAAAATGGAGATAAAAAAAATTGAAATAGAATGAGAACCAACAAAGAGAAAATGGAAAGGCAAAAAACATATATATATATATATATATATATATATGTGTGTGTGTGTGTGTCTGTGTGTCTGTGTGTGTATGTATAAAATAAGAACAAATAGAATATAATTCCACTGTCCGTAACATTTAATTTAAAAGAGGACTCAATACAGAGTAGGGCTAAATATTATTTATTTTAGGATTTTAAAATATAGTTATAATCTCTACATAAATGGCAATTATGTTTCAACGCCATAAATGCGTCTTCTCGGATGATGATAAACCACTGTCGAATGAAAGATTGATTTAATTTCAAAAGCAAAATACTTTTAAAAATAAGCTTTTGCGGTTTACCGTAATTAACCAATCGAATGTGACCTACGCTAAATTCAAATTCACTAGAAAAATATATATAGGTCAGGACACGAAGTTGTCTGCATTTTAAAATCTAGACAATTTCCTTATGGACACATACAGGTTGCTACACTATTTCACTCTACACCTTTCTGACCAAAGCTCAATTAGATCTCATTTAAATATTCATGGAAACCTACCGGACACTATCTTACTTGTTGGCAACACTAATATAATAGCATCATCTACATGCAAAAAAAGGCTAAAAATAATGTATAGCCGAAAGCGCACAGATAAAAAGAACATTCAGACAGTTCTTTTATAATTTCTTATCTGAAAGGAATAAAATATTAGATCGTATGAGAAAAAACTAAATCAAAGCACCTTGTCTGTCGTTTTTAATGAAATATGCATGAATGAAGGATTGCTGCCTAAATACAGAAACATATATATATATATACTATTTACATTATTCGGACTATTGTCCTCATCTTTGTCGCCATATTTATTACAACGTTTCGGCCGTTGTACGTTCCGCCCTCTTCAGCTGGTTGGAATGTCGAACTGAACCCGTTATTTCAACGGCCGAAACGTTGTAATGAATATGGCGACAAAGATGAGGACAATGGTCCGAATAATGTAAATAGTGTACATAATACCTCATCTCAGAAATATAGACACACACACACACGCACACACACGCACACACACATATATATATATATATATTCAGTATCAAAACATTCAATATGTGCAATCCCAAAACTGTTAAACGAAGACTCATCTCCAAATTCACAGTTTGGACAGATATTAGTCGAAAATACATCAGTGCTCAATCAAGATAATAATAAGCAAAATCTGAAAATTCTGGAAGCCCTTTATATAAGAGAATTGCCCCCAAAGTAAACAAAGTCAACTACGAGTATAGCGGCAAAGTGTTATATACAAAATGCTAAATTAAAATACTACAATTAAAATTTTAAAAAGCACTTGTTACCTCCCTTGCATAGAGTTTTAAAAATATTTTGAATTTACGGTGCTAACGCATAACACTGCTGAAGATGGTCTCATATGAGATCGAAAGTACTTGTATAATAACAAAATGGAAATTTTTCTTAATCAATTTTTACAGCCACGAAGAAATTAATTCCTGGACTTGAAAGGACTAAAATTGAAACAAATAGACATAATACGTTTAAATTATGTAACCAAACATGCTTGAATATATATATACATATATATATATATATATATATATATATATATATGCACTTATATATATATATATATATATATATATATATATATATATATACACTTATATATATATATATATATATATATATACACTTATATATATATATATATATATATATACACTTATATATATATATATATATATATATATATATATATATGCACTTATATACACACACGCAAAAATAATGTCGTTTTCTCACATATGTTACTATGTGAGAAAACGACATTATTTTTGCACCAACCTAATATATACATATATGTGTATGTGTTTTTATATATAAGTGCACATATATATATATATATATATATATATGCACTTATATATACACACACACACATATATATGCACTTTTCATTTTCTCTCTCTCTCACTATATATATATATATATATATATATATATATATATAGAGAGAGAGAGAGAGAGAGAGAGAGAGAGAGAAAGAGAGAGAGGAGGGAGAGAAAAGTAAAAGGAATATAGAACAAGAAGAATTGACAGGAAGGGAGAATTTTTGCTGATAATTTTGTGCAGCCATTAGTCGAGTAGGTGTGACTGTCCGCCCAATTAAAAGGTTCGGGGCTGGAACGCAGTGTTTGACATCGGATTATAATCTACATACAGAACGCTGCCCCTAGCGCGGGGAAATGTGGATTTACTGGGCAAAATTTCGTCATGGGAGGACAAATAAGGAAGTAGGGAAAGAATTTAAATAACTAGAATTCTATGACAAGAAATGAAGCGTTTTCAATGAACGATTACTTAAGACAGGCAAAATCAACGCGCAAATTCAAGAATGACTGAAGCAGACGATAAATCATGCTTCCAAATGATCTTTCATATTTTTTCTTATTTGTAAGAGATTCGTTTTCATTTAGTTTTATTTTATTTATTTTTCGCGTTTCTTTTTGTTCTTTTTCATATTTTTTTTTTCCATTTTATGAATTTAAAAAAAAAATTTCTCTGTTTTTAATTGTTTTTTTTTTTCAGATTCTTCATCTTCTACAATGTGACGTGTCCCTTCATAGGTTCTTGTCTGTTGTGTAAGAAGACGACAGATCTTCTCCACACTAATTTTTGAACACAGACTCGTACATTCACACTGATTAGGGCGTCTGCTTATAGGAACAAGTTCGCAAATTGGGTCGCAAAGAAAATATAAAAATTTATACTCACAAGTGCAGCTCACACCTTACGAATAGCTTTGTCAATGTAAAATGTTTATTCTCTTAGGTTAAAATGCATTGAGTGAAAACGTTCTGGCATTATTTCTGACCTTAGGTCCCGGAAGTAAATGAGTATACAACAGAAATCAAATATCCAGAAGCAAATGACCATCTTGTATCAGATTGCACGGTGATAACACCCAATGAATAAAAAACACGGTCTGATAGAGTGGACTGCACTGGAAAATCTGTAACTTTTTCAGAAAGAAAACTGCAATAAACTGGTATGAACATCACCCAGACCCGGTTCAAGAGATAGGACCTGTAACAATTTTATGGGACTTTACAATACACACAGACGGGACAATCAAAACTAATCGCTTTGATATCGTGATGAAAAGCCACCAAATCGGAAGCTGCTTTCCTATTGACATCGCTGTCCCTATAGATTGTAATCTGTCTCTAAAGATCTACAAAACAAACCTATCAAAATACAACGATCTTGAAATGGAAATCTAAAAAGTGTGGCATATGAGTGGATCAATAATTCCAGTTGTAGTTGGAGCCGATCGGGTTGATTGGAAAAGGTTCCGATAGACTTATCGAAAGGATTCCTGGAAATACATAAAAAATTATACTCACAAGTACAGCTCACACATTACGAAGATGTTTATCCATGTAAAATATATGTGACCTTAGGGTTTACTTGTGGGGTTACAAAATTGATCAGTGGAAAATGTCATGATGACACTTCTGACTTTAGGTTTCAGGTTGGGACCCGGAAAGGAATGAGTATACACCAGAAATCAAAGCAAATAAAACAACAACAACAACAACAACAATAATAATAATAATAATAATAATAATAATATCTTCCCCAAGAGTATTTTGACGTAAGTAATTTATTGCAACTCAGTACCAAAGCCTTGCAACCAGATCCCATCACTGTCACATAATCAAGGGTGAAACTAACCTGAAATGCAGGATCTGCGGAAAATATGATGAAGCCGTTGACCATGTTATCTTAGTTTCTTTTTTTTATTTTACAAACATTTTCTATGTAAAATATCATGAAGCGATTTCTGATCTTAGGTCTCTGGTTGGGACCCGGAAGTAAATGTGTATACAACAGAAATCAAAGGAAATAATAATAATAATAATAATAATAATAATAATAATAATAATAATGTTAGCCCATGCCTTAAAGAAATACAAAAATACAGCTCACACATTACGAAGGGCTTTCTCTGTTTAAAGTGTTTGATCTTATGTTTAAAAACGTTCAATGGAAAATTTCATGAAGCCATTTCTTATCTTAGGTCTCTGGTTGGGATCCGGAAGGCAATGTGTATACAACAGAAACCCAAGGAAAAAGAAATAATAATAATAATAATAATAATAATAATAATAATAATAATATCAACAAATGAGGATGCACCAGCTGAAATCAGATGTTGATAGGCTGTACGTAGCAAAACCTTTAGGACGCCGAGGACTAATCCAACTTGAACTAACTCTAAAAGCTACAAAAGCTCTACTATTCGAACAATTGTTCTCATCTTGGTTGATATAGATGTTATTATCGACACAACGTTTCGACCAAGTACCCTCTAGTCATCGTCAGGTTTCCATCGATTGGCTTCATCTGTTGATTACAGTAATATTTTATTCTCGTATTATCAGTTATTGTTTATTCTTGCTGAATCTGTGTTTCATGCTTGATGAATGACCAGAGGGTCGAAACGTTGTGTCTGTTACAAAATCGATATCAAGCAAGATGAGTAGAATAGTTCGAAATCTTTTATTTATTTATTTTTTGTTTTTTGTTTTATTCGGTTGCACTAGTTGAAGCATTTATCAGCATATCGCGTCAAACATCACGGTCCTGAAGTCAAGATCGTAAGGCCATTAGAGTGGCGTTCTGTCAATGTATAGGGTGTTACAATAACTTGGACCGATTTGAAATATGAATTAAGTTTAAGCATCTAATGAGTTTTCTTCTTTTTCTTTCATATTTAACAACTAAAGTCTTTGGCAATTTCAACCATGGAGAGATTTACAATCAAACAATGTGTTAAAGTCATCGAAGCCTATTACGAAAATGGCTTTATTGAAAGAGAAGTTCCCAGGTAGCATCATCTCTAGAAACAGTTGGCCACTAGGATCGTGCGACTTGACGCCTTTAGATTTCTTCCTTTGGTTTCATCTCAAAAGTAAAGTCTATGTCAACAAGTTAACAACAATTCAACAACTGAAGGATGAGATGATAAGCCATATTGGTGAGATCGAGGAGCAACTATGCAAAGATGTCATCAAAAAATTTGACCATTGAGTGGAGGTGTGCCGCCGAAGCCTTGGCGGACATTTGGGCGATATTATTTTGAGCTTGTTGGCATCGACTTAATTTTTGAGATGATCCCAAAGGAAGAAATCTAAAGGCGTCAACTCACACGATGTTGGTGGTCAACAGTTTCGAGATATGATGCGACGTGGGAACTTCTGAAAATCTAAGATGTTCCTAGTTCCTGGGGGTCCCAACTAAAAGATGGCATCTCCCCATTAAAAGAAAGAAAGAAAGAAAGAAAGAAAGAAAAGGAGAGTAAGGATGAGAGCGATAGAAAGAAAGGACAAGAACGAAAGAAAAAGAAAAAAAGAAAAAGAGAGTAAGGATAGGAGCGATAGAAAGAAAAGAAAGGAGCGATTAAGAAGAAACAAAGAAAGAACGAACGAAAGAAAGAAAGAAAGAAAGAAAGAAAGAAAGAAAAGGAGAATAAGGATGAGAGTGATAGAAAGATAGGAAAGGAGCGATTAAGAAAGAAAGAAAGAAAGAAAGAAGGAAAGAAAAGAAAGAAAAGGAGAATAAGGATGAGAGCGATAGAAAGAAAGGAAAAGAGCGATTAAGAAAGAAAGAAAGAAAGAAAGAAAGAAAGAAAGAAAGAAAGAAAGAAAAGGAAAATGGTCATAGCCATCTATCATGAATCAAAAGGAACATCCAGTGAATATATAGCAATTTCAAAAGTGCTCATATCAAAATAAAAAAAAGGAGACCATTTCCGCATTGAATTAAAAGAGCAGCACGGCTCATAGACTTTAAGGCAAACGTTGCAGTCTTTTAAATATTCTTTGGCCTTTATCCTCATGTGGCTTTGTGGCACCCTATATTAAATCAGCCTTGGGTCCCATTGGCTATTTTAAAAATTTTTTCCTGTCATTTAATATTTCTTCTTTCATAACCTACCTTCTATCTTTCATTTATTTCTTATCTTCATTTGCCCATCCTTCCTTTCCTATACCCTTCGCTTTTTCCTTCCTTCCTTCTTTTCTTCATTTGTCCATCCTTCCTTTTCTATACCCTTCGCTTTTTCCTTCCTTCCTTCTTTTCTTCATTTGTCCATCCTTCCTTTTCTATACCCTTCGCTTTTTCCTTCCATCCTTGTTTTCTTCATTTGTCTATCTTTCCTTTCCTATACCCTTCGCTTTTTCCTTCCTTCCTTCTTTTCTTCATTTGTCCATCCTTCCTTTCCTATACCCTTCGCTTTTTCCTTCCTTCCTTCTTTTCTTCATTTGTCCATCCTTCCTTTTCTATACCCTTCGCTTTTTCCTTCCTTCCTTCTTTTCTTCATTTGTCCATCCTTCCTTTCCTATACCCTTCGCTTTTTCCTTCCTTCCTTCTTTTCTTCATTTGTCCATCCTTCCTTTTCTATACCCTTCGCTTTTTCCTTCCTTCCTTCTTTTCTTCATTTGTCCATCCTTCCTTTTCTATACCCTTCGCTTTTTCCTTCCATCCTTGTTTTCTTCATTTGTCTATCCTTCCTTTCCTATACCCTTCGCTTTTTCCTTCCTTCCTTCTTTTCTTCATTTGTCCATCCTTCCTTTCCTATACCCTTCGCTTTTTCCTTCCATCCTTGTTTTCTTCATTTGTCTATCCTTCCTTTCCTATACCCTTCGCTTTTTCCTTCCTTCCTTCTTTTCTTCATTTGTCCATCCTTCCTTTCCTATACCCTTCGCTTTTTCCTTCCATCCTTGTTTTCTTCATTTGTCTATCCTTCCTTTCCTATACCCTTCGCTTTTTCCTTCTTTCCTTCTTTTCTTCATTTGTCCATCCTTCCTTTCCTATACCCTTCGCTTTTTCCTTCCATCCTTGTTTTCTTCATTTGTCCATCCTTCCTTTCCTATACCCTTCGCTTTTTCCTTCCATCCTTGTTTTCTTCATTTGTCCATCCTTCCTTTCCTATACCCTTCGCTTTTTCCTTCCTTCCTTCTTTTCTTCATTTGTCCATCCTTCCTTTCCTATACCCTTCGCTTTTTCCTTCCATCCTTGTTTTCTTCATTTGTCTATCCTTCCTTTCCTATACCCTTCGCTTTTTCCTTCCATCCTTGTTTTCTTCATTTGTCTATCCTTCCTTTCCTATACCCTTCGCTTTTTCCTTCCTTCCTTCTTTTCTTCATTTGTCCATCCTTCCTTTTCTATACCCTTCGCTTTTTCCTTCCATCCTTGTTTTCTTCATTTGTCTATCCTTCCTTTCCTATACCCTTCGCTTTTTCCTTCTTTCCTTCTTTTCTTCATTTGTCCATCCTTCCTTTCCTATACCCTTCGCTTTTTCCTTCCATCCTTGTTTTCTTCATTTGTCCATCCTTCCTTTCCTATACCCTTCGCTTTTTCCTTCCATCCTTGTTTTCTTCATTTGTCCATCCTTCCTTTCCTATACCCTTCGCTTTTTCCTTCCTTCCTTCTTTTCTTCATTTGTCCATCCTTCCTTTCCTATACCCTTCGCTTTTTCCTTCCTTCCTTCCTTCTTTTCTTCATGTGTCCATCCTTCCTTTCCTATACCCTTCGCTTTTTCCTTCCATCCTTGTTTTCTTCATTTGTCTATCCTTCCTTTCCTATACCCTTCGCTTTTTCCTTCCATCCTTGTTTTCTTCATTTGTCCATCCTTCCTTTCCTATACCCTTCGCTTTTTCCTTCTTTCCTTCTTTTCTTCATTTGTCCATCCTTCCTTTCCTATACCCTTCGCTTTTTCCTTCTTTCCTTCTTTTCTTCATTTGTCCATCCTTCCTTTCCTATACCCTTCGCTTTTTCCTTCTTTCCTTGGACACTATTTTGAGTGGAGCTTATATGCTGTCTAAGTGGTCCACCACTAGAAGTGGTTTACCTACTTCACGCCGCTGGCGAGTATTCTATTTCGCTGGTCTTCTAAAGATTGCCATTTCATTCCGACCCTTTGTTTTGGTTATTCCTCATTCAGTAATCCTTCCTAGGTTACAACACATTTCCTTCTTTTACTTCCTTTATTCTTTCTTTCCTATCTTTTTTTCTTTTTCTTTCATTTTCCTTCTTTCCTATTACCATGAAATCTATAACAAAACCTTTTTTTCTCTCTCTCTATCCTCTCCTTCTTTTCCAAATATACTTCAAATCCCCTCCTCCTCCTCTTCATCCTTCTCCCCATCCACTTCCACTTCCTCCTCTTCCTTCTCCTCAACGTCCATTTCCTCAAACTCTACCTCCTCCTACATCTAATTCACTTTTTACTTTCCCCGACTAAGGTCAGCCATGTCAAATACCTTCTAGATAATGTTTAAATTAGCGCCCCAAAAGTTTCCTATATTTGGTTCACAGATTAATCTTTAATCGGATAAATCAAAGATTGTGTCAACATGACAGCGAAAATGTCAATAAAATCCACCGGAGATCAGCGTTCGAAGATGAAAAAATTAATTTTCAAAATTCACTCCATCTTGATTTCATTTCACTCATCGTGATGGCGAGTCATGTAAACACAAACTTTTTTTTTTTTTTTTTTTTTAGTTTTTTGAAAAAAAAGTTCTTTAATAAAAATTAATAAAAGACATTTAAGTTTGTTTTCTCAAGTTGTGTACACGATTTGGTTTAAGATAGAATTTCACCTTTTCAGTGAATCTTTACTATGCATTTTTTAGGTGGCGCCCAGTTTCGCCCCGGTATTCTTTGTCACAACATGGACTGTTGAACATGCAGTTCTTAGTCATATTTTTTCCAGCGGACTTTTTTTGTTGATATGAACGCTTTTGAAACTGTTATATATTCACTGGATGTTTCTTTTGATCCATGGTAGATGGCTATGGCCATTTTTTCTTTCTTTTTTTCTCTCTTTCTTTCTTTCTTAATCGTTTTTTTTTCCTTTCTTTCTATCACTCTTATTCTTACTCTCCTTTTTTCTTCCTTTCTTTCACACTCTTGTTGTTTCTTTCTATCACTCAAATTCTTACTCTCCTTTTCTTTATTTCTTTTTCTTAATCACTTTTCCTTTCTTTCTATCACTCTTATACTTACTCTCCTTTCTTTCTTTCTTTCTTTCTTTCTTTCACGTTCTTGTTGTTTCTTTCTATCACTCTAAATCTTACTCTAGCTTTCTTTCTTTCTTTCCTAATTGCTCTGTTCCTTTCTTTCTATCACTCTCATTCTTACTCCCCTTTATTTCTTTCTTTCTTTCTTTCTTAATCGCTGTTTTCCTTTCTTTCTATCACTCTCATACTAACTCTTCTTTCTTTTCCCTTTTCTTTCTTTGTTTTGTTGTTGTTGTTTCTTTCTATCACTCTCAATCTTACTCTTGCTTTCTTTCTTTCTTTCTTTCTTTCTTTTTGTCTTTCTTTCTTTCCTAATTGCTCTGTTCATTTCTTTCTGTCACTCTCATTCTTAATCCCCGTTCTTTCTTTCTTTCTTTCTTTCTTTCTTTCTTTCTTTCTTTCTCGCTGTTTTCCTTTCTTTCTATCACTCTCATTCTTATTCTCCTTTCTTTCTTTCTTTCTTTCTTTCTTTTAATTGAAATTTTTCCTTTCTTTCTGTGCCTGTCATCGTTACTCTCCATTTCTTTCTTTCTTTCTTTCTTTCTTTCTTTCTTTCTTTCTTTCTTTCTTTCTTTCTTAATCGCTGTTTTCCTTTCTTTCTCTCACTCTCATTCTTACTCCCCTTTCTTTCTTACTTTCTTTCTTTTAACTGCAATTTTTCCTTTTTTTTCTATGCCTGTCATCCTTACTCTCCATTTCTTTCTTTCTTTCTTTCTTTCTTTCTTTCTTTCTTTCTTTCTTTCTTAATCGCTGTTTTCCTTTCTTTCTCTCACTCTCATTCTTACTCCCCTTTCTTTCTTCCTTTCTTTCTTTTAACTGCAATTTTTCCTTTCTTTCTATGCCTGTCATCCTTACTCTCCTTTTCTTTCTTTCTTTCTTTCTTTCTTTCTTTCTTTCTTTCTTTCTTTCTTTCTTTCTTTCTTTTCTAAGCTCGTTTTCTATTCTGGTTGTTGGTAACATTATATTTACAAAAATGTTACCTCTTTGAAATGTACTTTTTAAATTTAACATGTCTTCCTTCTTCGGGTTGGGATAACGAAGTTTGATGCTTTTGCTTGCTCTTGAAATCCTTAATGCATTGTACGGATGACCGAAAACATAATTTACGTAACTTTCAATGAATGTTAGCTTTTCGAGTATGGATGGCCGGAAGCCATATTCTGTGCGTTTTAAGTGCGTCCCCAAAAGCTGATACAACGTTTCTTTTTTTTCTTCATTTTTTCCTGTTAAACTGTATTCACTGCTTTATTGAGTTCTCGTGATCCAACAGTATTTTAATACTATCCCTGTTAAGTATGAAGGTTTCTTCTACAGAGAGACTTAAACATAGTTACATTTTACCTCAGACCACCAAATGGAATGTAGAGGTTTGCTAAATGGGTCTTTTGTAACTGAGGAATGAGGAAACGCATAATATGATGATATGTAGGATAGTTATCAGCAGATCTAAAGAAACTAATGTTTCAAATTCATGACGGTCGTCTTCGAGTCTAGAATCCAGAGGTTGGCAGTGAATATTTCGGAGACAGTAGGAAAGCGTAGTTCAGGTTCGCAGTGGATATCGTAGCAAAGTAGAAGAGCGTAGTTCTTCCTTTTATCATCTTCGCTTGTCAAGTTGGCACTGGTCCTTCTGTAGGGTAAACAAAGATGGCCGCCTTTATACACGACGGATACAATGTTCTGCGGCTTCTGATTGGTTAACCTTCTATTGGTAGACTATAAAGGAAGTTAAGTCATTTGGATTGTCTCACTAGTCACATATATATATATATATATATATATATATATATATATATATATATATATATATATATATATATACCCAAAAAACCGTAACAACTAACTCTTTCCCAAGAAGTAATTGGAATTCACATATAATAGAGCAAAGGAAAATATGGAGAGCCATCATCGCCTATGTCCTGAAAGTACGCGGAATTAATTGTGATTAAAGGTCAATTGTAGATATCAAGCAAAGTTTGGCACGAGGTCAGGAAGGGCTCATCGGCGTGGTGTAATAGTTAGAAAGCTTGTCTCGCTAAAACAGTTAAGATTGAATAGTGAGTCCAATCCTCACTGGGTGCCCCATACTTTCGGCCTTGTGCCGCATCTAAGTTACGCTTAGAAACTCATTAGCTTGAAATCAAAATGAAAATGCAGTTTCTCGTTCGATCACGGCAGATAACCATCGTATAGCCAGGTCAGTACTTAGATGAGGGACCGCTTGGGAACAGACCCCCTACTACTGGGTAAACTTTCATTTTGGGTACCTCGGCGTGGTGTAATGGTTAGCAAGCTTGTTTGGCTAGAACGATTACCACTGAGTAGTGAGTTTGATTCACACTAGGTACCCTATACTTTCGGCCTTGAGCCACATCTAAGCTACGCTTAGAAAATCCTTTCTAGTGGCCAGGAAGCTCAACAAAGTAACAGTTCTGGGGAAGTTGTCTGGGTGGGATTTGCTCCATACTAAAAGAACACGAAGGGGGTGGGATGAATTGCTAACGTGAAGATGACATGGTGGCGGGTCCTAGCTGTGAAGGTCTGAACTAGCGGGAATACGGGATGTATTTCATTCTTTTTCCATAGTAATGGCGATAAATTAGTGATAGGCTATTTTAAACTCTGTCAATGCTGAACAGCATGTACGAACCCAAATATGGCAGCAAACGCCATTCTTAGTACTATCTGACCCACATAAAGATAGAACAGCAGGAATTTGGTACTTTCTGGAGCGATAAAACGGGCCTGATATCATTCTATTATCTTTTACGATGGTATGGTAGCAGGGTGGATCGGACTCTCTTGCCTTGGATGGCAACCAATCTAAAAGAAGGAAACTCTACAGACTGTGAAGAATTTAGCGAGTAACTGACTCATTATCTTTCCCAAGAAGTAATTGGAATTCACATATAATAGAGCAAAGGAAAATATGGAGAGCCATCATCGCCTATGTCCTGAAAGTACGTGGAATTAATTGTAATTAAATGTCAATTGTAGATACCAAGCAAAGTTTGGCACGAGGTCATTAATAAGACATTTTTTCTTGTTTTTCATTTTACGGATTTTTTTTATGATAAATCTTCTTTTAAAATAAAATAAAAAATGTTTTTTTTACCGCTTGTTTGCTTTTAAAAAAAAATTCAAAGGCAGTTGTGCCTGATATTTGGCTGAGAAAGATGACATGTTATGTGGGAAAATATAAATCCCTTATCAACCGAACAAAAACTTCCGGTGTGGAGCCAATGATTACTTCCGGTATGCATTCACGTATTTGATCCTTCGTCTTCCTGTGGTTTTCATGGCAGTCACTTAAATGAATCCACGCAAAACACAGACACACATCTGGACACAGACACACACCACATTCAATATATATATATATATATATATATATATATATATATATATATATATTAGGTTGGTGCAAAAATAATGACGTAATAATGTCGTTTTTTGACGTATTTTTTAACGTCAAATAACGACATTATTACGTCATTATTTTGGCACCAACCTAATATATTCTTGTGACTCATTTCGTCCTTTAGGACTTCATGAAGACTTAAATGACGAAGCAAGTCAAAAGAAAACTTTTCCTACATTGTCATATATTTTCCCCAGTATTATTCTTGGAATATATATATATATATATATATATATATATATATATATATATATATAAACAGCAGACGAGTAAATTCTGATTGGCTAAAGCAAGCCACGTTGCTACTATAAAAGAAAGATCTACCTCCTGATTGCTAATACATTTTCTGTTTTAAAATCACACCATGGAGCGAATTATGCGGAAAGGCAGCCTGTGAACAGGTCGGTGCATCTGGCAGAACGCATCTGATGCTGCAATACCAGAAATCCGTAATGAAGCCAGGGTAACACCACTGATGACCTCTACCGTTGCATTTTATGAATGTATTTTATATATATATATATATATATATATATATATATATATATATGAAGAAATATAGTCTTGAGATGTGCTATGGGATAAAGTGACCAATATCAGAGATAGAGCGTGTGTAAATATAAAAGTGAACATAGAAGTCAACACATAGGCGACATGGCCTGACGATTGCATCTAGCATAAAACAGACTGTCGCCTCTACGTGTTGACTTATATGTTCACAATTATATATATATATATATATATATATATATATATATATATATATATATATATATATATATATTATGAAATGGACAAAGTCAGACAATTATTTTAAGTCGGTCATTTCTCTTTTTACTTTTTGTTTCACCGTATTCTCTCTCACTTTTTCTTTTTCTCTCTTTCGACTATATATTCGACTCTCCCGTCGTATTCGACGTATGAGGGTCAAGCAGCGCAGTTCCTACGAACCGGCAGCCCAGACCCCACCCCATATGATTTGATTATAGTAGTGAAGGCTTTGTGCAGAACCCACCACACTTTTTGAATGTTCGAATACAGATGCCTGGTTCGATTATATATATATATATATATATATATATATATATATATATATATATACCGGGTGTAACAGCATTTTTTTTAAATCGTGTAACAACATGAATAATTGTCCATCCCACAAAATGTTTAATATATAAAAAGACACTAATTCAGTTTCTTTTTTCTGGTTTTCAGATAAGTTTAGCCATCTTGCGCCAGTTATCGTTATCATCACAGAAAAACCGTCTGATTTATTCAGCTAGAAAGTGAACAGGTTAAAATTGTTTTGTGTCAGCCCCGCAACTGAGCAATGGTGAGAGGAAAAAGATTATTCAGGATTTCAGTAATGATACCAACATTCATACTCTGGATTCCATCTCTGTAACCATCTACTCGAGGTAGATAGTTACGTTAGTGGGTAGTTTATATAGATAGGAGGGGAAGATAATTAAAATCTAAAAAGAAAAAAAAACTAGAAGGAACTAAAATGCTTACGAAGAAAGAGAGGAATTTAAAAGAATTTGAACGAAGAAGAAGAAGAAGAAGAAGAAGAAGAAGAAGAAGAAGAAGAAAAAGAAGAAGAAGAAGAATGTGTGAAAGGAAAGGAAGAAAGTGGAAAAACAGGAGAAAGACGAAGTTGTGTGTGACCCATTAGAAATAAAGCGAGTAAGAAAAGGAAAGGAATGAAAAGAAGAAGAAGAAGAAGAAGAAGAAGAAGAAGAAGAAGAAGTAGAAGAAGAAGAAGAAGAAGAAAGGGTGAAAAGAAAGGAAGAAGAAAGTTTAATTGGAAGATACATAAAAGTGGAAACACGGGAGAAAAAAGAAGCTGTGTGCGACCCAAGAAAGAAACACATCAGAAATAAAGCGAGTAAGAAAAAGAAAGGAACGAAAAGAAGAAATTTGTTAAGAAGAACAATGGAATCAAAAAGGAATTATAATTAACATTAAAAAGAGATAATTTAAATTTCTAATTTTTAAATTTTAAATAGCTGATGTAAATTTTAAATATCTGATGACGAAAAAGTATTTGATAAATTTGTTGAGAAAAAGAAGAAAAATAACAAGAACATTATTGATTCATTAGTTTTTCACGGTTTATCAACCCTTTGCAGGTTATTTAAAGCCAGAAAATATTTTGGAGATAACTATCATTGATCGATACAAGTCCTACTAATTAACCCATAGCTGGGAGGAGAAGAGATGGATTCCTACCTTTCCCAAGGGTATTTACGTATAACAGAATATAACGAACTCGACTGGAATTGGAACTCAGCACTCAGCTCTCCAATTATCCACTACACCAACCGAACATCCAAGTTTACAGTACCTGGTATTCCCAAGCTGTCACCCATCTAAATACCGACAAGTTTCGACGTTGCTTAACTAAGGTGATCATACGAGAACCGGTGTTTGAATGCGATATGGCCGTAAGCCTCGTTAAACAGAAGATTGAAAAGGAACATTAAAAGAAAGAGAAAATGAGGAAAAAACAGGATAAAGAAAGAGTCATAATAAGAAGAGATGTGACCAGAAAAAACTGTTTTGTTTCGGCTATCTCAAAGAAGAGCCAATTTAAAAAAAAACAAAAAAAAAAAACGAATAGTAAAAAAGGAAAAAAAAAGAAATTATAGAAATGACTGAACCAAACGACAAGAGGAGTAGAAGCCTAACATTCCCCAAAATGCATGAAGTCATGAATAATTTCATAAATGCACAATCACCCCCAACAAAAGAACAATCAATATACCCATTAGAAAAAGAAACATAAACAAATATTTCATTTTTAAAATGGAGCAAATTGTAATAGCGAAAGCAGTGGTAGCGATAAATTTTATCTCTCATTCAAGACAAGGAGGGCAGAAAAAAATAAAATGGCCGCTTAGTTTAATGGATACGAGAAAGAGGTCGGAGGTAAAAGGGGTCTGAAGTTTGTCCCAGAAACATTTTGTCAAATACAAGCATGAGGAAAAATTTTGAGTCAAGGAAAAAACAGCTTAAAGGATTATTGGACAAGTTTTTTTATTCTTCTAAATCTTGAGGGATAGGATTTCAAGGGATTGGGATGGTTTGTTTAGCGTTTCTAAATGTTTGGGTTGGGTGTCTTTATACAGGTTAATATTCTGGAAAAGAATAGGGAATGGTGATGGTTAACTGAAGAGGGAAGGGATCAAAATGAACGGAAAGAAAGAAAGAAAGAAAGAAAGAAACAGAAACAAACAAAAAGACCGAGAGAAAGAAAGAAAGAAAGAAACAAAAACAGCAAAAGAAATAAAAAAAGGGGAGTAAGAATGAGAGTAATAAAAAGAAATTAGAAAAGAGAAAGAAAGAAAGAAATGATGGAAAGAAAGAAACAAACATACAGAAAGGAAGAAAGAAAGGATGAAAGGAAGGAAAGAAATGTAAAATGAGTGTTAGAAAGAAAAAGAAGAAAGAGAGAGTAAGAATGAGAGTGATAGAAAGAAACAAAAAGCGTGAAAGAAATAAAGAAAGATTAAAATAAAAGTGATAGAAAGAAACAAAAAGAGTAAGAAAGAAAGAAAGAAAGAAAGAAAGAAAGAAAGAAAGAAAGAAAAAAAGAAGGAAGGAAATAATGAATGAAAGAAAAAACAAACAAACAAAAAGAGCGAAAGAAAGAAAGAGTAAGCTTGAGTGTGATAGGAAGAAACAAAAAAGCGTGAAAGAAAGAAAGATTAAAATGAAAATGACAGAAAGAAACAAAAAACAAAGAAAGAAAGAAAGAAAGAAAGAAGGAAATAATGAGTGAAAGAAAAACAAACAAAAAGAGCGAAAGAAAAAAGAAAGGAAGAAAGGAAGGAAGTGTAAAATGAGAGTGATAGTAAAAGAACGAACGAAAGAAAGAAAGAAACAAACAAATAAACAAAGGGGGGGGGGGTAAGAATAAATGTGAAAGAAAGATAGGAAGAAAGAAAGAAAGAAAGAAAGAAAGAAACAGAAACAAACAAAAAGACCGAGAGAAAGAAAGAAAGAAAGAAACAAAAACAGCAAAAGAAATAAAAAAAGGGGAGTAAGAATGAGAGTAATAAAAAGAAATTAGAAAAGAGAAAGAAAGAAAGAAATGATGGAAAGAAAGAAACAAACATACAGAAAGGAAGAAAGAAAGGATGAAAGGAAGGAAAGAAATGTAAAATGAGTGTTAGAAAGAAAAAGAAGAAAGAGAGAGTAAGAATGAGAGTGATAGAAAGAAACAAAAAGCGTGAAAGAAATAAAGAAAGATTAAAATAAAAGTGATAGAAAGAAACAAAAAGAGTAAGAAAGAAAGAAAGAAAGAAAGAAAGAAAGAAAGAAAGAAAGAAAAAAAGAAGGAAGGAAATAATGAATGAAAGAAAAAACAAACAAACAAAAAGAGCGAAAGAAAGAAAGAGTAAGCTTGAGTGTGATAGGAAGAAACAAAAAAGCGTGAAAGAAAGAAAGATTAAAATGAAAATGACAGAAAGAAACAAAAAACAAAGAAAGAAAGAAAGAAAGAAAGAAGGAAATAATGAGTGAAAGAAAAACAAACAAAAAGAGCGAAAGAAAAAAGAAAGGAAGAAAGGAAGGAAGTGTAAAATGAGAGTGATAGTAAAAGAACGAACGAAAGAAAGAAAGAAACAAACAAATAAACAAAGGGGGGGGGGTAAGAATAAATGTGAAAGAAAGATAGGAAGAAAGAAAGAAAGAAAGAAAGCAAAAGAGAGTAAGGATGAGCGTAATAGAAAGAAAGTAAATAGCAATTAAGAAAGAAAGAAAACGAAAGAAAGAAATAAAGAAAAAGAAAGTGAGAGTAAGAATAAAAGTGATGGAAAGAAAGAGAGTGAGAAAGACAGGAAAAAAAAGAGCGGGAATGAAAAAAGAAAAAAGAGCGGGAATGAAAAAAGAAAAAAGAGAAAGAACAAAAAAGCGATGACGAAAAAGAAAGAAAAGCACCAATAACAAAAATTCAACTTATTTGTAAATAAAACTAAAATGCAATGTAGCACTCATTGCAATGAAAGTCTGAATATACCCGAACTTCTCATTATACAAAATAAACAAACTACATTAAATAATACAGTCGATGCTATTTTAAAATGTGTATGATGAAAATAATAATAATAATAATAATAATAATAATAATAATAACAATAATAATAATAATAATAATAATAATAATAATAATAACAATAATAATAATAATAATAATAATAATAACAGCGTCTCGGCTTCAGTTACTTTCCCACCTCTTAATGTAGTTTCGCTGAGTCTTTTCTATAAATAACTTCATGGTAATTCATGGTAATTCTTCGGAAGAGCTCTTCGCAGTGTTATCTAGACTTTATAAATTTAAGCGCAGTACTAGAATCTAGTACTGCTCTTTAGGCAGAGTATTGTGAGACAGGATTTCGTTGGCAACAAAGAAAAGAGTACTGAACTGCTACGTGACATCTGTCCTCATTTACAGCAGCGAATGTTGGACGGTCCCCACAAAGATGAAGAAGAGACTCTAGGCAACGGTGGTATGGTTCTACAGTAGGATGCTAAGGATATCATGGGCCGTGCGTGTAAGCAACGATGAGGTTTTAGAGAGGTTTCAAACAAAGAGGAGGCTTATACTTAACATCAGGAAGAGGCAGCTGAAGTTTCTGGGACACATAATGAGGAAGGAGGGCCTGGAGAATCTGATACTCACGGGTCGAATAGAGGGAAAGAGAGACGAGGGAAAACAAAGCATCATTCTCAGATGATTAGTAAACAAGAAGGATGCTAAGGATATCATGGACCGAGCGTGTGAGCAACGATGAGGTTTTAGAGAGGTTTCAAACAAAGAGGAGGCTTATACTTAATATCAGGAAGAGGCAGCTGAAAGTTATGAGAAAGAAGGGCTTGGTGAATATGATATTGACAGGGCGAATAGTGTGTGTGTGTGTGTGTGTGTGTGTGTGAGGGAGAGAAGGGAAAGCAACGGGTGACATACCAAGCGGGATTAAGCAAGTAGATGACAGAACAGGGTCTGGGAGAAGTAGCAAAGGGACAAAACATATTGAGAGCTACAAGGGATAGGGAGAAGTGGAGAGCCATGATCGTCTACGTCCTGAAGGGACACGGCACATAAAAGAAGGCGGTAATGTCTCATAACTTTACAGATGAATCAAACTTTTTTCACAGAGGGCCAGATAACTGACAGAATAACGAGCCCGGGCCGGATAACCATTTTGTTCAATACAATACACTGAATACACAAAACAATAAAGACAACAAACATACTTATTTACTAAAAAGTTATCCAAGAAGGCGACAATAGCAATAAAATATTTATATCACACCAAGTGCGCATATATCCGAATCTCACACACTAAGCACCACAAAAGATTAGTAAGATTTGTAAAACTGGTGTTTACCTTTTAAGATATAATTAATATTTGTTTTGGTATTACTGCATCCAACCAAGAGAAATGCTTTCAAATGTTCATCAGTCAACCTCGCTACATGTGTTGACTTTACATACTTTAGATTTTATAAGTTCACGCAAAATATATGACATAATTCTCTGAAGTCAGTCCTTTTCGTATACAGCATTCTTTAAACCGGTTTAAACACGGCAATGTAAGTTAAAACCTAATTGCTGCAGCAGGCTCGTAATCGCTTTTCTTCATTGCAGGTACTTACACAAAAAGCGCTCGGATATCAAAAGTTGCAAAAAGTCGCTAAAATTTTTCTATTTCCCTGATTTTCTTAAAACTTCTATTACTGTCAGATGCAAAAATCAGATTGGCCAAAATTTGGCATTTTACTTACTATGTAGAAAAAATTAAAATAAATGTAAGTTTAACTACAATCTATTGATAATTCCATATAAATAATTATATTTTAGCTCAGTCCTGGCACAGTGAAACAGTGGGCCAGGTGAACTGACATTGAGAGCCGGATACGACCCGCGGGCCGCAGTTTGGTGACCCCTGGGCCAGATGTAACCGTAAGTTCTATACTAACAATTTTGATCTTCACAAATTTAAATGCAATATCAATCGTTATCTTCTATGTTCCTGATTGCCCTTCTATTCTTCTCGGGTTTTAATAATGTTTCCATTTTGTTCTTATTCTTTCACACTCAGTAAACCCTTGTGTCTTAGAGGCTTTACTGCCTTGCTTGAGGTGAAATGATTAAAAACAAAGGTATATATTAATTCTCCAGTGCGGCCATGATCCGTAACACTGTTCTACACGGTTTAGTCAAGAAAAAGATACACTTTATTAAGAAGGACAGGAAATTGTGGAGAGCCATGATCTTTAACGTCCTGAAAGGACACGGCACATAGAAGAAGTGGTGGCAAAAATGGTAGGATTTAACTCTTCTTTAACTCTTGTTTGCATAATTTCCTTTTTAATCGTGACAAAGATGACCGAAAGGATTTGCAGGAAGATTAAATATCCATAAATTTTATGTAAATAGGAAACATCATATAGAAAAAACATAATAAAAACTTAAACACAATCTGTTTATATATATATATATATATATATATATATATATATATATATATATATATATATATTGTATTTAGAGAGCTATCATACGTGATTCGTTAAAGACGGTGGACAAGGTACTACAGTTAAGTTTTTTATTTAATTTTTCTTGGGTTCCAACAAGTTTTCTTTTCTAAATAACAGCTCTATTAGAATCCATTTAAACACACACATAAACTTACCAGACCCCATTTGAAACATACAAGTAGACAATACAAACATAATAACCTTATCCACATGTAAAAAAAAAAAGATTTAAAATAATTGAAGCCTTAATAATAAAAAAAAAATGAAAAAGGCAACACTTAATAATATTAACTACGAACACGGCCATAATGTGCTGTGTTCAGAAAATCAAAACATCCGTATAGCTATAGAAACATACACACAAGCGAAACATCCAATTAAAAAGCAAAAATAGAATCATCTTTGATAATGGCTAAAAGTCGAGTTGAAAGCGCTCAGAATTATAGAACATTTGGACAGATTCTACAAACTCTGGGTTCAAAAATGAAAAGTCTTGTCCAAAGACAAGAAAAAATAAATAAAAAGCTTAATCGTAGTACCTTGTCTGTCGTCTTGAATAAAAACATATAATATATATATGTGTGTGTGTGTTATGAAATGGACAAATTCCGACAATTATTTTAAGACATATTTTTATGTTTATACATTCTTTTTAATTAAATATTTGTATCTATAAAAAGAATGTATAAAAATAAAAATGACATTATATATATATATATATATATGTATATATATATATATATGTGTGTGTGCGTGTGTGTATATCTATATATATACACACATATATATATATACATATATATGTACATATATATACATATATAAATATATATATATACATATATATATACATATATGTACAGACATATATATATACATATATATACATACATATATATATAGATAATATTAGTGGTAAATATACATATATATGCAAAATCCACAGGTGCATATATACACATGTATATTTAGAATAAAAAATGTCCGAGAGGATAAAATCCAGGTAGAACTCAATGTCCAGGACAGAGTAAGGATATAATAAAAAGGCTTAAACACTAATATACATATATATATACATATATATATATATATATATATATATATATATATATACATATATACATATATATATATACATATATACATATATATATATACATATATACATATATATATACATATATACATATATATATATATACATATATACATTAATATATATATATATATTAAACTATAAACAATAAAAATATAACAGTTACAGGAAGCATATTATCTTTCTATAAATCTTGGAAATGGCTGTTGTCATACAAAGTGCTGTCAACATGGCTAAAACTAATAATCGCTAATCAAACTGTGCTCACATCCAGTGTTTGATTTCTATAAAAGTTCTGTAAGTCTCATTGAAAGCCAGTAGGTGAATTTTTTTTCCGTGAGAAGGAATTCAATGAACATCAATTCGAAAACCATTTCATGTCAGACATCACCTTGCCAAACATCAGAGAAGATGACATCTTTAATAATGTAAAAAATATACATTAATGACACAAAGAAATACTTAACCTTTACTCAGACCCCAACATCCACCTCTAAGAAAAATTAAAAAGAGGCATCACTTTCGACGCATTACCTTTTATATATATATATATATATATATATATATATATATATATATGTACGTAGTTTTACGGTAAGCAATAAATGTCCTCAATAGCGGGGAACGAGTGAATATAAATATGAAACTTGACATTGAAATCAACAATCAAGGCGACGTTTAGCATGAAACAGACTGTCGACTCTAGATGTTGACTTCAATGTCCACTTATATATATATATATATATATATATATATATATATATATATATATATATATATATATATATATATATATATAAATTAACCGTAGTATCTTGTTAGTTATATACAACGAGACTTGATTTTCGAACATTCAGGCACATAGACAAAAAATAAATAAACATATTTGTTAATAAATAAGAGAAGCGTCTACTCAAATAAGAGTATCCCCTAAAATAACATGTAAAGGAATGTATATGTATATATATATATATATTCCAAATTCCATATATTCGTATATGTCGCATTTATATATATTTGATATAATTTGTAATTTTCAAAGAATAGATAAAAAATTAAATAAAGATGCACATATATATATATATATATATATATGTATATATATATATATATATATATATGAATATATACACCAATATATATGTATATATTCTAAGATATATATATATATATATATATATATATACATACATGCATATGCATATATATATATATATATATATATATATATATATATATATTACACATTTCAATGCATCCACGTATATAGAGATAACTTGTAATTTTACCAGAATTCGTTGATGCATTCATATACACTTATTGTAATTTTCGAATAATGTTAAAATATTGATGTATATATATATACACATACATATATGTTGATACATATATATATAATATATATTTTTGTCATATATTATATATAATGTATATTTTGTAATTAAATAATCCATATATATATATATAATATTCATAAATGATATATATATATATATATATATATATATATATATATATATATATATACACACACATTAAGAAATGGACAAAGTCCGACAATTTATTTATTAAAGACATTTTTATGTTTAATGTTCTTTTTATAGATACAAGTATTAAAGTAAATCCTCTGTTTATACGTTTAGCGTTTACAAGTAGTAAAAATTCGACCCAGCCTACCGAACGCTCATTTGTGGCCGAGTCGGTTAAGGCACGTCAGTGTAAATGACTGTTCCGTATAGGATGCAGGTTCGAATCCTGTCAAAGGACGAATATTTTCTGTGAAAATTTCTCGGACATTCAGGCCGGTAAGTGTTATTTAATACTGTTTATTATAAACAGAGCATTTACTTAAATACTTGTATCTATAAAAAGAACGTTAAACATAAAAATGTGTTTAATAAATATATGTATATATATTCATTAAAATTCTACATGTATATATATATTGCTAAATGTTCTGCTTCTTATTTCATTCAAAATTGCCTCTTTCACGAACTAGACAATTTCCGGATGTACAAAAGTGTTGAATATTTTTTTTTTTTTTTTTTTCAGTAAGAATCGATCATCATTATTATTTATGGTAGAAATTCATTTTACTCACGAGAGGGGGAAGTGTGTGAAGTCAAAAGACTATCTGAAAGTAAAAGAAAGAAATGCATTAATATATTTTTTTTTTTTTTTTTGACTATTTCCGCACGATCGTACATCCGGAGGGTCGTCGTCAGAAAAAAAAAAATAGTGACTGCAGTAACAAAATAGGAAATGAATAATTTTTCTTGGTCTAATCTTTTATTTATTTTTTCGTGTTTATTTTATTCATTTTTTTACACCACTATAATCAATTTTACTAATTCTACACAAATTATTCGGTTGATATATTCACCGTTCTTCAAATTAAATTGCTGAGTTTTAGAACAAGCAAGGAGTTATGAATATGGGACCAGACCTCATCCACTACGAATTTTATTTCTCAGCAATTCATGAAATTTTATCCGAATACCGGATAATATTTAAACCAAAAGCGAAATGTTTTTTTTTTGTTTTTTGTTATTTTTTTTTTTTTTTTTTTTTTGATATACGTAATAAAATTTGGGAAACATTTCAACACTTCATTTCAGACATTTTTAGCCGGTTAGAATTAAAGCAAGAAAAAAATGTATTTCTTATAAAATGTGTGGAATAATGAAAATGTTTCGTCTCAAAATTTCAGAATTTATTTAAGGTGTTACGACAAAAAAAAAAAAACAAAAAACAAAAAAAAAACAACAAACAAAAATATTCCTAATAAAATGTGTGGAATAATGAAAATGTTTCGTCTCAGAATTTCAGAATTTATTTCAGGTGTTACGACAACAACAAAAAAACAAAACAAAACAAAACAAAAAAATATTCCTAATAAAATGTGTGGAATAATGAAAATGTTTCGTCTCAAAACTTCAGAAACTATTTAAGGTGTTAAGACAAAAACAAGAAAAAATAAAGATAGTCCTAATAAAATGTGTGGAATAATGAAAATGTTTCGTCTCAAAATTTCAGAATTTATTTAAGGTGTTACGACAACAACAACAACAACAACAACAACAACAAAAATATTCCTAATAAAATGTGTGGAATAATGAAAATGTTTCGTCTCAAAACTTTAGAATCTATTTAAGGTGTTACGACAAAAACAAGAAAAAATAAAGATAGTCCTAATAAAATGTGTGGAATAATGAAAATGTTTCGTCTCAAAACTTCAGAAACTATTTAAGGTGTTAAGACAAAAACAAGAAAAAATAAAGATAGTCCTAATAAAATGTGTGGAATAATGAAAATGTTTCGTCTCAAAATTTCAGAATTTATTTAAGGTGTTACGACAACAACAACAACAACAACAACAACAACAACAAAAATATTCCTAATAAAATGTGTGGAATAATGAAAAGTATTCATCTCAAAACTTCAGAACCAATTTTTTGAGAGAAAATAACTCTAATTTTTCCAGATGCGAGCCCCACTATTTAACCTATAGCTGATGGGATGAAAAAGACAAATAACTTTTCCGTGACAATTTATACGTAAATGAATGTAACGACCACGACTGGGATTCTCTCTCGGTTCTCCAATGTCTCATTCAGAGCAATTACCCATTACACCACCCGCAAATCCATCTGTTTTAAAACCACACCTATTTCTACAGGATAAGACAAAGATTTTTTTTAAGTCAGATTCTCCACAAACAAGGCAATAAAGCCACTAAGACACAAGGGGTTACTGGATGTGGAAGAATTAAAATAAAACAAATATTATGAAGGAGCAGGAACAATAGAAGAGTAATCAAGAAGACTGTAGATTACGATTGATAATTTATCTGTTGTTTTTTTTTTAATATTAAAATGCATCCAATCAAAGGCTCGTGAGGAACTCAAGCTATTCGTTTAGGATTAGAATGGTAATGACGAATGAAGTACGTAGTACTTCTTCGGGATCTGTTTTTATTTCTGAGATGTGATATTGTAATTATTTACACAATTTACATTGATAGGATTAGTGTCCTTATATTCATTGTCATATTCACGACGTTTCGACAGTTCTACTCCACGGCATTCTTCAGGATCTGTTTATATTTCTGAGGTGAGGTATTGTAAATGATTTACACTATTTACATTTTTAGGACTATTTTCCTTATACTTATTGTCATATTCACGACGTTTCGACCGTTGTACTCCCCGGCATTCTTCAGGATCTGTTTGTATTTCTGAGATGAGATATTGTAACTATTTACACTATTTACATTTTTAGAACTATTTTCCTTATATTTATTGTCATATTTACGACGTTTCGATCGTTCTACTCCACGGCATTCTTCAGGATCTGTTTATATTTCTGAGATGAGGTATTGTAACTATTTACATTATTTACACTGTGAGGACTATTTTCTTTATATTTATTGTATATAAATATTGGGATTTCGAATCGAAACTTTTATTTGGTCAACTGAGGTAGATTGTTCTAGTTCCACATGCCATGCCTTTTCTGGATATCTCAATTTGAGTTAAGTCCCTTTAGTAACTCAACTCTCCAATGTTTTTGTTCACCTCTGCTGTGGCCAGATATTGAACTTACAACTCTTTGGGTCAAGTCATTGGATTGCTTCAACCAACGCTTATATCCCTGTGTTCTTGTAAATAAGGACGAAGCTACCTGTCTGAAAGTAAGTTTATTCATTACCATTCCCATTCAAAGCATACTATGGCACTGATTAAGCACAATGACTAGCTGTGTATGACAGAGAGAGTGTGTGAGAGTGAGTGCGTATAGGGAATTATGCCTTTTTCTAACTTATTGTTAAAATTTTTCTTCGATTCGATGTTTTTTTACGTTCCAGTAATTTGGTAATTTTTGTTAAAATACGGTCAATGTTTCACGATTCTTGCATCAACCTTTCACGTGAAGTCCATGCCGAAATAACCTATAAATAAACGTAAAGTTGTACATGGAGGATTACTTTTGAGAAAATAAACATATTTGCAAGTTACCTTATTCGTTGCAAATGTTAAAGTCTCGTTTACCAGTTTCCGTTATCGCAATTCTGAATTTTAAGAGACCCAAGGGAATTTCTATATTCTCCGAAACGAAAAAGAAAGGCTTTTTATTTCCTTCATTTTAGGCGTTTTCTTTTCTGTTTAGTTTCTTCTTTTCTTTTTTAAACACTTTCCTTTCTTTTTCTCTTTGCTTTCTTTTTTCTTCTTCTCTTCTACCTTTCGTCAAAGTTTTTCATTTTTCCTTTCGATTGACTTCCTTCCATAACAACTTGTTTCGTTTCTTTATTTCGACAATATTTCCTTTTATCTTTCTTCTTTCTCTTTCATCTGCTTTTGATATCTATCTATCTATCTATCTATCTATCTAAGCCTGTTCATTATCTATCTATCTATCTCAGCCTGTTCATTATCTATCTATCTATCTCAGTCTTTTCATATCTATCTATCTCAGTCTTTTCATATCTATCTATCTATCTATCTCAGCATGTTCATTATCTATCTATCTATCTATCTATCTATCTATCTATCTCAGCATGTTCATTATCTATCTTTCTATCTATCTATCTATCTATCTATCTATCTAAGCCTGTTCATTATCTATCACAGCCTGTTCATTATCTATCTATCTATCTCAGCCTGTTCATTATCTATCTATCTATCTATCTATCTATCTATCTCAGCATGTTCATTATCTATCTATCTATCTATTAGGTTGGTGCAAAAATAATGACGTAATAATGTCGTTTTTTGACGTCAAAAATACGTCAAAAAACGACATTATTACGTCATTATTTTTGCACCAACCTAATATCTATCTCAGTCTGTCCATATCTATCTATCTATCTATCTATCTATCTATCTATCTCAGTCTGTCCATATCTATCTATCTATCTATCTATCTATCTATCTATCTATCTCAGTCCGTCCATATCTATCTATCTATCTATCTATCTCAGTCCGTCCATATCTATCTATCTATCTATCTATCTCAGTCTGTCCATATCTATCTATCTATCTATCTATCTCAGTCTGTCCATATCTATCTATCTATCTATCTATCTATGTATTTATTTATCTCAGTCTGTTAATTATCTATCTAACTTTATTTTTTCTGTTTTGTTTCTCTTTTCTTTATTGTCTTTCTTCTTTTTTAAACTATGCTCACTTTATTTTTGCTTTCCCTTTCTCTCTATCTCTATCTCTTTCTCTCTATATCTCTCTTTCTTTCTTTCTTTCTTTCTTTCTTTCCACAATGCTTTTCATTTTCCCTTCATTTCCTTTTACTTTTTCTTTCATCTACTTTCAATTTATTTTTCAATTTCCTTTTCTCTTTGTTTCTTCTATCGAATATTTCTTTCTTTGTTTTTTTTTTCTTATCTTTTGTTCTTTCTTTCTTTCTTTTTCTCCTTCTGAGTCTTTCTTTTCTTTATTGCTTTCTATCTTCTTTGAAAGCTATTCTCAATTTATTTTTATTTACTTTCTCTTTTCTTGTTTCCTTCTTTTATCTTCTCGCTCATTGTCTCTTTCTCTCTTAGCTTTCTTCTTTATTTCCTTCTACACTGGATTTCTTTCTTTCTTGCTTTCTTTCACGCACATGTATCAGATTTATGGGGTGAATCGCCAAGTAGTTCTCCGTGAAGCCCACACGGGGGACGGACAACACTATGGCCAAAAAAAAACAAACACAACAGACTGTAAAAAATTGTCTGAGAAAATAATAATGGCAGGAAAGACGCAAAAGTCAAAATTCTACAATACTTCTCTACTAACACACCTCTTGTAGCAGATCAAGACATGCCACCACATTTGTCGGGACAAAGTACCATTATGGAAGAAATGGCAAAGCTTATTTATGATAAAAAAAAACATCTTCCTCTTTGGGACTAGCATGGTGTAATGCTTAACGAACTAGTATCTTTAAACATTGGTAGTTAGATTCTCACTGGGTAACCCATACTCGTAACTATGTCCTCAACTTAGAACGTTCAAGTGTGACTCGTCGTAGGGTAATGGTTAACGAGCTAGTGTGGTTAAACATAGTTATTTGCATAGATTCTCACTGGGTAACCCATATTCGTAACTATGTCCTCAACTTAGAATATTTAAGGGTGACAAGTCGTAGGGTAGTGGTTAACGAGCTAGTGTGGTTAAACATAGGTACTTACTTACATTCTCACTGGGTAACCCATATTCGTGGCAATGTCCTCAACTTAGAATTTTTAAGGGTGACACGTCGTAGGGTAATGGTTAACGAGCTAGTGTGTTTAAACATAGGTATTTACTTACATTTTCACTGGGCAACCCATATTCGTTACAATGCCGTCAACTTAGAATTTTTAAGGGTGACAAGTCGTAGGGTAGTGGTTAACGAGCTAGTGCGTTTAAACATAGGTTTTTACTTAGATCCTCACTGGGTAACCCATATTCGTGGCAATGTCCTCAGCTTAGAAATTTTCAAGGCTGACTCGCCGTAGGGTAATGGTTAACGAGCTAGTGTGTTTAAACATAGACATTTACTTACATTCTCACTGGATGACCCATATTTGTGGCAATGTCCTCAACTTAGAATTTTTAAGGGTGACAAGTCGTAGGGTAGTGGTTAACGAGCTAGTGCGTTTAAACATAGGTTTTTACTTAGATCCTCACTGGGTAACCCATATTCGTGCAATGTCCTCAACTTAGGAATTTTCAAGGCTGACTCGCCGTAGGGTAATGGTTAACGAGCTAGTGTGTTTAAACATAGACATTTACTTACATTCTCACTGGATGACCCATATTTGTGGCAATGTCCTCAACTTAGAATTTTTATGGGTGACAAGTCGTAGGGTAGTGGTTAACGAGCTAGTGTGTTTAAACATAGGTTTTTACTTAGATCCTCACTGGGTAACCCATATTCGTGGCAATGTCCTCAGCTTAGGAATTTTCAAGGCTGACTCGCCGTAGGGTAATGGTTAACGAGATAGTGTGTTTAAACATAGACATTTACTTACATTCTCACTGGATGACCCATATTTGTGGCAATGTCCTCAACTTAGAATTTTTAAGGGTGACAAGTCGTAGGGTAGTGGTTAACGAGCTAGTGTGTTTAAACATAGGTTTTTACTTAGATCCTCACTGGGTAACCCATATTCGTGCAATGTCCTCAACTTAGGAATTTTCAAGGCTGACTCGCCGTAGGGTAATGGTTAACGAGCTAGTGGAGATTAAACATAGACATTTACTGGGTAACCCATATTCGCGGCAATATCGTCAATTTAGCATTTTTATAGTTGACTAGTCATAGGTCATTGTTAAAGAGCTAGTGTGAACATTGGTAATGAGTTAAATGTTTTCTGGGTTATCCAGTCCTGAGTAAGACTTCAAACTCCAGCCATCCATACTCAATCTAGTCCTAGGTAAGGCTTTACATATATGACCCTAAACAATTTTAAATCGCATCGGAATAGGATAATGTTAGACTTGTTAAAATTCAGACGTAGGTTCAGTCCTCACCTACTGACAAATTGATGTTAGTGTTTTGAGTAGCGTTTCGGTATGGAGGTATTAGTTTCATTAAGTTCAATCCTGAGTGAGCCGGACTTGTGTCAAAGTATTCTAAGTATTTTTAAGGGCGTCTCGGCGTAAGTAATAGTTAAGGAGTTTACTACTAACTAGTGAAAATGATCCTCACTGAGTGCCACAATTCGTATTACTATTAACTATTTATTTTGTATCCATTGAATATAACGTTCATTATAATAATAATAATGAAGGCAAGAAATTCGGGAAGTGGACGCTTATTGACATAGCAGTGGCATGTGAGAGAAACACCTCCATGAAATTTATCGAGAAATTGTCCAAATACAAGGACCAGGAGATCGTGTTTAATAGCACGTGGGGAATGAAGACTGAGACTGTACCAGTAGTAATCGGAGCACTGGGCCTCGTGAGAAAAGGAATGGACAATTTTACTAACAGTGTCCCAGGTAACAACAACATGAAAGTTGCCCAGAAAATCGCCCCACTAGGAACATCCCATATACTAAGAAAAGTTAAACGGCAATTCTCCTATAGGACGTAAGGACCATAGTTTGAATCTGCCACTACAGGATACAAAGCAGAAAATATAACATACACAAATAATAATAATAATAATAATAATAATTTACTAAGTGTCCCAGGTAACATCAACATACAAGTTGCCCAAGAGATCGTCCTGCTAGGAACATCCCATATACTAAGAAAAATGCTATCAATTAAATGACAATTCTCCTAAAAGGTCTAAGACCATAGTTTAGATCCAGTTCTACAGGATACAAAGCAGGAAACATAACATACACAAATAATAATAATAATTATAATAATAATATATTACTTCAAACCTAATTCAAATATAGTGGGCAGTTGGTATTTGAAATAGACCACGCATTTTTATTCATAAGACAGAGTCTATTACGTCTATCGGCCTGCGTATTCGAGAAACATTACTAAAGAAAATGTTTTCTCTGGCAGAGATTGAAACTTCGTTCCCCTATGTAGGAGAAAACAACCTTTGATTAAGAGTACTTTACCGGTCGGCCACGGAGAACAACAAAGCGAATAAAGTTCTATTTTATCCGTTTTTAAGAAAAGCAGCTTCTCTTCACGCAGACTATTTTCGCAAAAGCTTCAGATCTGCCAAGTTTCGTATCCGAAACCTAAAGAAAACAATTTCTAAAGAATTCATTATTAGACATACGTTTTCTTTTGTTTATTAAAGTGTTTAATAAATAAAAATATGGTGTTTATCTCAAATAGAATGTATCCACTATAATAAGGTTTGAAGTAATAAAAATGTCGATTTAAAATAAATCCATTAATTCTTTATATATATAATAATGTATTATATATATATATATATATATATATATATATATATATATATATATATATAAAGGAAAAAACTTACCACAGCATCGAAAAATCCGGTTAAGTTCTTAATACCTGCCTCATGGGACCGAAATTACAAAATGGTTTAAATTTATCCAGAAAATATGTTAAAAATTATTTTAAAAATAAGCCACAAGAGAATGGGAAGTAAAGTCTCCCTAAAGTAAAGAGATATCTTCATGAATCTATCTTTTTAATATTTTATATTAAAAATACCTACTTGGATTATACGGATTTGATATTATAATCTATCTATCTATCTATCTATATATCTATCTATCTATCTCAGTCTGTTCATATCTATCTATCTATCTATCTATCACAGTCTGTTCATATCTATCTATCTCAGTCTGTTCATATCTATCTATCTATCTATCTATCTATCTATCTATCTATCTATCTATCTAAATAAATAAATAAATAAATATATCTGTTATCCCTCACCGTTAGCACGACTCAGAGTTTCGTAAACAACGCAATCTTACTAAGAAAAAATTAATCAGAATAATTCGATCTATCTTTTTAATATTTTATATTAAAAAGAGCTACTTGGATTATCCTTACCACTTAAGGATTTGATATTATATATATATATATATATATATATATATATATATATATATATATTTTGTGTATATTATATGTATATATATATATATGTATGTATATATATAAAGAGAGAGAGAGAGAGGTTACAGTTGTTACAAGAGAAAAGTGTATATTTTAAAGATAAGATAAAGATAAGTCTGTGTGTATACACACACGGACACACACACATATATATATATATATATATATATATATATATATATATATATATATATATATACTAATTCCTTATAATAAAACATTATACAGCGTGTCCATAAAGTTCATGTGCACTTTAAAAATTTATAACTTTATTTGTATTTGCGATAGAAATAATTTGTAAAAAGGATTAGAAAGAAGTAAATGTATATTTTTTTAAGGGTTTTTGAAATTTTATCTAAGTTTCCACATGTCCTCCATCATTAGCAATACAAAGGGTAAAACGATTTTGCAGTTCACGGAAAACATTTGCCAACTGATTTACAGTAATGCCTGAAATCACATTAGTTATTTTAGCTTTTAAATCTAATGAACTAGGTTTGGTTGCATAAACAATTGTTTTCACATGTCCCCATAAAAAATCTAATGGAGTCAAATCTGGCGAACGTAGAGGCCAATAAAATTCCCCCACTTCCGATCCATCTGTTAGGAAATTCCTGATTTACAAACTCTCTAACACGCAGAGCAAACTGACAAGGACCTCCATCTTGTTGAAACACTGTATTATAACATTTTTGGCAGATTATTTCTATCGCAAATGCAAATAAAATTATAAATTTTTTAAAGTGCACACGAACTTTATGGACACCCTATATATATATATATATATATATATATATATATATATATATATGTGTGTGTGTGTGTGTGTGTGTGTGTGTGTGAAAAATATTAGAAGGAATATGCATATAATAGCAAAAGGAATATGCATATAATAGCAAAAGGAATATGCAAATAATAGCAAAAACACACACGAACACAAAATACACAGAAATGGAGATAGGTCTAAGAAGATACAAGGGTTAAAATAAGCTAAGAACGAAGGCCTCCTTCCTTTCGCCCTTTCTCTGAACAATTCTCATTGTTTTATTATCGTTTAAACAGAAGAACACTTTCGAAACTTTGGGTTACCATTACGCCCAAAAGACAATGGTTAAAACATAAGTAAAATTAATTCCTTTTAATAAAATGTGGGAATAACCACCCTTTGTTCGATGAAGGTCACGAGACCGGAAACTCGTGTAGCAAAAATATAGAAAATAAAGTATAATATATATTTTAGAAAATCCAGATTATAACCAAAGACGTTAGCGGTTTCTCTCTTCTCTTTAATATATATATATATATATATATATATATATATATATATATATATATATATAGGTAACTACACTCGTCTCGGAAAACCTTCGGTTTCTTGTTTTGCTAATGATCAAATCAATTTCGAAGGAAAAATGGATTTAAAAAAAGAAAGAGCTGGGAACATCAACGAAAAAACCCGATACGAATAATCAACTAACGAAAAAAGTGCTCAATACAAAAGTAGAGCAGTTTGTCTGGCTCTCTAGGTTTGACTATATATATATATATATAGAGAGAGAGAGAGAGAGAGAGATAGATAGATAGATAGATAGATAGATAGATATTAGGTTGGTGCAAAAATAACGTCGTTTTCTCACATATTAACATATGTGAGAAAACTACATTATTTTTGCACCAACCTAATAAATAGATAGATAGATATGTTCCAATCATTTTCGTATTTTTCTTTCAATTCCTTCCCAACAAGTCATCATACGCAAACACCCACATCAAATGTTCACGGACGTATAAGGTCCTCTGAGACCGTACAGTTCAACATATCGCCCACAGGTGTCCAATAATTCTGTCGCTCTTGGTAAAATATCGATAAGACTGTCCATCGGCCATCTTGCCTGACTTTGCCTCCACCAATCGAAATGTTTAATTATGACGGGTTATTTTCTCAAAGTTGGCGCCATTACTGTCCCATGGAGTCTCGTTCCCACGATTGACATTAAAGCTTTTTGACGGTATTTATTCGCGCCACTCAATTTATGCAATATATAGAAATATATTTTGTTAAAAATCCTGCCAGGGTGTCGCAGTTTGTGATTTGACCCCAAGATGTTTTTTTTTAATTTTTATCCGGTCGGGTTTCTTACATTTACTTACGCTCAAAAACCTATGAATTCTTCTTCCCAACTATGGGTTAAAAAGTAGAATTTGTATCTGGAAAAAATCTTGTCATCTCCAAAGAATTATTCTTACAATCCAACCATATTTCGTTTGATTTGGTTGATTCGCTTTCTACGGCTTATCAGGCATGGTGGAGTAATGGATAGCGGCTTGGATTGAGAAATCGAAGAGCCGAGTTCGAATTCCAGTCGAATCCATTGCATTCACT
>OZ010609.1:20795505-20825505 GCA_963932145.1 Acanthosepion lycidas | reverse complement strand
AAAAAAAAATAATAAAAACAAACAAAAAAACACAATTCAACAATAAAATTTTTAAATGATTATTCCGGTGCGTACGATTATCGACTCGCATTTTTCTAACCTGAAAATAAAATATTTTTATTTAAAAAAAAAAAAATAAACAAAACAGCAATTTTTATTAACAAATAACTCGCCTACAAAAACGCCTGATAATTATGCACCAAGCTAATAAATTGACCACTGCCTTACAGAAACCAAAACAAAATATATTTATACGATGTAAATTCTTAAAATGTCATAAAAGTTTAAAGAAGGGTTCAGTTTGCTATGTAAATTCAATGTAAATCGGTCTCTCCTACGGAAGCTAAAACAAAATATGCTCATCGGACGTGATTTCTTGATATTTTATAAAATTACTAAATTCATAATCCAGAGTGCGTAATCGATAGTAATATATGAAAAAAAAAATCTGTAGATGACATTTAAAAATATCTTCGTTTTTTTACATTTTAAGAAATTAAAGATGCCATTCATAAACCAAGCAAGGTATTAAGAGATAAGAAAATATCGTTAGAAACAAAGAAAAGAGTACTGAACTGTTATGTAATATCAGTCCTCCTATATGGCAGTGAATGCTGGATAATCTCCTCACAGAAGAAGAGACTTGAAGCAAGAGAAACAAAGAAAAGAGTACTGAACTGTTATGTAATATCAGTCCTCCTATATGGCAGTGAATACTGGACAATCTCCTCACAGATGAAGAAGAGACTTGAAGCAACAGAAAGAAAGAAAAGAGAGCTGAACTGTTATATAATATCAGTCCTTCTATATGGCAGTGAATGCTGAACAATCTCCTTACAGATGAAGAAGAGACTTGAAGCAACAGAAACGAAGAAAAGAGAGCTGAACTGTTATGTAATATCAGTTCTCCTATATGGCAGTGAATGCTGGACAATCTCCTTACAGCTGAAGAAGAAACTTGAAGCAAAAGAAACAAAGAAAAGAGAGCTGAACTGTTATGTAATATCAGTCCTCCTTTATCACAGTGAATCCTGGACAATCTCCTCACAGATGAAGGAACAGACTTGAACCGACAGCGATCTGGTTCCACACAAAGATGCTGAAGATACCATGGACGGAACATATGAGCAGCTTGGAAGTTTTAACAAAAAAGATGAACTAAAAGGACATTTGTACTTAAAACCAGAAAGATGCAGCTGAAATTTCTGGGACAAGGAAAGATGACCCGAGGAATCTAACACTCACAAGGACACAGTGAACAGGAACAGAGGAAAACGACGAATAACTTAACAAATTTACTGAATAGGCAGTAAAAGACAAGAAGGATAGCAGTGTGAAAAGTTACTTACAGCAAAGGAAAGGAAGTTGTGCACAGCCATTATCAACTATGATTTTCCTCAATACTTCAGCACTCTTCTGGCAACAAGTGATAATAAAATGTTTGGGAAAATAGCAGGACCTTACTCAGGAAATGATTAAATTTTTGAAGCCTAGGAGATAGAATCACCGATTTTGGATCAAGTTGATATTCAGCGAAGAAATGTAACTGTTTGAATCAGTACTTGAGTGTATGATGATACTGAGTAAGGTGCTGGAGGGCAGGAGCGGTGCAAGAGTCTTGTGTCACCAGCAAATCTATGACATGAAGACCCCACACTCCACTAAATCTCAATTTTCATAATGTAGTATTCAATTAAAATACAAATTTTATTGAAACCTGATTATATGCAATAATGGATCGATCATATGCAATATAGGTGAAGAATTCCACTAGAAAATTTGGAAATAAATTCAATGTATCTAAATATAAATTAGAGACATATCATGATTCATCATTCCATCTTCAAGAAATCAACAATGTTTTGCAGTAGATTTTAACATCAACTTGTGATTTATCTTGTTAAAAAAATTGAAGAATTTTAACACAATTCCCAAAAATCAACTCATCGCAATAAATGAACAGTCAGTCACATAGCATCCCTGTGTGGTCGGAATTGAGATTTGAAACCACTTTCCTTTATTTTTTTCTTTCTTTCATTGCTATCCCTCTGACTGAATTTCAACAAGTTCTATGCATTTTAAAAATTAATAAAACAATTTTTTTCCTCTACTAATTTCAGAATTTTAATAATCTTTTAAATTATTTTGGATACAGAATACGGAATTTTATAGTGTTTTTTCCAAGAATTAACATAAGCAAAAGAAATTAATGGATTTAGATGAAAAAAGATCCCGGAATGATTTAAAAATTTCACAACAGATGACATAATAAATCATTCCATCATAAATAAAAAGTATTCATATAAAATAGAAATTTTATTGTAACCTAATTATGTACAATAATCGATCATATGCAATATACGTGAAGAATTCAGCTCAAAAATGTGTAAATAAATGCAGTGTATCTAAATACAAATTAGAAGCATGTGATAATAGCTCATTCCATCTTAAATAAATCAACAATGGTTTCCTGCTATTTTTAATATCGACTTGAGATTTTTCTTGTTAAAAAAGTTCAGTAATTTTAACACATTCAACATTGTGGATTAAAAAAAAGCATAAAAAATAGTGAATTTTATATAGTGTCTTTTCGAGACTCATCACAAGCAAAACAAATTCATGGATTTGAACAACCAAAAAAAAAAAAAAAACAGAATGACCTCAAAATCCGCTAAAATTTTTCACCATTTAATAGTTATTTATTAATTTGTAGTGTATATAAATGTAGGTAGAAAAAAGCAAATGTTGATAAGATTGCAAGGGTCACTGCCCGGCGCCACCAAACAGACTTGCATACACCCCGATGGGGGAGTCCAGGTGTAGTACTCATCGACCCGACATATTTACTGAATTTCAGAGTGAAGATTTTGTAATGATGCTTACCTCTACTAAGTTTCAATTTTCATAAGGTAGTCTTCATATAAAATAGAAACTTTATTGTAACCTAATTATGTACAATAATCGATCATATACAATATAAGTGAAAAATTTAACTAGAAAAACTGAAAATAAATCCAATGTATCTAAATACAAATTAGAGACATGTCATAATAGATCATTCTATCTTAAATAAATTTACAGTGTTTGTTTGGCAATTTTTAACATCAACTTGAGATTTTTCTCGTTAAAACGTTAGATAGTTTTAACACATGCAACGTTAGGGATAAAAAAATAGTGAATTTTATATATAGTGTTTTTTTTAAACTTAGCATGAGCAACATAAATTTGAATTTGAACAAAATAAGATCTCAGAATAACGTCAAAATACGCTAAAATATTTCATCCTTAAATAGTCAGTTGTGCTTAATTTAATTTGTAACGTATATAAATGTAGGTAGAAAATAATGCAGAAAATTAGAAACAATGTAGAAATAATGATATTAGTTAATTGAGAAAATAATGATGACGAATTAAAATAAATAATAATAAAAATGATAAATGAAATAATTAATGAAGAAAATAATGATATTATCATTAGAAAATTAGAAATAATGTAGGAAATAATGTAGAAAATTTAGAAAAAAATAATGTCGAAAATTGTAGTAAATAATGTAGAAAAATAATGTAGGAAAATAATACAGGAAAATAATGTAGCAAATAATGTAGTAAAGTAATGTAGTAAAATAGTATAGAAAATAATGTAGTAATAATGTAGAAATAATGTAGGAAATAATGTAGTAAATAATACAGAAATAATGTAGGAAAATAATGTAATAATAATGTAGAAATAATGCAGAAAATAACGTAGTAATAATGAAGGAAAAATAATGTAGAAAATAATGTAGAAATAATGTGGTAAAATAATGTAGCAAATAATGTGGTAAAATAATGTAGTAAATAATGTAGAAAATAATGAAGAATATAATAAAGGTAGAAAAAAAGAAAAAGGTTGATAGACAGGCTCACAATGTACAGCCTGGTGGCCCGACTCAAGCTTGCGACATTTCTCGGTCGGATGTTTGGGGGTAGTATGTGCCGGCCATGCTGGAAGATACTGAGTAAGGTGTTGAAGTATACTGAGCGAGGTGTTGGTGATTTTAGAAGAGATAATGGCTCGCTTGGGACAGTCATTTAGAGGCTTTCAAAGACAGAATAGAAAAAAAAATTAGAAATCGGAGGGAAAAAACTAAACTATGGAATTGGTCTCCTAAACAAGAATAGTGAAAAGACTTCTGGAATAATGTGAACTTGGTGTCACTTGATCTCCAGTAGAAGCTTCCATGTTAATTACTGATGTGAAAATTCGCCAAAATTCAACTAAGACGAAGGAAATATGGAAATATTAATGAAACTTTCTGTTACTTCATCTGGTGGGACAAATGAAAAGAATGAATGAATGAAAAACCGAAAGAATAAAAATGAATGACAGAAAGAATGAATAGAAAGAAAGAAAGAAAGAAAGAAAGATATAAAGAATCAGTAGAAAAAGACTGAAGGAAACACAGAATAATGAATATTCAAAAGAATTATGAGAAATGAAAAGAATGAATGATGGAAAAGAAAATCAAAAAGAAAAATTATTGAATGAAAGATAAAGGGAAGGATATACTCAGTAATAAAAACAAAATAAAAAATGAAGTTGAAGACAGAAAGAAAGGCAGAAAGAAAAAGAAAGAAAGAGAGATAAAAAAATAAAAGAAATAAAAGGAAATAGAAATAAGCGACAAAGAAAGAAAGAATGAAAAAAGAAAGAAAGAAAGAAGAAACAAAGAAATGAAAAAGAAAGAAAGAAATAAAGAAAGATTGAGTAAAAAATAACAGGCAAAAGGAGAGATAGAAATAAGCGACAAAGAAAGAAAGAAAGAAAGAAAAAGAAAGAAAGAGAGATAAAAAAAACATGAAAGAAAGAAAGATCGATTAAAAAATAAAAGAAATAAAAGGAAATAGAAATAAGCGACAAAGAAAGAAAGAATGAAAAAAGAAAGAAAGAAAGAAGAAACAAAGAAATGAAAAAGAAAGAAAGAAATAAAGAAAGATTGAGTAAAAAATAACAGGCAAAAGGAGAGATAGAAATAAGCGACAAAGAAAGAAAGAAAGAAAGAAAAAATTTGAATGATTTTCAAGAGAAAAAAGATTGAAAGATTGGAGGAAAAAAGAACAAATGAATATTCGAAAGAATTATGAAAATCAAAAGAAATGAATGATAGAAAAGAAAATCAAAAGGAGGAATTATTCAATGAAAGACAGCCAGAGTAAAGAAAGAAAAAAATGAAAGAATAAGAAACTACAAAGAAAAAAAGAAAGAAAGAAAGAAAGAAATAAGAGGAAATGAGAAAGAAGCTAAAAAATAAATTTAAGAAAGAAACAAACAAAGAGAGAAACAAACAAACTTCAAGAAAGACGTAACGTTCGTTTGTTTGTATTGGCGTTAGGGTTTCGTCCCGTTGGAGGCCGACTCAACTTTGCACTGTCAACGGTTAAATGGAAATGACAAATCTGAAAAAGGCCGAAACGGAACAGACGAAATGGACAAAAAAACGAAATGGCAAATGATGAATGTCTAATGTCCTGAGAGAAAGAACAAAGGCTGGAAAGAGTAAATAAACATTTTTTATAGAATCAAAACGTCTTATGATAGATAGATAGATAGATAGATAGATAGATAGATAGATAGATAGATAGATAGATAGATAGATATGAACACAGTAAGACAGATGGATAGTTAGATATGAACAGACTGAAATAGATAGATAGATAGATAGATAGATAGATAGATAGATATGAACAAACTAGATAGACAGATAGGTATGAACAGACTGAGATAGATAGATAGATAGATAGATAGATAGATAGATGTGAATAGACTGAGATAGATAGATAGATAGATAGATAGATAGATAGATAGATAGATGTGAATAGCCTGAGATAGATAGATAGATAGATAGATAGATAGATAGATGTGAATAGCCTGTGATAGATAGATAGATAGATAGATAGATAGATAGATAGATAGATAGATAGATAGATATGAACAGACTAAGACAGATGGATAGTTAGTTAGATATGAACAGACTGAAATAGATAGATAGATAGATAGATATGTACAGACTACATAGACAGATAGGTATGAACAGATTGAGACAGATAGATAGATATGAACATAGATAGATAGATAGATAGATAGATAGATAGATGCCGAATAACTAACATAGATATATACGTTTACATATGTAAATATTGATATGCAGTCTGCGCCAGATATTTGGAAACATGCATTTACCTTCACATAAACGTCAAGGGACATGCGCCACCTTTTGATATTCTTATTACCCTTTCTCAGATATCGACACTATTAACATAAAATGTAAGTCAACTTCTTTTTACTGACTAATTAACCGTTGTGGTTGGCATAAGGCCAAAAATACAGAGCAACTCGCTACTAATGCTTAACAGTTAACCATCACATCACTATATTGCGTCCGTGTTTCTCGAGTTGTTCTGTTCGATTATTATCAACGATTAGTGTTAATCTCTTATTGAGGAAAATTTATGAACTCAATGTTTTCTTGCGTGTATGTATATATGTATTATTGCATGTTAGGAATTTAGCGTTCCGACCATGAGATCCGGGTTTTTCTGAGAAAATGACCTCTTGATGACATTAGGTTGGTGCAAAAATAATGACGGTTTTTGACGTTAAAAAATACGTCAAAACCATCATTATTTTTGCACCAATATAATATCTACCTTGGGGGACGATCCATCGTACGACGCCGTGGAGATATACCTGAAACCCACACTCACGAGTTGACCCAAGCCTTGTGACTGAAAATGGTCGAACAAAGGATATAGGTAAAAATGGAAGGTTCTCTGTACCACACCAGTAAGTACCTGACTCCTTCCCCTATCCTGTACCTTTACAAGAGTCACACCACGACAGAAATGGAGTAGTTGTTATATTTGGGCAGGAGCTGCTAAGACCTCACTCTCTCTCCGGGCTTGATAGAATTCAAAAGCGTCTCCGAGCCCATGTGGATGACGAATTATTCTCCGCCCTTCAAACTCTCTCCCATCGGCGGGATGTGTCAAGCCTCTCGGTGCTCTACTGCCACTTCCATGGAAAGTGCTCGGACGAATTACATTCCCTGATCCCGCCAAGACAAACCTTCACGGCATGCCAATTACTTAATAGCAAAACCCGCAACCTTCCCACCGTATTCCATCAGTGAGAAGTTCCGCTCAGGCAGCGTAGCACTGCCCTGTGGAACCGACTCCCAAGAGTTAAGGGACACGTGGTTAGAACGTTCGCTTTCTGACCATGAGGCCCGGGTTCCAAATTTTGATTCCTCAGGAAAGAGACATCCTGATGTGTCACTTATGAAAGGTGCCTGAAAACCAAACCACGGGTTGACCCAAACCTTGTGAGTGAAACTGGTTACACGGAACCCTTGGGGGCCGTCGATAGCAGTGCTAGCACGAAGTCACAAGTCATTGTGATCGAGGGATTGTGCGTGCTGATCACGCTAGATGACATGCTCTCTCCCAGAAAGAGACTTCCTGATGTTTTCAGTCTAGAGGGAACGGTCCCAGGGCCTGAAAACCATACCACGGGTTGATCCAAGCTTGTTGAATTAAATTGAGTAGACGGATAGCTGTGCTAGCACGAAGTCATAAGTCATCGTGACCGAGGGCTTGAGCGTGCTGGCCTTGTTCAGATCGTTGATCACGTTAGATAACACACTCTCTCCCAGAAAGTGTAACTAATGTCTGCTCAGCATAGTTGCCGTATAAACCACAGGTGGATGTTGAACAAACACAAATGTGCCTGAGCGAGTGCCAGCAATAGGGATTGTTTACCCGCCCTAATAGACGGGTATCCTCGAATACGAGTGGCCAGCTATTTTTTTATGTATGTATCTATGTATATATATGTATTTTTCCTATGGCGACACGTATATTCTTATGTATCTGTATATCTATGTATGCGTGGCCGAGTGATTAGAACGTTCGCTTTATGACTATGAGACCCGGGTTCGAAACTCACCACGGTTTATTTGTCAGGAAGGAGACTTCCTGATGTTATCGGTCTGAACGAGACGATCCCAGGATGCGACACCTTTGGAAAGTACCTGAAAACCATACCAGGGGTTGACCCAAGCCTTGTGTGCGAAATTGGGTTGACAGAACCATTGGGCGCCGTTGATAGCTGAGATAGCAGGAAGTCATAAGTCATTGTGACCGAGGGCTTGAGTGTACTGGTCTTGTTCAAATTGATTCGATTTTTCCCAGAAACTGTAACTAAGGTCTGCTCAGCATAGTTGAAGTATAAACCACAAGTGATCTCTGTAGATGTTAAAGAAACACAAATGCGACTGAGCAAGCGTCTGCAATAGGGATTGGCTAGCCGACATATATATATATATATATATATATATATATATGGTGGTACTAGTTTGGAAAAACCTCAAATAGTTCAACTTGCAGTAGAACAAATCGATACCGGAGGAAAAATGAGGAAAATAAAAAAAGAAAGATCCTAGAACATTACAACAAGGCGAAAACAATCGCCCAGTGTTCAAACTCCAAGTCCAAAGAAGAAGAAAAATAAACAAAACGAGTAAAAAGACAACAACGTAAAGTGCTCAATACACTAAGTAGAGCAAAACCTGAGATAATCCTAAGGAGCCAGGCAAACCTACCTAGGTTTCACCTAAATGGATCGTCAGGGCGATGCTGGCTAAAAAGAAAAATTATGGAACAGTAGGTGGGTTTGCCTGGCTCCTTAGGGTTATCTTATATATATATATATATATATATATATATATATATATATATATATATATATATATATGGTTTGGATTCACATCAATCCAACCAAATATGTTAGCTCTATCTCTGATATTGAGCGCTTTCTAAAAAGTACTGCGCATATAATATATAAATAATAATATATTACATATATATATATATATATATATATATACACTTTTCACGCACACACACACACATATATATATATATATATAGACAGATATTATATATATATATATATATATATATATATATATATATATATATATATATATATATATATATATGTGAAAAGTGTGTGTATATAAATATAAATAAATATATATATATAATTATTTATATATCATATGCGCGGTACTTATTAGAAAGCGCTCAATATCAGAGATAGAGCTAATATATATATATATATATATCAGTTTGTCTGACGATCGCAAAAACGTGAAACTCAGGGTCACAAACTCACATCAATCCAACCAAATATAAATATATATATATATATATATATATATATATCTGTCTATATTTCTGAGATGAGGTATTATGTACATTATTTACATTATTCGGACTATTGTCCTCATCTTTGTCGCTATATTTTTTACAACGGCCGAAACGTTGTAATAAATATGGCAACAAAGATGAGGACAATAGTCTGAATAATGTAAATAATGTGCATAATACCTCATCTCAGAAATATAGACAGATATTGAAGGATCGGTACGAACTCGATGTACCAAAAATATGGAGACAAATTGAAAATTACAACGGCCGAATCGTTGTAATAAATATGACGACAAAGATGAGGGCAATAGTCCGAATAATGTAAATAATATATATATATATATATATATATATATATATATATATATATATATATATATATAATCTTAATCTATTCAAGGCTAGGGTTATCTCCCTCAACCATACATACAAACGGCCTCATAAGTTAATCCTCTACCTCGAGTGGCTCCCGGGCCTTGTACAGGAAAGGCGCAAAGGGCGAAAAACTGCTAAGAATTACAAGAAAGAAAATTGTGGAGAGTCAGGATCGCCAACGGCCTAAATGGACGTTGCAGATAAAAGTAGAAAAAAGATATATGGGGTGGGTAATATCTTCCCTTTCAGCCATTCGCTGAGGCTCACGGAACGTATTCTCGGCAGACCCCACCCTCCACCTGCCACTGTAATTGAAAAAAAATAGCGCTGTAATTTGTATAATCCGATACGAATGCTCGCCTTCGAGCATGAGTTCGCGGGTGTACACATGAGAAAATTTATGAAGGTATTCGGTCAATAATTAATGGATTTTACGGCTGTTTAATATCGTCGCTTAAGAAACATGAACGCGACTGCAATTTCAGAAGATAATTGTGCATATGAATTTTTCAGATGTACACGTGTCTTTTTTATTTATTTGTTTATTTGTTTATTTATTCATTTATTCATTTTTTTTTTTATTTAACCCCACGCTGTTCTCTTCACAAGCGAATCGGATCCAAACCAGGTGCGTGGCGTAATGTTTATTGGGTGACGTGTGCATTTTAATGCGTCTGTTTCAACGCAGGTGTTAATAGATGAATAATATAGAGGATAAACATATATATTGCATTGTGGACTGTGTGTATAAGAGGATTCTTCCAGGGTTGATATGATAATTGATAAAGTGCAGAGGCAATCAAGTGGCAAAAATAAAATGCAGTGGCAATCATCTTTGATGTGCATGGACAGATGAGAAAAGAGTTACTTAGGAGAGGCAGGACATCTCCAGATAGATAGATAGATAGATAGATAGATAGATAGATAGATAGATAGATAGAGGCAGAACATCTCCATATAGAAAGATATAAACAATATGATATAGCTAGCTAGCTAGATAGATAGATAGATATGAACAAATTGAGATAGACAGATATGAACCTATAGATAGTATATAGATAGACATGAACATATAGTCTTTAATGAAACATATATATATATATATATATATATATATATATATATATATATATATTTTAAAGGGAAGTGGTTATAGTCGTTACAACGAGAGAAAAGTGTGTATATTAAAAAGAGGGGAACCGCAAACGTTTTTAGTTGTAATGTGGATTTTTTTTTTTAAATATTATGCTTTATTATCCATAGTTTTGCTATACGAGTTTTCGGTCTTGCGTCCTTCATCAGGCAAAGCGTGGAGATTTCTACATATTATTAAAAATAATTAATTTTTTTCTTGTTTTGCGATGTTAAATATTCTCGATATGAGATATTCTATTTTTAGTGTGTTAGTGACCCAAGAATGTCTCATATCGAGAATATTTAACATCGGAAAAAAAAGAAAAAAAAAATTATTTTTAATAATATGTGGAAATTTCCAAGCTTTGCCTGATGAAGGACGCAAGACCAGAAACTCGTGTAGGAAAATTATGGATAATAAATCCTAATATTTTTTAAAAAAATCCACATTACAACCAAAAACGTTTGCGGCTTCTCTCTTCTTTTTAATATATATATATTTATATTATATATATATATATATATATATATATATATATATATATATATATATATATATATATATGTGTGTGTGTGTGTGTGTGTGTGTGTATGTATGTATGTATGTATGTATATGATTAATACAAGTAAGTGTAATTTATCACTTAGCTAATTGATATTATATTCAGCTTCGTCCGCACCTCGAATCTAGATTTTCGTTGATGAAGTTTATTTATAATTGTTCAATCCTCTCTTCAAGAGGTTTCAGCATTTAATTGCTATTTTTCTCATTTTGCGTTTTCTTTATACTAAGTTTAATGATGTAATCAGTTTATGATATTAGTAAATAAATTTAAATAAAAAAAATTATCTCCCAACTCCAATTTTCCAGAAATTACTCCGTTCACCTGCTCCAAGATAAAGCAACTGAATTTATTAACATATATCATATTTCTTTTTAAAATAAGTCTCTTACTATTCCTCAAGAAAGCGATGTTTTTTAAAGAAAAATAAAAGAAGAGAATTTGATTTCCATTTATTCTTTTTAGTATTATGGGGCATGGTGAATTAATGGATAGCGGCTCGGATTGCAGAATCGGAGAGCTGAGTTCGAATTCCACTCAAATCCATTACATTTACTTACGTGCTAATACCCTTGAGAAAGGTATGAATCCTGTTCTTCTCCTACCCCCAGTTATAGGTAAATATCAGGACATATATAGTCTTGGATAGCAACTGATCTACCGCAGAAAAAAATGGCAATCTACTGCGGGAAAAATCGTCAGTCATGTATCGAAAGATACATGATCGCCTAAGCGTATATCACGCAGGGCACATAACTGACTGATAAGACTTATTATTACGAATTATCATATTTTATATGAGTTTATATTACGAATTATATTTTTATATGACTTAATATTATAAATTATCATATTTTTATGTCTTAATATTACGAATTATCATATTTTATATGACTTAATATTATGAATTATCATATTTTTATATGACTTAATATTACGAATTATCATGATTATGCAACTTTATTGCGAATATTTTTATATTACCTTATATTACGAATTATTGTATCTTTATATTACAAATTATTGTAATTTTATATTAATTTTTATTACGAATTATTATATTTCCATTTTCTCTAAAACTTCGTCGTTGCTCACAAGTTCATGGTATCCTCAGCATCCTTCTGTAGAATCACATTTCTGTTTCCTGAAGTCTCTTTTACAAATATGATTATATAGTCCAGTATGAGTAAAGATATTGCATAACATTTCACTACTTTTTTCTTTCTTTCCAATGAAATTTTCCTGTTTCTTCATACTTTGCTTAGCATTTGGAAAGCATCTTTCGCTGTCCCAATGCGCCTTCGGATTTCGGTGTCGCAGATAAGTAAATAAATTACTTCGGCTATGTGCGATGCGATTCTAAGCGATCTTTTGGCATGCATTTTACGACCTATAAAAATATCTCCCATGATTCCCTTCACCGACAGAACAAATGCAGGCAGACCAGAAAAGGACGACAAAATGGCTGCCGTTGGCTCGCGTTTGCCTTTAAAGTGATCACGACCTAATAATGCCAGGCTGCGTTTACCGTCCAGCGGTGATCCTGACGGAATATGAAAGGGGCAAAACGAATTGACGTTTGTCTCATAAACAGCAACGAGTCGTGAGTTTGTTGAAAATTTATAATGATTGAGTAAATTATAAAACTTTTTGGAATTCTCATCTACGATGCACTTGGGTCTTAAAGACGCAGAACCGTGGCCCGCTTCGCGACGATCAATCAAAGAAATTTTCTTTGCTCCAATGTAGGAGGGGGAGGATTTCAAAGCGGGTGCGGGGGCGTGTGAACACGTCTAGGATAACTGTAGGATATATATATATATATATATATATATATATATATATATATATCCATTACGACTGAGTAGTGAGTTCGATTCCCACTGGGTGACCCATACTTTCGGCCTTGTGCCACATCTAAGCTCCGCTTGGAAAGTTATACGGGCACCTCGACGTGGTGTAATGGTTAGAAAGCTTGTCCCGCTGGATCCATTGCGACTGAGTAGTGAGTTCGATCCTCACTGGGTGCCCCTTACTTTCGGCCTCGTTCCACATCTAAGCTACGCTTGGAAAATCACTATATATATATATATATATATGCGTGTGTGTGTGTGTGTCTGTGTGTATATTATGAAATGGACAAAGACCGACAATTATTTAAAATATTTAAAAAAGAACGTATAAACATAAAAAAAAAATTTATATATATATATTATGAAATAGACAAAGTCCGACGATTATTTTCAGACATTTTTCTGTTTATAGATTCTTTTCATAGATACAAATATTTAAGTAAATACTCTGTTTATAATAAACAGTATTAAACATCATTTACTGGCCTGAATGTCCGAGAAATTTTCATAGAAAATATTCGTCCTCCGACAGGAATCGAAACTGTATCCTAGACGGAACCGTCATTTAGCCTGAAGTGCCTTAACCGATCTAGCTACGGAGGATCTTTCGATTAGCAAAGTCGATTTTACTATTTTTAAAGTTCAATCTTCCATGATTCTCTTACGTACATTCATATCTGATCAAAGCGTATCCAAATGTAAAAAAATGACGTCACACATTATATATATATATATATATATATATATATATATATATATATATATATATATATATATATATATATATACCCAAGTATAGGATTGGTGTATACGGAATAAATTCCAATAACACACAAATACTATTCTTAAATGAACGCTCAATACAGAGTAGAGCAAATATAATTATTTATTCAAAAATTATAACATAAATATGTTATAAAATCATACTTATTATAAAACCCAGGTTGTGTGTGTGTCTGTACGTTTATATATTGGTTCGGATTTCCTACATTTTTCAACCGATTTCAACAAAACTTCACAGGACTACGTAACATTACCTTGCGGTGGTTCTGACATATCGAGTTATACTTATTATAAAACCCAGGTTGTGTGTGTGTGTGTGTTCGTTTATATATGGGATCGGATTTCCTACATTTTTCAACCGATTTCAACAAAACTTCACTTTTTTTTTTTGGCAGGTAGTGTTTCTTATTGTCTTGCACACTTTTTTCTTTATTTTTACATTCAGAATGCTTTAAAAATTCCATTTACAAGACAATTGTTCATAATAAAATTCTATTCAATCGGTAGACTCATAACGATTGAAAACAATGTTTTTGTTTGAGTTTGGGTTTGACTAATTCGTAAAAAAATAAAATAAATAATTAAGACAAGCGTGTCCGTCAACCTTAAACAATAATCTTTGTCAATTTTATTTTTCAGTCTATATATATATAGTTGGTTGGATTGATGTGAGATCCTATAATTTCTTCAAGAAATCCGACTGTATTCCAAAATATAACTTCAACAAAACTACAAGATAAAACCCGCATATCACCGCCTCCTAGTAATTATGTCCACACAAACATGTATATGCACAAAACTTGAGTATCATCTGCCATGTATTCAATTACGAAAGCAGAATAACATATATTTTTATTACTTCAAGTTAGGGTCCCAGCTAGGGATAAATATTAAACTTCCAAACAAAAACAAAACACTATGAAGGTTTAAAAATACATTTTTATAGTAAAAATACCAGCAATACATTTTTATTTTAAATAAAAATTACCAACAATATATATTTATAGTAAAATGACTATTTTATCTGTAGTTGAAGGCATACAATTCAGTTCAAAATATATTGAAACCATACAATTGTTTTCAAAATATTTAGATTTCGGTATTAAATAACCCATAGAGATGTTGATATGTCGCTAAACAATATCAACCAACCAACATGAAGGAACTCTTTCATGATATAACCCAATTATCCTACAATATCTTAAATCAAAATATTCCAAAATGTAAATTTAACAGAACTGCAACATAAAATATAAATCAACGCTTTTAGTAATAAACATATATATACACAAAAGCTGAGTATCAACTACCATGTAATCAACTGCGGAAGCAGAATAACATATATCTTATTTAGCGCCCAAGAAAATTAATTTTCTGTATTAAATAACACATAAAGAGTTTATGTGCGTTAAAAAAATCCAAACCCTAAGTTAATCTTCCGTCTTTTTTATATTAGTTGAAGTCATAACATTGTTCAAATTATTTAGATTTCGACATTAAATAACCTATAGAGTTTAATATGCCGCGAAACAAAATCAACCAACCAACATTTAGGAACTCTTTCTTGATAGTAATCCATATAATATCAGATAATTTCTTAAATCAAACTGTATTCCAAAATATAACTTCAACGAAACTACAATATAAAACACACATATCATCTCCTCTTGTAATTATGTCCACACGAACATGTATCTGCACAAAAGCTTGAGTAACATCTACCATGTATTCAATTGCGAAAGCAGAATAACTTATATAATATTTTTGTTACTTCAAAGTAGACAAGAAAGTTAAATTTCGTCATTAAATGATCCAGAAGGTGCTGTTAAAAAAAAAATTGTTATGTTTTAAAATAAACTTTATTTGGTCACAGTTAATGAGAGTATCTTGGTTGGCTTATGAAGTTTTCAGCCCTGTCAACCAACCAATATAAAAGAATTCTTTCATGACATTAATCCATATAATATTCTACAATTTCTTCAAGAAATCAAACTGTATTCCAAAATATAACTTCAACAAAACTACACCATGAAACACACATATCACCACCTCTAGTAATTATGTCCACACAAACATGTATATGAACAAAAGCTGAATTTTATCTACCATGTATTCAATTGTGAGGGCAGAATAACATATATCATATTTTCATGACGTCAAAGCTCCCAAGAAAATTAAATTTCAGCATTAAATGATCCATAAAAGGTTGACAACAAACTTTGTTATGTTTTAAAATTTAATTCTTTCATGACATTAATCCATGTATTACGTTGGTGCAAAAATAATGACGTAATAATGTCGTTTTTGACGTATTTTTTAACGTCAATAAAACTACAACAAAAAACAGACATATCACTGCCTCTAGTAATTATATCCATACAAATATATATATGCACAAAAGCTGAGTATCACCTACCATGTATTCAATTGTGAAAGCAGAACGACATGTCACATTTTTATTCAACGCAGGTGTTAATAGATGAATAATATAGATGATAAACGTATATATTGCATTGTGGATTGTGTGTATAAGAGGATTCTTCCAGGGTTGAAATGATAATTGATAAAGTGCCGAGGCAAACAAGTGGCAAAAATAAAATGCAGTGGCAATCATCTTTGATGTGCATTGGGTTAGGAGAGGTAGAACATCTCCAGATAGATAGATAGACAGATAGATATCAACAAAGATAGATAGATAGATAGATAGATAGATAGATAGATATCAACAAAGAGATAGATAGATAGATAGATAGATATCAACAAAGAGATAGATAGATAGATAGGAACAAATTGAGATAGATATGAACATATATATTGATAGATATGAACAGATTGAGATAGATAGGAACAGACTTAGAGAGGAACAGATTGAGATAGATAGATAGATAGATATGAAAATATAGATAGATAGATAGATAGATAAGAACAGACTTAGATAGATAGATAGATAAGAACAGACTTAGATAGATAAATAGATAGATAGATAGATATGAGCAGGTGAAGGTGTATATGAACAGGTTGAGATAGATATGAACATATATATATATATATATATATATATATATATATATAGATAGATAGATAGATAGATAGATAGATAGATGGATAGAAAGATATGAACAGACTGAGAAAATGTCATATTTTTATTCAAATCTCCCCTGAAAATTAAATATCGAAATTAAATGACCCATGCGGTGTTGATGGGCCGTTAAACAAACAAATCAAATCAATAAATCAATATTTGCCAAAGGCATTTGCGCGTAAGAGAATGTAACAAAACCGACTGGAATTCGAACTCGGCTCACCGATTTCTCATCCAGAGCCGCCATCCATTACACCAACCGCACATCCACGTAAATGCATATAGGAAGAATTAAAGAAGAAAAAAAGAAAGAAAGAAATGTAGAAGCAAAATCTGCTGAAGAAAAACATATACTGAATGCGTGAAGATAAGTAACAGAAGAATCAAGCTGGCCACGTTGGAGTTAAATCGTCTTTGATTAGTCATGTCTGGCCTGTTGCCGAATAAGGTTACATAGAATCTATCCATTAGTTATGCCTGAATAAATCACACCACCGTTGCCCATGAACAACCGATAACATCACATCACTGATTATGCTTGGCCGAGTTTCGTCCAACATACATATCTGTGTGTGTCCGTGTGTGTGTCCGTGTGTGTGTCCGTGTGTGTGTCCGTGTGTGTGTTTAAGAGAGAGCAAGAGAGAGTAAAGAGAGTGAGAAAAGGGTGGGTAACAAGAAGAAGTGAAAGAAGGAAAAGAAAAATCTTAAAAAAGAAAAGTTTGAACAGAGAAAAAAGAAATTTAAGTCTAAGAGAGAGGGGGCAAAGTGAGTGAAAGAGAGACAGGGGCTAAAGTGAGTGAAAGTGAGAGGGGCTAAAGTGAGTGAAAGAGAGAGGAGCAAAGTGAGTGAAAGAGAGAGGGGGCAAAGTGAGTGAAAGAGACAGGGGCTAAAGTGAGTGAAAGAGAGAGGGGCTAAAGTGAGTGAAAGAGAGAGGGGGTAAAGTGAGTGAAAGAGAGAGGGGGTAAAGTGAGTGAAAGAGAGAGGGGGTAAAGTGAGTGAAAGAGAGAGAGGCTAAAGTGAGTGAAAGAGAGAGGGGGTAAAGTGAGTGAAAGAGAAAGGGGGTAAAGTGAGTGAAAGAGAGAGGTAAATCGACTGAGACAAAAATAGAGAAAGAGGAGTAAATCAAGAGAGAGAAAGAGTTAAAGAGAGAGAGAGAGAGAGAGAGAAGTAAAGCGCGTTAATGAAGGGTAAAGGTAAAGAGAGAGACTGGGCGAAAGATACGTGAGTGAGCGAAAGAGAGAAGTAAAGACAGAGAGGGGTAAAGCCAGTGAGCGTAAGAGAGAAGTAAAGAGAGACAGCGTGGTAAAGCGAGAGAAAAAGCGAGTGAGCGAAGTAAAGAGGGAGAAGTGAGCGAAAGAGAGAAGTAAAGAGAGAGAGTGGTAAAGCGAGTGAGCGTAAGAGAGAAGTAAAGAGAAACAGGGTGGTAAAGCGAGAGAAAAAGCGAGTGAGCAAAGTAAAGAGGGAGAAGTGAACGAAAGAGAGAAGTAAAGAGAGAGAGGGGTAAAGCGAGTGAGCGTAAGAGAGAAGTAAAGAGAGACAGCGTGGTAAAGCGAGAGATAAAGCGAGTGAGCGAAAGAGCGAAGTAAAGCGGGAAAAGTGAACGAAAGAGAGAAGTAAAGAGAGAGAGGGGTAAAGCGAGTGAGCGCAAGAGAGAAGTAAAGAGAGAGAGAGAAAGAGAGAGTGGAAGAATGAGAGAAAAAGAAACAATAAAGAAAAAAGAAAAAGGAAAGAAAAAAATAAAGTGGGTTTTGAGAAAAAAGGAAAGAGAAGGAAAGCGATGAAAAGCGCGTGCGAGAAAGATAGTGAAACAGAAGAGAGATACACAGGCTCGTATTAGGTTGGTGCAAAAACAATGTCGTTTTTTCACGTATTTTTAACGTCAAAAACGACATTATTTTTGCACCAACCTAATAAATATGGGAATTGGCGAAAGAGAGGGTGAAGATAGAGAAAGAGATAAACAATGAGAGAAAGAAAGGTGAATGTATTAGGTTGGTGCAAAAATAATGACGTAATAATGTCGTTTTTTGACGTATTTTTTAACGTCAAAAAACGACATTATTACGTCATTATTTTTGCACCAAGCTAATAGATGTAAGAAGCGAGAGAAAAGTGATATAACAAAAGAGAGAGAGAGAGAGAGAGAGAGAGAAGCAAAGGGATGTACGAGAGACTTAGAAAAAGATCAAACAACTATGGAATTTTGTGATCAATTATTGAACATAAACGTTTTGACCGAGTGAGCAGAGGTCATTTGGTTTGAGACCTTCATTACATATACATTATAAGCATCAACCAAATTGGGAACGACAAGTTGGGCGACAATGGCTACAGTCGAATAAATTTTGATGAAGTTAAATGAAAATGTTGTTATGGTGAGAGATGAGGTTGGAATAAAGAAGGAGAGTAAGGGTTGATGGATAGAAGAAGATAAGGAATTAGAGTATACAGAAATGATTGGAATGTATAGGAAGAGTAAGGGTTTGGAGTACAAAGAGAGAATAAAGGTTAGAATGTGGATGGAGAGTAAGGGGTGTAGTATAGAGGGAGCGTATAGGTTAGAATGTAGAGGGAGAGTAAGGGTTAGAATGTAGGGGGAGAGTAAGGGTTAAGATGCACAAGAAGAGTAAATGCTAGAGTATATAAAGAGAGCAAGGGTTAACAATCGGAGAACCGAGTTCGAATTCCAGTCAAATCCATTACATTCATTTACGTGCTAATACTCTTGAGAAAGGTATGAATCCTCATCTTCTCCCAGCTATGGGTAAATAGCAGGACAGACCGGGTTCTATAACTTTGGATGGCAACTGGTTTATTGTAGAAAGGAATGGCAACCTACTGCGGGAAAAAATCTGCCTTGTCAGTCATGTATCTTTCGATACAAAATCGCCTAAGCGTGTATCACACATGGCACATAATTGAACGGTTAAATCATATAGGAAGAGTAAGGTTTAGAGTATAGAGGGAGAGTAAGGTTTAGAAAGTATTGGAAGAGCAAGGGTTGAAGTATGGAGGGATGTAAGGGTTATAATGTTCGGGGAGAGTAAGGGAGAGAATGTATAAGAAGAGTAATGGTTTGAGTATAGAAGGTGAATAGTGGTTATAAATAGAGGAAGAGTAAGGGTTGGTATATGCTGCAAGTATAAATGTTGGAGTATAAATAGAGAGTAAGGGTTAGAATGTATAGGAAGAGTAATGATTGGAGTATAGAGGGAGAGTCGTGGTTAGAACGTATTGGAAGAGTAAAGATTGGAGTATAGATGGAGAGTAAGGGTTGGAATGTATAGGAAGAGTAAGGATTGGCGTATAGAGGGATAGTAGTGGTTAGAACGTATTGGAAGAGTAAAGGTTGGAGTATAGATGGAGAGCGAGGATTAAAATGTACAGGAACAGTAAGGTTTGCTTCATAGAAAGAGAGTAAGGGTTAAAATGCCAAGGAATAGTAACCACTGGAGTATAGACGGTGAGCAGGTTTTGAAGAGTTAAGTAGGCTAGGGTTGTATCGTAGATTATGGGTAACTAACGGTGTTTTTGTCTAAAGTTCTTGTTGGTTTGAGAATTGGAATTGCAATTAATGTTCCTTGCGTCTCTCTCAAAATATGATACAAGAGTGGAATGATCATTTTAAGACAGTAAATATCTGAAGTCGATTCCCAAGTAACAGGATGAAGTATTCTCATTAGACTTCTTTAGTTTTTCAGCGGGAATTTGGGAAGGTAAGATTTGCCCGTGGGAGAGTAAGGATTCCTTAACCCCCCCTTCAGGGATTTAGCATGAAACAGAAATAAGACATGGGATAATTCATCTTCTGACATGACGCGTATAAAATCTAAAAACAATACTCCGATATACCTCATGAAAACAATAGCGACATAGATAGATAGATAGATAGAGAGAGAGATATGAAAAGAATGAATATATATATATATATATATATATATATATATATATATATATATATAGATAGATAGATAGATAGATAGATAGATAATGAACAGAATGAAATAGATAGATAGATAGATAGATAGATAGATAGATATGAACAGAATGACATAGATAGATAGATAGATAGATAGATAGATAGATAGATAGATAGATAGATAGATAGATATGAGCAGAATGAAATAAATAGATAGATAGATAGATAGATAGATAGATAGATAGATAGATAGCTTCGTAATGATGCAGACAATTGGCCGAACAATTCTGAATATAATATAGATATTTCATTTTAAATCTTCAGACAATATCAAGTAGACCGGAAAACGTAATAAAAGTGTGAGGTATTGATTGATTTTGTTTTTACAGCTTGCCAACCTTTTGCAGGTTATTTAAAGCCGGGAAATATTTTTAGATTTCCAAATTTTCGAGATCATTATGATATACCGATACATGTCCTACCATTTAATCCATAGTTGCGGGGAGAAGAGTTGGATTCATACCTTTGCCATTGGTATCTGCGCGTAAATGAATATAACAAACCCGACTAGAATTAGAACTCAGCTCACCTTTTACCAATTTCGAGCTGTCGTCATTTACACCGTCCGCACATACAACCTTAGTGCATCTGGTATTCCCAATCAGTCTCACATCTAGGCACGACATTGCTTAACTTCGATGATCGTACAGAACATTCAGTGTGATAGGATAATATCGAGCAGGCCGGAGAACGTAGCAGTAATGAAATGTGTGAGAAAGACGGGCGATATTAAACTATAACGGCAAGGAATCGGAAGAAGTTTAAGCAAGATTCTATGGACAGAATTTATTCATGATGTTTGAAAAACTCGAATATGAGAATAAAGTCAGCCGGTAAAAACAAAAAAAAAAAAAAAAGGAAAAGTGAAGCGAACCGCCAGCATTGTTCGCATGTAACCGTCGGATAATGCCGCTAATGACAAGCGGGACACAATTTTATTTGTCGCACGCTTTGACGAAGGCAGCAGCATCTCAGCTTTGACAATGGAAAGCGACTCTCGGCTCAAACACCGTTCCGTTAACGTGTCGCCATCTTCCCTTTCGTTGCCTTTTAACCAATCAGCACGTGATAGGGCGGGCGTCAAATCTGAAACAGACACGTGTCATCGCCTGATTGGTTCCCCACGTAACACACCCCGGCTGTCAGTGAAGGTCAGATAGAGTAAACGTGACAATTTCTCATCTCTTCGATGTTAAAAGCGTTCTCGGTTTTACAAGTACCAATTTATCTCAAGAACTTTTTTTTTTTTTTTCTCGCTTAATCTCTGAATAGAACGTGTGTCATCGAAATTCATTGATCCAGCTGTTCGAAGAAAAATCACTGACTTAAAGATACAAAAGACTGACTGCGAGGGCTCTAACCGCGAGGTTCTCACCTCTAAACTAAATCAACTAAGTTCATATTTATTTCCTGAATTTTATGTAAAATAATTTTATAATCATATATAATATATATAATTTCCCTGTTTATTAACCCGATCTCCGGCGTTGCGTGTATATCCGTTATACCGAAAGTCTCCATTTCAGACACAGACGAATAAACACGTCCAAAAATTAACGTTCAAAAAACAGCTACAGACGTGTTTATATGTCGATCTTGATTCTTTTTATGTCCTTTTGAGTTTGAAATGAGTTCATTTGTAAACTCATATATCTGGTAAATAGGTATTAGCCACCGCTCGGGTACTTCAAGGTACCTCAGTTTCTTAGTTACTATATTAAAAACAAATTTAAAAAAATCATCGGAAAAGGAAACATTTTCCCCAAAATAATTGACTTGGAAAGGGTTAAGGATACTCAGTCGTAACAACATAGAATATATAAATGAGAAAATTTTGATAGCAGACACGGAAAGAAAGCTACAGAAACCCCATAGAATGTAGTGAAGGAAAGCGAAAAGAAAGGATTAAACATTAACTGCAAGAAGACAGAATCCATGGTTGTTATAGCAAAAGGATAAGTCCAAAGTGCGAATTACAAATTGAAGGTACCAAAATCAATCAAGTGCTGAAATTTAAATATCTGGGAAATGTTTTAACAGAGGACGGAAAGAGTGACACCGAGATCCGAAGACGTATTGAGATATCCAAAGAAGCATTTAAAAGCTAAACAGAGTATTAAGAAATAGGAAAATTTCAGATAGAGTATAAACTGAGAGAACTAGAAGTCCTACCAGGATTTATTATTAGCTGCCACAATCTTAACAATATAAGATATGCAGATGACATAGTGTTGATAGCAGACACAGAAAGAAAGCTACAAAAGATTCCTACAGAAGATAGTGAAGAAAGCGAAAAGAAAAGATTAAACATCAACAGCAAGAAGATAGAATGCATGGATGTTAGCAAAAAGCATGACCCAATGGGCGAATTGAAAATCGGAAATGCCAAAACCAAACATGCACAAAAATTTAAATATCTGGGAAGTTTTCTAACAGAGGACGGAAAGTGCGACATTGAAATCCGAAGTGGCATTGGGATAGTGAAAGGTGCCTTCCAAAAACTAAGCAGAGTATTAAGAAATAGAGAAAAAAAAACTTAGCTAGAATCAAGGAAAAGAGTGCAGAACTGTTCCGTGATATCTGTCCCCCTGTATGGCAGTGAGCGTTTGACAATCTCCTCAACGATGAAGAAGAAACTTGAAGCAACAGAAATGTGGTTTTACAGAAGGATGCTGAGGATAACATGGGCTGATTATGTGAGTAAATACAAAGTTTTAGAAAAAATGGAGACAAAAAAAAAAGAAACTTATACTTGACATCAGGAGGAGACAGTTGAAATTTCTAAGGCACATAATGAGGAAAGAGGGCTTGGAAAATCTGATACTCACAAGACAGATTGAAGTCAAGAGGGACAGAGGAAAACAACAGATAACTTAGTGAGACTAAGTAAATGGTCAGCGGAACGTGATTTTGGAGAAATAACAAAAAGACAAAATTTATTAAAAACTAAAAAGGAAAGGAAATTTTGGAGAGCCGTGATCGCCTACATCTTGAGGGGACTTGATAAATAGTGATCTTATAAGCGTAGCTTAGATGGGTCACAAAGCCAAAAAATATGGGGCACCCAGTGTGGATCGAACTCACTCGTAATTATTCAAGCGAGACAAGCTCCCTAAACATTACACCGCCTCGAGGTTCCCAAAAATGATTTTCTACGCGCAGCTTAGACGTGGCACAAGGCCGAAAGCATAGGGCACTCAGTGAGGAGTGAACTCACTACTCACTAGTAATGATCCTAGCGAGACAAGCTTACTAAGCATTACACTGTATCGAGATGCCCAAAAGAATAATTATTTTCAGAGGGTAGATTAGATGCGGCACAAGACCGAACATTTGGAGCACCCAGTGAGGATCGAAGTCACTATCGAGTCGTAAAAGATCTAGCGAAAGATCAAGCTTGCTAAACATTACACCACATCGAAGAATCCTTAGGGAGGGGGGCTCGGTATATAAAAAGGAAGTTGTAGAACCCATGAGTTTAGCGTAGAAAAAAGTGAAACCAATAATTTGGCAGACAATATGGACTCCAGCATTCAAACTAGATCTGATCTTTCCTAACACTTCATCCAATTTAATTACAACTTTTTTTCTTTAAAACATTTCATTAAATTAATTCTTTTAATATTCATTTTGAATAATGTTGCTTTGGCTCATATTCAGTAGCGTAACTAGAAGGGAGTGGTCCGGCCTCGTCGGCAATTTTATGGGGGCAACACTTTTGGGTCCACTGTATAACCCTGTATAGAAAAAGCAAGAAAAGCTACTTTCTGAAGTAATGAATTTTTATTTATTTATTAATCAAGCCGATTTTTTATCACTATCGTTATTTTTAGTGGATACCCATAGTTAAGTAGACGCTCAGTTTACTTTGTAAACAGTATATTTATTTTTCGTTCAGCGGCCTGGTTATTCGAGAAATATAAAATGAAAATTGCCAGCGCGCGTTCTCCTTTGATAAGATTTCTCGAATATCCAGACCGACGAACAAAAAATAAATATAATCTTTTTTGAAATATGGCCACCCACTAAAATCGACGATCAAATGTTAAAAAAATACTTTGTAGAAAGCAGTCGTTTTCATTTTAGAAATAAAGATGTTCCTGTTTTCGTAAAAAAAAATTTACTTTTTTTCATACATGATTTTATTTTTGTTTAACTGATACTTTTAAAGTTTAAGTATGTTTGGTGTGTAATTAAAACTTACTTTAATATATTTGAGTATGTGCAAGTAATATTATAATGGTATAGAAACTAGTTAATATCTATCTATCTATCTATCTATCTATCTATCTATATATATATATATATATATATATATATATATATATATATATAAATAAAAGGCTCAAACACTAATATTCCAAGGTTATAATTTATTACATTGGAATCGTAATCACGATCCAATTGATCAGACCTACAAATTAAAAAAAAAATATTCTTTTTTGAAGTTCTTTTTGAATTTGTAGGTCTGATGAATTGGATCGTGATTACGATTCCAATGTAATAAAATATATCCATGCAATATTAGTATTTGAGCATTTTATATTATAGTCTTACTCTGTCCTGGACATTGACTTCTACCTGGATTCTATCCCTTTGAGAATTTATATATATATATATATATATATATATATATATATATATATATATATATATATATATATACCACTAATCTTATCTATCTATCTATCTATCTATCTATCTATCTATATATATATATATATATATATGCATACATAAATATATATATATATATATATATATATATATATATATATATATATGTATGTATATATAAATTGATATAACATATCACATATTGTGTTCTCAATGTCATTTAAAAAAGATATTAAGTATTAAAATCCGAGTCGCGCTAGCCGTGAATATATATATATATATATATATATATATATATATATATATATATATATATATATGAGATATGTATATTTAGGCAACATATCTTCATTCAAGCATGTTTCATTGAATAATATAGACATATTGTGTCTACTTAGTTTTATTCTGATCCTTTCCATTTGTCTATTCAGTTTCTTGGTGTTCAGATGAAATTCATCAAGGAAGACTTTCGACCTTTTCTACGATCATCTTCAGGGGCAAATTACAAAGTCAAACTTATTTAGCGTGAAATCATTTCTAATGTATTTTTATAGTAAAATTATTTCTAATATATTTTAGCGTAAAATCATTTCCATTACAGTGTTATATTAAAATAATTTCCAATGTATTTTTATAGAAAAACATTTCCAATATATTTTTACCGAAATAAATCCAAATGCATTTTTTAGAAAATCATTTCCACTGTATATTTTTAGTAAAAACATTTCTACTGTATTTTCATCGTAAAATCATTTCTGAAGCATTTTATAGTGAAATCAATCCCAGTAAATTTTTTAGAAAAAATAATTCTAATTTATTTTTTTCGTGAAATAATTTCTAATTTTTTTTCATAGTAAAGTCTTTCTATTATATTTTATAGTAACATCATTTCTAATGAATTAATATAATAAAATCAATTATAATGTATTTTATAGGAAAATATTTTGCATTGCATTTTTATTGTATCTTATTTCCTATGCACTTTGATACAAAAAGCACCTTTTTAATCATTTAACCCGCAAGAAAGGCAATAAAGTTACTAAAACGCGAGGAATTACTGATAGTAAAAGAACATGAGAAAATAAATATCTGTTTAGGAGAGAGAATAAAAAAAGAACAAGAATTAAGAAGATATCGATTAACGCTGAACTTAAATTTTTGAAGAACCAAGTTGACTGGGAAACAAGAAGCCGGAAGAGAGGTCAACAAGAGAGAAGTGTGAGGGAAGAAACTGTTAGCATAGAACTTACGGTTACATCAAGCCATTTCAACGGTAAAATTATTTCATTCGTATAAATATTACAAATAATGATTTTATAATTGAAAAAAGGGTAATTGTAATATTTTTTAAAGGATATTGCTTAACCGGAATGGGTATATTTGTAATCAATTCCTCAATGTACTTTCGGCCATCATTAGCACTTAAAGAATTACTTTTATGCAATGTTCGTTTTTCATTTGCAGATATCAGGTTTCCCAGTGTTCACATGGATTTTCGTGTCGCCGATTTTTTTTTATTTAAATATATTTAGTATGCCGGTTCTGAAATTTTATATCATATATATATATATATATATATATATATATATATATATATATATATATAAAGATATAAAATTTCAGAACGTGCATAATAAATAACATTTCAATAAAAAAAACTATATAATTAGTATGCCCATTCTGAAATTTTATATCATTACACATACACACATTATATATATATATATATATATATATATATATATATAATGACATAAAAATTCAGAACGGGGATACTAAATATATTTCAATAAAAAATATATATTTAGTATGCCCGTTGTGAAATTTTATATCACTATATATATATATATATATATATATGTGTGTGTGTGTGTGTGTGTGTGTGTGTGTGTGTGTGTATATGATTATTTATTTAAAAAATATAACATAAACATGTTATAAAATCACTACAAAAATAGCCATTTTGTTTCAACACCTCCGGTGTCTTATCAAGTGATTGATAAAACACTAGAGGTGTTGAAACAAAATGGCTATTTTTGTAGTGATTTTATAACATGTTTATGTTATATTTTTTAAATAAATAATTATATCTGCTCTACTCTGTATTGATCACTCTTTCAAGAATAGTATGGTGTATACGGAATAAAATCCAATAACCAACAAATACTATTATTGAAAAAGTGCTCTATACAGAGTAGAGCAGATATAATTATTTATTTAAATATATATATATATATATATATATATATATATATATATATATATATATATATATATATATATATATACATAACATTTCAGAACGGGCATACGAAATATATTTCAATAAAAAAAAGAAAATTTGCTTTGTTCATATCATATTCTACACTGCCTTAAACAGGTATTGAACTCACACTGTCACTGGATCTAACCTTAAAGACACATGGCACAGTGGATAAAGGCGTGGTTAGATCCCTGTGACAGGACCCAAAGAGATTTGAGTTCAATACCTGGTTAAGGCAGTGGAGAACATGGAGAGGGGAATTAACAGGAGATAACTGAGAAATGACATCTGTTAAACATGTCACGAGGAACTAGAACAGCCTATGCCAGCGCGCGAAATAAAGGGTTCAGTTCGACATCCCAACCAAATGAAGAAGGCCGCAGCGTACAATGGGCGAAACGTTGTGATAAATATGGCAATAAAGATGAGGACAATAGTCTGAATAATGTAAATAGTGTACATAATACCTCATCTCAGACATATATATATACACATATATATATATATATATATATATATATATATATATATATATATATATATATATATATATATAATGTGTAAACAATTTCGACCTTTAGGAATTCATGGGACGAAACATGTCACAAGATATTTTTCCACATTACCAATATTTTTCTTGATATATAAAAATATACACACACACATAAACACCCCCCACACACATACACACACACACACACACACACATATATATATATATATATATATATATATATATATATATATATATATGATTTAATTATAGTGGTAAAGGCTTTGTGCAGAACCAACCACACTTTTTGTGGTTCACCGTGTGCTAGAAGGTCCGCTAACGATCATCCGATGGTTTTGAATTCTCCTAGACCAGTTGCCAACCAAGGTGATGGTACTCAGTCTGTCCTGCTATTTACCCATAGCTTGGGGGAGAAGAAAAGGATCCATACCATTCCGAAGAGAATGTAACAGATTCGACTGGATTTTTTCGATTCCTCAATCCGAGCCGCTATCAACTCCACTATCATGACTCCTCTATTCTTTATATGTATATATATATATATATATATATATATATATATATATATATATATATATATATATATATATATATATGTGTGTGTGAGTGATTTACCAAAGCTGGAGCCTGACATATTTCTCGATAGGAATTTTGATGTCAAACATTCCTTTTCGCACAAGGTCCGACCTATTGTGTTTAATATTCACCCAAATTAATTAAATAAATTGTTAAGGAAGGTAATTATGCAGAAAAATACATATTTGCTGTGTAAAATAAACGCATTTTCCATTAGTAGACTAAGAAATTATTGATCACTATTGAGCTCCCTACATATATATATATATATATATATATATATATATATATATATATATATATATATATATATATATGATTGTATGTATGTATGTATATATATACATAGACACACACATATATGAGTAGTAATTGGTATCGAAAAACCAAAGCGGGTCGGGCTTCCGTGAATGCAGTCCTGAATGAGAAACTGAGCTGTGATCACATAATTGGATGAGGTTAAAAGGTTTCAATACAGATTCAATGGGAGAGATGAAGAGGAGAAGGAGGAGTGGGTCAATCTAGAAGTGGAGGTGATCAGAGAATTCCTTGGAATGGAGGCTCTCCTTTTTTATCGTGACTGCACAGAGAGAAAAAAACGATTTTATTCCTTGAATTACCCCGTCTCCCTCTCTTTCTTGCTACACACACACACACACACACACACACACATATATATATATATATATATATATATATATATATATATAGAAATATGTATGTGTGTGTGTCTGTTTGTGTAATTTAAGTCAGACAATATATAACATGAATAGTTTATATCAGGACATGTATACATGTATATATATATATATATATATATATATATATATATATATATAGCCCGTTCGTGCTTCTCTGTAGTCGCGCTAACATGTACAGATTTATTATGACAAAAACAAAAATACGTGTTATGATTAAATTTTGCTCTCGTCGAAATATCCTCCTTTAGCCTTTATTATTGCAGAAAAAATTGTTGGCATTCGTTGCAAAATGTTCCCAAAGTATAAGATTG
>OZ010609.1:20745505-20775505 GCA_963932145.1 Acanthosepion lycidas | reverse complement strand
AAGAAAAGAATAAATGAAAAAGAAAGAAAGAAAGAAAGAAAGAAAGAAAGAAAGAGAGAGAGAAAGAAAAAAGAATCTAAAAAGCAAAAAAATAAGGGAAAGAAAAGTAAAAGGTTGGAAGGAAAAACGATGAAGAAAAAAAAGAAGAGAAGTCATCGTAAACAATGAAAAGATTAAGTAAGAAAGAAAGAAAGAAAGAAAGAAAGAAAGAAAGAAAGAAAGAAAGAAAGAAAAAAGAATCTAAAAAGCAAAAAAAAAAAGGAAAAGAAAAGTAAAAGGTTGGAAGGAAAAACGATGAAGAAAAAAAGAAGAGAAGTCATCGTAAACAATGAAAAGATTAAGAAAGAAAGAAAGAAAGAAAGAAAGAAAGAAAGAAAGAAAGAAAAAAGAATCTAAAAAGCAAAAAAAAAGGGAAAGAATAGTAAAAGGTTAGAAGGAAAAACGATGAAGAAAAAAAGAGAAGTCATCGTAAACAATGAAAAGATAAAGTCAAAAAGAAAGAAAGAAAGAAAGAAAGAAAGAAAAAAGAATCTAAAAAGTAAAAAAAAAAAAGGAAAAGAAAAGTAAAAGGTTGGAAGGAAAAACGATGAAGAAAAAAAGAAGAGAAGTCATCGTAAACAATGAAAAGATAAAGTCAAAAAGAAAGAAAGAAAGAAAGAAAGAAAGAAAGAAAGAAAGAATGAAAGAAAAGATTCTGAAATTCAAAATAAAAGTAACGGAAATCCCCTAAGAAGCTTGAATCCTTACAAGAAATGATGCAACAAAAAAAGCTTTAACACGCGCACCTGCATATATTTGTAGACATTGGGGTGCTGAAAAGTTCCCTGTTTAATCAAATGTCCAATTCTTTTTTTTTAAATTTAAGTGCTGTCCCCATCTTCGTTGTCATATTCACGACGCTTCGGTCGTTGTACGATCCAGCCTTCTTCAGTATCTGTCTATATTTCTGAGATGAGTTATTGTAATTATTTAAAATATTTACATTTTTAGGACTGCTGTCATCATCTTTATTTCCATATTCACGATATTTCTGTCGTTGCACGCTCCGGCCTTCTTCAGGTGATTGGAATTTCGATCTAAGATACGTAGATGACACGTTTATACTCTGGCCACATCAGGAAGATGTCCAGCTACTACATTCCTGGTTATATTAATATCTCGAACAGATCATGGGTTCAAGACATTCGTATACCGCAAAAAAATATTCACCGGACAATGCCTCAACTTTTTGCCGAAACGTCGTGAATATGGCAATAAAGATGAGGACAACAGTCCGAAAAATGTAAATAATTACAATACCTCATCTCAGAAATTTAGACAAATCTGAAGAAGGCTGGAGCATATAACGGCCGAAACGTCGTGAATATAGCAATAAAAATGAAGACAACAGTTCGAACAATGTAAATAATTAAAATACCTCATCTCAGAAATTTAGACAAGTCTGAAAAAGGCTGGAGCGTACAACGGCCGAAACGTCGTGAATATGGCAATAAAGATGAAGACAACAGTTCGAACAATGTAAATAATTAAAATACCTCATCTCAGAAATTTAGACAAGTCTGAAAAAGGCTGGAGCGTACAACGGCCGAAACGTCGTGAATATGGCAATAAAGATGAAGACAACAGTTCGAACAATGTAAATAATTACAATACCTCATCTCAGAAATTTAGACAGGTCTGAAAAAGGCTGGAGCGTACAACGGCCGAAACGTCGTGAATATGGCAATAAAGATGAAGACAACAGTCCGAACAATGTAAGTAATATAAATAATTGCAACGTCTTAGAAATATAGACAGATCGTGAAAAAGACCGGAGCGTATAATGGTCGAAACGTGGTGAATATGACAATAAAGATGAGGACAAGAGTCCGAACAATGTAAGTAATGTAAATATTTACAATACCTCATCTCAGAAATATAGACAGATACCCCTGCATATATAAAACCAATCATGTACACATACACAAATACACATGCATAAATATAGTCCCCCCGCCACACTCACAACACTTCTCTCGCTCTCTTTCTCTCGCTCTCTTTCTCTCTTTCAGTAAATAAGTTTTCATCAACTGTGGTCGATGTTGAAACATTATAGAAGCATTTTATAGGAATTATTTGTATATTTTTCATAGTTTCCTGATAGAAGTTTTTATAATAATAAAATAAAATTAATATAGCAATTTTTATGTAATTTTTTTTTTTTTTAGAAATGTTTTCATAAAAGTGTTTAATGAAAAAATATTGAATATCTTTAAAATATTTTAAGAAAATTTTCAAAGGTATTTTTAAAAAATTTATATATTCATAGAAATTTATAAATAGGTTTCTTTTTATAGAATCAACAAAATATTTGGAAATGGCGTTTATTTTATTTTTAAGATTTTTAAATTTTAAAATTTAGGGCAAAGTTTAAAGCAAACGTTAAAACAAATTCATTGCTGAATAGTTTTTTTACGGTTTATCAACCCTTTGCATGTTATTTAAGGTCAGAAAATATTTTTAGAGCGTAAGAATTTTTTTGAGATAATAATCGTTTAGTAATACAAGTTTTACTAATTCATCCATAGCGGGAAGGGGAGAAAGGTGAATTCATGCATAATCAGAATTTGATAAACAAAGAAGAAATTATAATGTTGATATAAAGTTGATATCAATTCTACGTTACAATCAATATATAAACTGATCCCTCACTTTGTGGCCACGGTAGTTTCTATACATTTCTATTCCAGAGAATGTAAATAAATCTAATAGATATGCCTGTGTAGCTAATCAGTATTTTATTGATTGATTCATTCATTTTCTATGGGTTATCAACAAATAAGAAATTATAATATGGATATAAAGTGGGTGATCAATTCTGTATTACAATCACTACATAAAATGATCCCTCACTTTGTGGCCAGAGTAGTTTCTATACGTTTCTATTCCAGAGAATGTAAATAAATCTAATAGATATGCCTGTGTAGCTAATCAGTATTTCATTGATTGATTCATTCATTTTCTATGGGTTATCAACAAATAAGAAATTATAATATGGATATAAAGTGGGTGATCAATTCTGTATTACAATCACTACATAAAATGATCCCTCACTTTGTGGCCAGAGTAGTTTCTATACGTTTCTATTCCAGAGAATGTAAATAAATCTAAAAGACATGCCTGTGTAGCTAATCAGTATTTCATTGATTCATTCATTCATTATGTACAGCTTATCAACAAACAAGAAATTATAATGTTGATATAAAGTTGGGGATCAATTCTGTATTAAAAGCACTACATAAAATGATCCCTCACTTTGTGGCCAGAGTAGTTTCTGTACATTTCTATTCCAGAGAATGTAAATAAATCTAAAAGACATGCCTGTGTAGCTAATCAGTATTTCATTGATTGATTGATTCGTTTTCTACGGCTTATCCAACTTTTGCAGGTTATTTAAGGCCAGAAAATATTTTTAAATGTAAGAATTGTAGGGTGGGTATAATAATGATTTTGTGATACAAGTCTTACTAATTAACCCATAGCTACCGGATAAGATGTGGGTTCATGCCTTTTCCAAGGGTATTTGAGCGTAAGTGAATACAACGAAACAACCGGAATTTGAACACGTCTCTCCAATTAACAATTCCGAGCCATTTTCTATTACACTAACCGCATATCCAAGCTTACAGCTTCCTGGTATTCCCAAATGGTCACCCATCTAGGTACTGACGAGGCCCGATGTTGCTTAACATCGGTGTTTCAACTTGTTGCGGACGTAAGAATCAAGAAAATGTTTAAATTTAAGACAGAATTGCATTGCCCAACTATATTTAGTTGCAGAGAGGGAGAGAGAGAGAAATAAAGGAAAAGATAGAAAGAGAGAGAGAAAGAGATAAAGAGAGAGAAATAAAGGGAAAGATAGAAAGAGAGAGAGAGAGGAAGAGATAAAGAGATAGAGAGAGAGAAATAAAGGAAAAGATAGAAAGAGAGAGAGAAAGAGATAAAGAGAGAGAAATAAAGGGAAATATAGAAAGAAAGAGAGAAAGAGAAAAGAGAGAGATAGAAAGAGTGAGAAAGAGATAGAGAGAAAAAGTGAGAGAAAAAAGAGAGAGAAAGAGAATGAGAGAAAGAATTATATAAAGAGAGAAAGTGATAGAGAGAGATAAATAAAGATAGAACTAGAAAGAGGAGACAAAGAGATAAAGAGAGAAATAAGTAGCGATATAGAAAGAGAGAGATAAAGAAAGTAATAAAGAGAGAAACAGAGAGAGAAATAAAGAGAGAAATAGAAAGAGAAAAAGAGAAAAATGGCGAAAGGAATAAAGAAAGAAAAGAGACAGAAATAAAGAGAGAAAAATAAGGAGAGAAAGAGAAAGAGAGAAAGACATAGAGAAAGAAAGTGATAGAGAAAAAGAAAGAAATAGAGAGAGAGAGATGGAAAAAGAGAGAAGGAAGAGACATGAAGAACTCGAGAAGAAAAAAGGTAGGAGATGGTGCTGAAAAGCCCAACTTAAAAAAAACAAACAATGTTTAGTCTTTTAATCAAATTTTGAAAGTGGTTTGAACCGACAACTTTTCAGCCCATTACGTGTATAATGTAACAATTCTTTTGCTTTGTTTTTCTGAAAAGATCTAATTTATCCGTACATATACATATATATCGATCCAAGAATAACACACGTGATCACAGACATGCAGAAGTTCCAGATGTATAAGAGGGTCTTTCCAACAAACTGTATACCTACGTAATTAGGCACATCTTCAGCGTGAATAATAATAATAATAATAATAATAATAATAATAATAAGAAGAAGAAGAAGAAGAAGAAGAAGAAGAAGAAGAAGAAGAAGACTGGATGATGGTATGCGTCAAGGAACATGAAAGTAGTAAGCGTCTTTACTCCGTAATGAAAGAAGCCAACAAATTCAAACTGGAGCTTCAAATGGGCGTAGAGATGCAACTACAGCACAATACACCGACTGAAACTGCAAAATACTTGAAAAAGACAGCAAAGACGAATGCAACCGACCAGATACAGAAGCGATGGCAAGATAAACCGCTTCATGGCCAATACTCTGCCCGTATCAACCAAGCTGATGTAGACAAAACCCGTACCCATCAGTGGCTACGCAGTGCAGGGTTGAAAGCGGAAACTGAAGGTTTTATCCTTGCTGCGCAGGACCAATGCTTGCTAACTAGGAATTATCAAGCACATATACTAAAATATTGTGTCAGCCCAAAAAATTAGATTCTGTGATAATTATCCAGAAACGATTGATCATCTTGTATCAGGTTGCACGATGTTGGCACCCACTGAATATAAAACCCGACATGACAGAGTGGGCCAATATCTGCACTGGAAAATCTGCAACTTCTACGGGAAGGAAACTGAAAGAAACTGGTACCAACACCACCCAGACCCGGTTACGGAGATAGGACCTGTTACAATTCTATGGGACTACACAATTCACACTGACAGAACAATCAAGGCCAACCGCCCAGATATTGTTATTAAAGACCACAAACAAAAACGGTGCCTCCTTATTAATATGGCAGTTCCTGCTGACTGCAATGTATCTTTGAAGATATTCAAAAAGCTGTCAAAATACAAGGACCTTGAAATAGAGGTCTCGAAAATGTGGCATATGGGAACATCAACAATCCCTGTTGTAGTTGGAGCCCTAGGACTGGTTGGAAAAGATTGCAGTAGACTAATTGAAGGGCTTCCTGGAAGTTCATGCCTCAAGGAGATACAACAAATTGTTCTGACAAGTACAGCCCACACTTTACGAAGGGCTCTATCTATGTAATTTTTTTTTTTTTTTTTTTTTTTGTCAGTGAAAAGTGTCATGATGCCATTTCTAACCTTAGGTCCCTGGGTGGGACCCGGAAAGAAATGTGTAAACGCCAGAAAGCAAAGAAAATAATAATAATAATAATAATAATAATAATAATAATAATAATAATAATAATAATAATAAACGATAACCACTGTTCAAAAAAATATATAAAAAATCAGGGAATCCTCCGACTTTAGTGAAATTTTCAGTACTTAAAACGCAAAGATTAAATAAATATTTTTAATTCGGATTATTTTTCTAGAAAATACCTGTCAGTTCATTTTCGTATCCGAATCGTAAACAAAACAATTTGATTACATTTTTTCCGACATTTTTAATATGTTGAAAACAGTATAGTTGAAATTCGTATTTGAAATAAAAAAAAAAAAATTATTTTTAAAATGTCGGTTAAGAAAATGAGTTTTCTGACAGGGAACGAACATGCGCTTTCGTTTGTGTGGGAAACTACCGTTTGATCCAGCAGATTAGCGTTTCAAATACAAATACAAACCCCATGAAAACTGGAAAGAGCTTGAACACCAGCGACTGGACATGAAAAACCTATTTTCCTGAAAAATTGTTTTAAGAGAAATATTTTATAAATTTCAACCGAAATCTAATCTAAATGCTCTGTTAATATATGGAGAATATTTCCTTACAAGGAAACAACCAATATATATATATATATATATATATATATATATATATATATATATATATATATATATATATATATATATATATATATATTGTTGGATTGATGTGAGTTTTTGACCCTGGGTTTCACGCTTTTGCGATGGTCAGACAAACTGATTATTTTTTTTTAATTTTGGGTTTATGTAGATTTTTAAAAAATTAATCAGTTTATCTGACGATCGCAAAAGCGTCAAACCCAGGCTCAAAAACTCACATCAATCCAACCAAATATTTTAGCTCTATCTCTGATTTTGAGCGTTTTATAATAAGTACCGCGCATATAATATATAAATAATAATAATATATACATATATATAATTATATTTATATACACACACTTTTCACACACACACACACACACACACACACACATACATATATATATATATATATATATATATATATATGTGAAAAATGTGTGTGTGTATATATATATATATATATATATATATATATATATATCACAGTTAAATGGACTAAGTCTGACAAATATTTAAGATATTTATTGTTTATAACTTATTTTTAATAGATATAATTTATTTAAGTAAATGCTGCTTTTTCTCTTTTTGGAACTTTGGAACACCTATAAACTCACCCTTATATATATATATATATATATATATATATATATATATATATATATATATATATATATATATATCCTGTTTATACGTTATTTTTGATAGATATAATTTATTTAAGTAAATACTCTGTTTTTTTTTATTAATTACACAGTATTAATTGCATTTATCGATCTGAATGTTCGAAAAATTTCGTTAAAAATATGTTTTCTCAAACACGTCTGATATAAACTTAGTTCATTTCATTTTATATTGACATTGCTTACGTTAAGATTGTAGGTTACGTGTTTCCTCTGTAGGAATCGTTTTCAATCCTTATAAATTCTGGTCGTTCTCTTTCACTCCCATTTTGTATCTTAGTGGCTTTATCGCCTTTCTTGTGAACTGATTAAAACAAATCTCTCTCTTTCTGTATATATATATATATATATATATAATTATTTATTTAAAAATATGATTCCATCGCTACATAAGAGTTCTCATGTTTCAAAACAGGAGCCGAAAACTTCAATATAATTATTTGAATTAAATTGAATTAAAGTACCAAGCTCTGTTCTATCTTCAAGCGAATTTTTTTTTTTTTAAATTCAATTTAATTCAAATAATTATATTGAAGTTTTCGGCTCTTGTTTTGAAACATGAGTACACTTATGTAGCGATGGAATCATATTTTTAAATAAATAATTATATTTATGCTCTACTTTTGTATCGAGCACTATTTTTAAAAATAATAACAAAAATACTAAAGAACTTTGGATTATTTACCTAACGAGTCCTTTCCTATTTTCTATAAACTTTTACACACACGCACACGCACACATATATATATATGGGTAGTAAAATCAACAGGCGCCAGCCTGTTTTATGCTTCAACGCAATCTTGAAGCCTTCTATCTATCAGTCTCTCTCTCTCTCTCTCTATATATATATATATATATATATATATGGAGAGATTTAGATAGCATATGTGTGTTTGTATTGAATTATTTTTTTATATGTGCGTGTGTACGCGTTTGTGTATGTGATTGTATAGCTATATGTAAAGTATAAATTACTTTATATATGTATGTGTGTGTGCAGTGTCTGTGTCTGTGTGTATGTATGTAAATCACAACAAATCCTTAAAAAAAAAAAAAAAAAAAAAACTCCATCTAAAAATTTTACTGCCCGGACATGGCTGCAAAATTTTTAAATGGAGTTTTTAAAACCCGACATTATTTCTAATTACAAGTTAATATAGGGATTTCTGTCAGAAGTCACCATTTTCTTTAGTGGGATTTCTTGATCTAGGCCCGTTGATATTAATTTCACGCTTTAAGCAACAAAAAAACAAAAATACAAAAAAACACTGTGATCTCAACACGAACACGTGTAACCACGTTTATAGTCTTACAAAAAATCTTCATAAATTAATAAATGTTATTTTTAACATGATATGGCAGTAGATATTATATTTTGATGATTTAAAACAAACAAAATTGTTACTTGTTTGGTATTAAAACAAATTTATCATAAAATAAATTGCATTAGTGGAAGGAGAACAGCTTAATATCTTTCTTATGTAACGGTTTTTAAAAATTTATACGATAACTTAGCAAATTTGGGTGAACTCTGTAACCCCAGATGAACAGATTACATCTGCAAAACTTCAAATCGGGAAGATAAGTGTTGAAATTTTTATTTTATTTGTCTAATACACAGCTACTAGCTAGATAGATGAACAGACTAAAATAGATAGATAGATAGATAGATAGATAGATAGATAGATAGATAGAAACATGCACAGAAAACTTCCATTACGTCGGCATGAAAGTAATTTCATGTAGCTTATTAAAAAAAACGAACGCTTCTATCTATCTATCTATCTATATATATATATATATATATATATATATATATATATATATATATATATATATATATATATATATGTATATATATAAAGAAACGAAATATAAATTTATATATATAAGAAACGAAAGGTTCATATATATATACATGTGTACACAAACATACATACATACATATATATATATATATATATATATATATATATATATATATATATATATATATATAAAGATGGATAGATAGATACAATGAAATATAAATATAGATATAAAATATACTGATTTATAGACATATATATGCATTATATTTACACATATAAAGGAAATATCCACTTACGTTATTGATAGACACATGTGTATATATATATATATATATATATATATATATATATATATATATATATATATATATATATATATATATATATATTGTGTGTGTGTTTAAAAAGATAGCGAGAGAGAAAGAGCGACAGAGAGAAAGATAAAGATTTGCACACCTGTACATAATTTCATGCATGAAAGGTTATTAGTCTAACCAGGAATTGAATCCTCCTACAATTGTAATGCTTGGTTACATGATGAATATTGAATCGGCCCAAGAACCTTTGAAAATCATTTCGAATATATACATTCATATATATATATATATATATATATATATATATATATATGATGAGGTGTATTTAGTCAGCATGAATGGTGTCAAACGTGTTTTGTTGAATAATATTGACAAGTTCTGCCTCTCCAATATTTTTTTAAAACTTTTTAAAATTTCCGAATTGCTTGATAGCGACTTAATAAGCGATACTTATATGTGGAACATGACCGTAAGTGAGGGTAGAAATTCCCATGTCATTCATCATAGATCTAGCGATACAAGCTTGTTAACCATCACACCACGTCAAAGGGCTCATTAATTGTTCTATATAATTGGTAAATTTATTACAGCTACATGAACACAGTAAAAAAAAATCATTGAAAACATGTAAAAAAATGTAGCAACATTCGAAAGTACTCGAAAAAGAAACAAAAACAATTAAAAATGAACTTTCTTATGTTTACCGATTATATAATACAACTAATTCGTTAATTAAAGTTAATAAAAAAGATTTGATAGACAGGACTTGTCAATATATATATATATATATATATATATATATATATATATATATATCTCCTTTTATGTGGCCTTGTGTCAGACTAGGTTATTTTAATCTCACCTAATAAGACATTGTGTATCCATAGAGTTTTGTCCCAACCACGAAAATATACGGATGATGAACTGATAGAAATAAACTACATGCGTGAGAGAGAGGAGGGGGAGGCAGGGAGATAGCGATACTATTTCTGTTAGCGATTGAAAGAGAGAGAGAGAGAGAGAGCGATACTTTTTCTATTAGCGAGTGAAAGAGAGAGAGATAGCGATATTGTTTCGGTTAGCGAGTGAAAGAGAGAGAGAGAGATAGCGATACTGTTTCTATTAGCGAGTGAAAGAGAGAGAGAGATAGCGATATTGTTTCGGTTAGCGAGTGAAAGAGAGAGAGATAGCGATACTGTTTCTATTAGTGAGTAAAACAGAGAGAGAGCGATACTGTTTCTATTAGTGGGTGAAAGAGAGTGAGAGAGCGATACTGTTTTTTATTAGCGAGTGAAAGAGAGAGAGAGAGAGCGATACACTTTCTATTAGCGAGTGAAAGAGAGAGATAGCGATACTGTTTCTGTTAGTGAGTGAAAGAGAGACAGAGAGAGAGAGACAGAGAGCGATACTGTTTCTATTAGCGAGTGAAAGAGAGAGAGATAGCGATACTGTTTCTATTAGCGAGTGAAAGAGAGATAGAGAGAGCGATACTGTTTCTATTAGTGAGTGAAAGAGAGAGACATAGCGATACTGTTTCTATAAGCGAGTGAGAGAGAGAGAGAGAGAAAGAGAAAGAGAGAGCGATACCGTTTCTGTTAGCAAGTGAAAGAGAGTGAGAGACAGACAGACAGACAGATCGAGAGGGTGTGGTTTGCAACGTTAATTTCAACAAGCACATGAAGCCATCGATTTCTTTAATTAATACCGCTATTTTATCGATTAAATTATTCATTTGACTGCGCCGCGATTTTCCCACATTCGTTCGCGCAGATTTGAGAGAAGGTGGGTAATGGGGTCCTTCCACTAAATTGAAACCTTTCCTTTTCTTCTTAATTTTAAATTATTTCTGTTTTCATTATTTACATTCGATCTAATATCCCTATCTTTGTTTTCGTTATCTTCAGGTGTCTGTATAACTCCTTTCAGGTATTGAATTCACAATTACTGCGCTAACAAATTTACGAACTTTCGCTTTAATTCTCAAGTTTGCTTGTTTGGTTTGTTTTACGGTATATCAACCTCAATGGGTTATTTAATGCCAACAAGATTTTTACTGCTGGTAATATTTTGTTTTCTTCAAAAATATATTGCTGGTAATATTGTTTTCTTCAAAAATGTAGTGCTGGTAATAATTTTTCCTTATAAAATTTATTGCTGTTATTAAACTTTCATAATGTTTTGACCCAAGTTTGGGGGTTAACTATTTGGCCATAGCTGGTCCCCTAACAGCTGCTACCACCTCGGCTCAGGGTGAACCTGGGAACACCAGCAATTAAGAGGTGGTTCCACGGTCCTCAAAACCTCCTGAACAGACGCCTTGCTGTTGGATGTAGTTTATCGTCTTACCCAGGACGCGGGTGTAGTTTATTGTCTTACCCAGGACGCGGATGTAGTTTATTCTCTTACCCAGGACGTGGATGTACTTTATCGTCTTACCCAGGAGGCGGATTTAGTTTATCGTCTTATCCAGGACGCGTATGTAATTTATCGTCTTACCCAGGACGCGGATGTACTTTATCGTCTTACCCAGGTCGCAGATGTAGTTTATCGTCTTACCCAGGACGCGGATGTAGTTTATCGTCTTATCCAGGACGCGTATGTACTTTATCGTCTTACCCAGGACGCGGGTGTAGTTTATCGTCGTACCCAGGACGCGTATGTACTTTATCGTCTTACCCAGGACGCTGGTATAGTTTATCGTCTTACCCAGGACGCGGATGTAGTTTATTCTCTTACCCAGGACGCGGATGTAGTTTATCGTCTTACCCAGGACGCGTATGTACTTCATCGTCTTACCCAGGACGCAGATGTAGTTTATCGTCTTATCCAGGACGCGGGTATAGTTTATCGTCTTACCGAGGACACGGATGTAGTTTATCGTCTTACCCAGGACGCGTATGTAGTTTATCGTCTTACCCAGGGCGCGGATGTAGTTTATCGTCTTACCCAGCGCGCTTATGACTATTACAACTGGGAAGTACAACATCCGCGGAAACAGTGTGAAAAATAACTCAGTTCAGTTCGAAATTCCCTTAAGTTTACTCTAATCATCAGACACCTGAAGAAGGCCGGATGTAAAAAACCGAAACGTTATGGATAGAGTCGGATATGAATTGTGATAGTTCCTGATTTGGTATCTCGTCTACAGTCACTTTCTCACCGACATAACGTGGCTTCCCTCTGTCTTTTCTACAAATATTTTAATGGCAACTGCTCTGACGAACTGTTTTCACTGGTACCTAAACTGCATGGATTTAAGCGTGCTACTAGGTTGGCATATCGGTCCTACCCTTTTAATGTCGAGACAGAGTTAAGTAAAACCGTCTCTTCTACTCCATCGTCTTCTCTCGCACTTCCGGACAGTAGAACTCCCTTCCTCTTACTTGCTTTTCTGATAGCTATAATCTTCAAATGTACAAATGTAATGTCAATCGACTTCTAATGTTTTGGTCCTGATTCCCGTCCTTCTCTATATCCATTCGTCAAACACCCTTCTTCACCCCTGCTCTCACTCTCAGTAACCCCTTACGTGCTAGTGGCACTCCCGCCTTGCTTAAATGCTTAAAAAAAAAAACAACAAAGATGTGGACATTTATCCAAATGGAAATAATGTAAATACTCGTAAATAAATGTATGAAAGAGCAAATCAATAAAAAATAAAATTCGGTATTATTATCATTATTATTATTAGTAGTAGTAGTAGTAGTAGTAGTAGTAGCATTAGTAGTAGTAATATTAGTATTATTAGTATTATTATTATTAGTAGTAGTATTTGTATTAGTATTATTAGTATTATTATTATTATTAGTAGTAGTAGTAGTATTAGTAGTAGTAGTATTTATATTAGTATTATTATTATTATTAGTAGTAGTAGTATTAATAGTAGTAATAATAATAAAAATAATAAGGAACCTGCTAACTAATTGATATGATTTGCTTACAGGATACCAATGTTTCTCATGAAGAACTTCAAAAACTGCCAAATTATAAGGACCGTCAAATCGAAGTAACAAAAATTAGCATAGAATTTACGGTTACATCTAGCCAATTCAACTGTGAATTGATGAGACCTATCCGCCATTCTAGTACAGAGTTTGAATCCTTAAAGTCTAGATGCTATAGGAGCAATTGATCAGAACAATTAGCATGCAAATATTTATAGAAAAGGCAGAGGGAAGCTACATTACGGCGATGGGAAAGTGACTGAAGCCTAGATGTCAAGTCAGGATCAATGATATTTTAGCAAGAATCTCTAAATATATAGCAGGATCACTAATCCCGATGTAGCAGCAATATTTGTAAGCATGGACGAATGGTAGACTTATGAATGTGTAAGATAGATTCTGGCCAGAAAAATTGAATTGATCACATACTTAGGAAAAAAAAAAACTTTCACTAACTTTCTGAGAAAAACGTTTTGCTACTTTCAGTCGAAGGTGAAAAACTTGATAAATTAAAATCTCAAACAACAAATAAAAAGAAAACAATAATAATAATAATAATAAAGAAATAATAATAATAATAATAATAATAATAATAATAATAATAATAATGATGATGATGATGATGATCAAAATACAAGGACCTTGAAATCGAAATCTCAAAAATGTGGCACATGGGAAAATCAACAATCCCCGTTGTAGTTGGATCCCTAAGATTGGTTGGAAAAGATTCCAGTAGACTAATTGAAGGGATTCCTGGAAGTCCATGCCTCAAAGAGAGATAAAAAATTGTTCTGACAAGTACAGCCCACACTTTACGAAGGGCTTTATCTATGTAATATTTTTTTTTTTTTTTTTTGTCAGTGAAAAGTGTCATGATGCCATTTCTAACCTTAGGTCTCTGGGCGGGACCCGGAAAGAAATGTGTAAACGTCAGAAATCAAAGGAAATAAATAATAATAATAATAATAATAATAATAATAATAATAATAATAATAATAATAATAATAATAATAATGTGGAATTTCCCAATGCTCACATACTGGAAATTTGATGCAAATAAACCAGAGATAATCATAAAATATTTCAAAAAAGGAACTTGCCATCAATTGAAATGACTTAAACACAGGATTCGAATGTTTCTAAGAAAAAGAAAATCAAAAACGCTCAAATTATAAGGAGTTGTGCGGTTAAATATAATTGATAGCGGGGCTTGGACTGAGTTCGAATTCCTTTCAGAGTTGTTGCATTCACTTATGCACAAATACCCTTGGAAAAGGGTATGAATCCGTCTCCCCTCCAGGTATGGGTTAAATAGTAGAACGTATGTTTGAAAAAAAGCATTGCTATTTTCAAAAAACTGCTAATGCAGTTTTCCTTCGCGAAGAAAATAAAAAAATATATTTAAAATCCAAAATATGTTCAGACTTTTAATAGCTCGCAAGGGTTGATAAGCCGTAAAAAAAAAACAAATAAAAATTTTCTATTCTAAATTTTGATTTGTTTTAATAACTTTTCTTGCAATTATAGCATTTACCATTTTTTAAAAAAATTCGATAATTTAATTAAATTCGATGTCTAAATTGAAAGTTAATTTTATAGTTTGTTTCTAATTTTTAGATTTTTAAGAATATATTTTTAATTAAATTAATTCATTTATCGAAATTAAATCCGAACAGAATCAAACAGAAAATAAAATATAAAAAAGTTAATAATATAATTTTAAAAAACAATCTTCATCCTTAAGATTACATCAAATTCGTATTTTTAAAATTCAACTTCAAAATAAAATCACAGAAAACACTATAAATTATGAAGAGTAATAAAAAAAAAAAGAAATCAAACCTTTAATTAAAATCCTCGATAATAAATCGCTCTAAGCCTGTCTCTTCCCATCCGTAGTGCTGAATAAATAGCAAAGGAAATGGGGTCGAATAGTGACAATGATAACAATTACCAAAGCGAATTGTACTTTCGATGACTGCATACTAATAAAGTACGCACTCTCTCTCTCTCTCTCTCTCTCTCTTTTCTTCTCTTTGTCTTTTTGTATATAATAATAATGATAATAATAATAATAGCTGGCCACTCGTACTCGAGGATACCCGCCTACTAGATTGGGTAGCCAGTCCTTACTGCAGACGCTTGCTCAGGCACATTTGTGTTTTTTCAACACCCACGGAGACAACCTGTGGTTTATACTGCAACTATACTGAGCAGGCCTTAATTAGAGTTTCTGGGAGAGAGCGCGTCATCTAGCATGATCAACAATCTGAACAAGGCCAGCACACTCAAGCCCTCGGTCACGATGACTTGTGACTTCGTGCTAGCACAGCTATCAACGGCCGCAAGTGTTTCGTCTACCCAATTTCACGCACAAGGCTTGGCTCAACCCGTGGTATGGTTTTCAGGCATTTTATATACATATATATATATATATATATATATCAGAAAAGTGCAGAATAAAAATTTAAAACCACAGCAACTTGAGTGTTTTCCCCGAATTGAAGGATCGTCAAGTCAGTTTCAATATTTGTCCTATAATATATATATATATATATATATATATATATATATATATATATATATATATATATATATATATATGATTATAGTTGTGAAGATTTTGTGCAGAACCAGCCAGACTTTTTGAAGTTAGAAAGAAAGAGTGATAAAGAAATAAAGAAAGAAATATACAAAGAAAGGACCGAGAAAAGAGTGAGAAAGAAAGAATGAGACAGAAAGAAAGTAAGAATGAAAAATAAAGAGTGAGAAAGAAGGGTGAAAATGAAAAAATCAAAGAAAGAAAGAAAGAAATGAGGCAGAAAGAAAGAGCGAGAAGGAAAGAATGAGAAAGAAAGAAAGAAAGAAAGAAAAAAAAGAAAGAAGTGAAAGAATGAAAGAAAGAAGAGAAAGAATGTGGAAGAAGGAATAAAAAATAAAGAAAGAAAGAAAGAGGAAGAAAGAATGGGGAGGAAAGAAAGAACAGAAAGAATGAGGAAGAAAGAATGAGAAAGAAAGAAAGAAAGAAAGAAAGAAAGAATGAATGATAAAGAAAGAATGATGAGGAAAAAAAAGAAGAGAAAGAATGAGGAAAAAAAGAAAGAAAGAAAAAGGAAAGAAAAAAGAATGAAAGAAAAAAAAGAAGAAAGAAGAGAAAGAAAGAAAGAAAGAAAGAGAAAGAATGGGGAAGAAAGAATAAGAAAGAAAGAAAAAAAGAAAGAAAGAAAGAAAGAAAGAAAGAGGAAGAAAGAATGAGGAGGAAAGAAAGAACAGAAAGAATGAGGAAGAAAGAATGAGAAAGAAAGAAAGAAAGAATGAATGAATGAGAAAGAAAGGATGATGAGGAAAGAAAGAAGAAAAAGAATGAGGAAATAATAAAGAAAGAAAGAAAAAGGAAAGAAAGAATGAGGAAGAAAGAATGAAAGAAAGAAAGAAAAGAAGAAAGAAGAGAAAGAATGAAAGAAAGAAGAGAAAGAATGGGAAAGAAAGAAAGAAAGAAAGAGGAAGAAAGAAAAAGTGAGTGAGATAGGAAAGAAAGAAAACATTGTGAGAGATTTGTTAGAAGAAGCATGACTCAGAAATATGAGAAAGATCCCCACCCCCCGATTATTTTATTATCATTATTAATGTAGTGTTATAATACGGTGTCACAATTAGGAATTTACCAAAACGGATATTTAAATTACTTTTACTCCGCCCACAAAATCGAAAAGGGGCGTGGCTAAGTTAATGAAGCTCATTTGTATCGTGATGCTTTTAAGAAGCCGGGAGAAAGGTATCAGGAAAGGAGGAAAGACTGATACGAGGGAAAGAGTGTGGAAAGAGAGAGGGAGAGAAGAAGAGAGAGAGAGGGGGGAAAGAGAGAGAGGGAGAGAAAAAGAGAGAGAGGAAAGCCCCGTATCACCACTAAATAGAAATGAAAAATAAAATAAAATTAGAAATATTTTTAGATTTGTCCGGACTTTCCTCAATGAAGACCAGAACGAAGTTTATTGTGATTTTATGCAAATTATTAGAAACATTCTTGCAAGACGCTAAACGATTTCGTGGCTGGCATCGCCAAATGAGACTGGGCACCTGCCTTAGAACTCTATCTCTCTATATATATATACCCTGTCCCCTCAGGTCATAGCCGATTACGACTCTCCACAATTTCCTGTCCTTTGTAGCTCTAAATAAATTATGTCTTTTCGTTATTTCTAAACCCTGTTCCACCATTTCTTTTTTCAAGCTTGTCAAGTATCTTATGCGTTCTTTTAACTCTGTCCCTCTTGCCTTCAATTCATCCTGTGAGTATCAGATTTTCCAAGCCTTCCTTCCTCATTATGTATTCCAGAAATTTCAACTGTCTCTTTCCAGATTTTTAAGTATAAGTTTCTTTTTTGTTTCCATTTTCTCTAAAATATCTTCGTTGCTCAAATGTTTGGTCTATGATATATTCAGCATCTTTCTATAGAACCACATTTTTGTTGGTTGAGGTGGTATTCTTCATCTTTGAAGAAACTGTTCAGCACATACTGCTATATAAAAGAATGGATATCATATAACAGTTCAGAAATAAAGAAAGCGAAAGAAATTGTGAGAAAGAAGAAAAAAAGGTGTGAGAAAGAAGGAAAGAAAGTGTGAGAAAGAAGGAAAGAAAGGATGAAAGTATGAGAAAGAAAGAAAGAAAGAAAGAAAGAAAGCGAAAGAAATTGTGAGAAAGAAGAAAAGAAAGTGGGAGAAAGAAGGAAAGAAAAGAATGAAAGAATGAGAAAGAAAGAAAGAAAGAAAGAAAGAAATTGTGAGAAAGAAGGAAAGAAGTTGTGAGAAAGAAGGAAAGAAAGTGTGCGAAAGAAGGAAAGAAAGTGTGAGAAAGAAGAAAAGAAAGTATGAAAGAATGAGAAAGAAAGAAAGAAAGAAAGAAAGCGAAAGAAAGTGTGAGAAAGAAGGAAAGAAAGTGTGAGAAAGAAGAAAAGAAAGTGTGAGAAAGAAGGAAAGAAAGTGTGCGAAAGAAGAAAAGAAAGTATGAAAGAATGAGAAAGAAAGAAAGAAAGAAAGCGAAAGAAAGTGTGAGAAAGAAGGAAAGAAAGTGTGAGAAAGAAGAAAAGAAAGTGTGAGAAAGAATGAAAGAAAGTGTGCGAAAGAAGAAAAGAAAGTATGAAAGAATGAGAAAGAAAGAAAGAAAGAAAGCGAAAGAAAGTGTGAGAAAGAAGGAAAGAAAGTGTGAGAAAGAAGAAAAGATAATGTGAGAAAGAAGGAAAGAATGTGTGAGAAAGAAGAAAAGAAAGTATGAAAGAATGAGAAAGAAAGAAAGAAAGAAAGCGAAAGAAAGTGTGAGAAAGAAGGAAAGAAAGTGTGAGAAAGAAGAAAAGAAAGTGTGAGAAAGAAGAAAAGAAAGTCTGAGAATAAAGGAAAGATAATGTGAGAAAGAAGGAAAGAATGTGTGAGAAAGAAGAAAAGAAAGGATAAAAGAATGAGAAAGAAAGAAAGCTAAATAAAGTGTGAGAAAGAAGGAAAGAAATTGTGAGAAAGAAGAAAAAGTATGAGAAAGAAGAAAAAAAGTGTGAGAAAGAAGGAAAGAAAGGATGAAAGAATGAGAAAGAAAGAAAGAAAGCGAAAGAAAGTGTGAGAAAGAAGGAAAGAAATTGTGAGAAAGAAAAAAAAGAAAGTGTGAGAGAGAAGAAAAGAAAGTATGATAGAATGAGAAAGAAAGAAAGAAAGAAAGAAAGCGAAAGAAAGTGTGAGAAAGAAGGAAAGAAAGTGTGAGAAAGAAGGAAAGGAAGGATGAAAGAATGAGAAAGAAAGAAAGAAAGCGAAAGAAAGTGTGTGAAAGAAGGAAAGAAATTGTGAGAAAGAAGAAAAGAAGGTGTGAGAAAGAAGGAAAGAAGGTGTGAGAAAGAAGGAAAGAAGGTGTGAGAAAGAAGGAAAGGAAGGATGAAAGAAAGGATGAAAGAATGAGAAAGAAAGAAAGAAAGCGAAAGAAAGCGAAAGAGCGTGTGTGAAACAAGGAAAGAAATTGTGAGCACGAAGAAAACAAAGTGTGAGAAAGAAGAAAAGAAAGTGTGAGAAAGAAGGAAAGAAAGGATGAATGAATGAGAAAGAAAGAAAGAAATATAAGACTTTGAAATGTCCCAACAAGAGTCTTTCTTTCTCTCTTCCTTTTTTTCTTTCTTTCTTTCTTTCTTTCTCATTCTTTCATTCTTTCTTTCCTTCTTTCTCGCACTTTTTTCTCACACTTTCTTTCCTTCTTTCACACACTTTCTCTATCTTTCATTCTTACTTTCTTTCAGTCTCACTCTTTCTTTCTCACTCTTTTTTCTGTCTTTTCTTTATCTCCCTCCTTTCTAACGATTTTTTTCTATTTCTTAATACTCTGCTTAGTTTTTGGAAAGCATCTTTGGCTATCTCAATGCGTTTCGGATTTCAGTGTCGCTTTTTCCGTTCTCTGTTAGAACACATTCTTGATATTTAATTTTTCGTAATTGGTTGGTTTTCGTATCCCCGATTTGTAATTTGCATTTTCGGTTGCCCCTTTTGCTGGCAACCATGAATTCTGAGTTAGAACTATGATCACAGGTGCGCTATAGCCATGAGTACATTGCCAGCTTGATCGACTACCGGGTAAATAATTTAATGATTGCTACTGTCAAATGAGACTGGGCGCTTGCCTTAGAACTCCCTCTTGTTATGGGCCGTGTCGCCTTAGGAAATAGGCGATCATGGCTCTCCAGAATTTTCTTGTGCTAAAATCAATTTGCTAAAAATAGTTTACCAGATAAAAGAAAACCGCCATAAAATGATGTTTTGGGCATCACTTTTTATTCTGGAATGATTTTGGCACTGGCGATCCGTCTCGACAACTGTAACTCCATGACGCACCGACTCGAGGTGCTTCTTTCTATTTTTTTTTTAACCCTACAGGTTGTAGTTGCACCGCATTCACTGCCACAGCAGTAACCGTGGTGTTTCCTGGAGACCAACTCCTACCATTTCTTTCATTCCCACATATCTGTCGAAAATGGGTGAGGACGCAGGGAGTTGCAGATTCATGCCTTTTGCAAAACTATTACTGTAAAACGAACAAGAGTCTCTGTAGGCTGGTTTTGAATTTGGATTTTGATATTTTTGATATATCAGTCGAGTTGTCTTCACTGACGAAAAATGTTTCTCCCGACAGGACTCGAACCTGTATTTTCTTTATCCATCAGAGAAACCACTCCTTAAACCAAATAGGCAACGGTAAATGTTGGTAAGGCCAGATTCAACAAAACTTCTTAAGGAATGCACATCTCTTGTTGGGACATTTCGAAGTGTATATTTGCTAAATTTATTTCGTATCTTAAAAGTAATCGAAGTCAACATTGAAATTGCATAAAAAAATCAATAAGTCTTTCTTGTCCCTAAAAAAGTTATTTTAATAGATATTGGTGATTGCCATCCCTGATATTGTAAACAGGGAAATTAATATCATTCTAGAAATCGAAAAGTCTTTACAAAAGAAAGAAAGAACAAGAATATATTCATGATAAGAAAGAAAAAAAAGAAAGGAAGAAAGAAAAAAGAAAGTAAGAAAGAAGAAAGAAAGAACAATTATATATTCCTGATAAGAAAGAAAGAATGGAAGAAAGAAAGGAAGAAGAAGAAGAAAGAAAGAAAGAAAGAAAGAAAGAACGAGGATATATTCATGATTAGAAAGAAAAAAGAAACAAAGAATGAAAGAACAAGGATATATTCAGGATAAGAAAGAAAGAAAGAAAGAAAGAACAAGGATATATTCAGGATAAAGAAGGAAGGAAGGAAGGAAAAAAGGAAAAAAAAGAAAGAAAGAAAATAAGAAAGAAGAAAGAAAAGAAGAACAAGGATATATTCATGATAAAAAAAGAAAGAAAGGAAGAAAGAAAGAACAATTATATATTCATGATAAGAAAGAAAGGAAGAAAAGAAAGGAAGAAGAAGAAGAAAGAAAGAAAGAAAGAAAGAATGAACCAGGATATATTCATGATTAGAAAGAAAAAGAAACAAAGAATGAAAGAACAAGGATATATTCAGGATAAGAAAGAAAGAAAGAAAGAAAGAAAGAAAGAAAGAAAGAAAGAACGAGAAAAAGAACAATGATATATTCATGATAAAAAAGAAAGAAAGGAAAAAGAACAATTATATATTCATGATAAGAAAGAAAGAAAGAAAGAAAGAAAGAAAGAAAGAAAAAAGAAAGAACAAGGATATATTCAGGATAAGGAACGAAGGAAGGAAGGAAGGAAAAAAGAAAGAAAGAAAATAATAGAAGAAAGAAAGGAAGAACAAGGATATATTCATGATAAGAAAGAAAGAAAGAGAGAAAGGAAAAAGAAAGAAAGAAAGAACAATGATATATTCAATGTAAGAAAAAAGAAAGGAAGGAAGAAAAAAGGGAGGAAGAAAGAAATAAAGAAAGTAAGAAGAAAGAAAGAACGAAAGAATAAAGAAATAATGGAAGAAAGAAGAAAGAAAGAACAAGGATATATTCATGAGAAGAAAGAAAGAATATAGAAAGAATGGAAGAGAGATTAAAGAAAGAAAGAGCAAGGATAAATTCATGAGAAGAAAGAAAGAAAAATAAAGAGAAGCCAAGAATATATTCATATGAAAGAAAGAAAGAAAGAACAATGGTATATTCATGATAAAAAAGAAAGAAAAAAGAAAGAAAGAAAAAAGAAATAAAGAGAAGGATATGTTCATAATAAGAAAGAAAGGAAAAAGAAGATCAAGAGTATAATCGTATTAAGAAAGAAAAAAGATGTAATCCTGTTAAGAAAGAAATAAAAAAGAAAGGGAAAATGAAAAATAAAAAAGAAATATAATATTCTGTTTAGAATGGAAAGGAAGAAGGAAAGAAGGAAAGAAAAAGAAAAAAATGACAAGCAGAAGAGGAGATTATCATGTTAAGAAAGAAAGACAGAAGGAAGGAAAAATAAAGACTGAAAAAGATAGAATAAAAAAAGAAAGAAAGAATGAAAAAGAAAGAAATAATGCAAATGGGAAAAAGATATGATCTTGTTAAGAAAGAAAAAAGATAGAAAGAAAGAAAGATAGAAAGAACGATAAAAGGAAAAATGAATGAAAAAGAAAGAATGAAAAAGAAAGAATGAAAAAGGAAAGGATAGTGTCTTGTTAAAAAAGAAAGGAAAAAAAAAAGAAAGAATAAAGAAAGATCGAATGAAAAAGTATATATTATCTTGTTAAGAAAGAAAGAAAGACAAAAAAGAAAAAAGAATGAATGAAAAAAGAAAGAATGAAAAAAAGAAATAATGAAAAGGGGGAAATATATGATCTTGTTAAAAAAGAAAAAAGAAAGAAAGATGGAAAGAAAAGAAGATAAGAGAAAGAATGAAAATGAGAAAATGGTAGTATCTTGTTAAGTAAGAAAGGAAAAAGGAAAGAAAGAAAGAATGAAAAAAGAGAATATTATCATGTTAAGAAATAAAGAAAGAAGAAAGAAAGAAAGAAAGAAAAGAGAAAGAATGAATGAAAAAAGAAAGAATGAAAATGAAAAAGGATAGGATCTTGTTAAGAAAGAAAGGAAAAAGGAAAGAAAGAAAGAAAGAAAGAATGAAAAAAGAAGAGATATTATCTTGTTGAGAAAGAAAGAAAGATAAGGGAAAGAATGAATGAAAAAGAATGAAAAATATGAAAATGAGAAAAGGATAGTATCTTGTTAAGGAAGAAAAGGAAAAAGAATGAAGGAAGAAAGAAAGAAAGAATGAAAAAGAAGTGAATATTATCATGATAAGAAAGAAAGAAAAATAAGAGAAAGAATGTATGAAAAAAGAAAGAATAAAAAAGAAAGAATGACAAAGAGAAAAGGATCGGATCTTGTTAAGAAAGAAAGAAAGAAAGAAAGAAAGAAAGAAAGAAAGAAAGAAAGAAAGAATGAATGATAAGAGAAAGAATGTATGAAAAAAGAAATAATAAAAAATAAAGAATGACAAAGAGAAAAGGATGCGATCTTGTTAAGAAAGAAAGAAAGAAAGAAAGAAAGAAAGAAAGAAAAAAAGAAGAAGAGAATATTATCTTGTTAAGAAAGAAAGAAAGAAGGAAAGAAAGAAAGAATGAATGAAAAAAGAAGAGAATATTATCTTGTTAAGAAAGAAAGAAAGAAAGAAAAACGAAGAGAATATTATCTTGTTAAGAAAGAAAGAAAGAAAGAAAGAAAGAAAGAAAGAAAGAAAGAAAGATCAGAGAAAGAATGTATGAAAAAAGAAAGAATGAAGAAAAAAGAATGACAAGGAGAAATGGATGGGATCTTGTTAAGAAAGAAAGAAAGAAAGAAAGAATGAAAAAAGAAGCGAATATTATCTTGTTAAGAAAGAAAGAAAGAAAGACGAATAGAAGTTCGTTTCGTTATCCTTCTAAGCACTTTCTTCAAAAGAACTGCACTTAAAAACTTATTGAACGGCATTTTATGAGTTGATATTACTAAAATTCAGTCAGAATGCTTGACACAAACACATATTGTCCGAAAGAGAGAGAGAGAGAGAGAGAGAGAGAGAGGGTCGAGACAACGAAAGAGAGAAAGAGAGAGTCGATAAAAGCAGAAAAGGTGTGTCTCCTGGGGAAACTGTCGTGGGCGAGCGATTCTTTTCTTTTATTAGTTAGATTTGTTGCCCAAACATAGAAGCATTAACTTTGTCAAGTAGATAGAGTTTGTATTTAAATTTGTCTTCCATATCAAAATTATTGAGCTCAGGTGCAATTCACGCAATTTTTTCTCGCCTCAGGTGTGAATTACGAAGACAAGCTTAATATAACTGTAATCGTTGTGATGGTGATTTTTTTTAAACACGTATGAACGCGCGCTGTTATAATTATTTTAAAATTAACCGCTGCGGTTACGATGTTTTATAAACAAAGGGGGTTAACCAGAGATTTATTACGAGTGTAGTAGCAATATTTTAAAATGCATTTGATTTGACTAACATTTAACACCATTTTGCATTTCGCCATTTTTTAAACATTATTTGCGTCCTTGCTATGTCGATAAACTGCATCCGCACCCTGGGTATGACGATAAACTGCGTCTGACAGCGAGGACTCTAACCAGGAGGCTTTGAGGAGCCTGGAACTACTTCTTAATTACTGGTGTTCCAAGGTCCACCCTGACCCGAGGTGGTAGCACCTGTTAGGGTCCCAGCTATGGGTAAATAGTTAACCTCCAAACTGGCGTCAAAACACTATGAAAGTGTAAAAATAGTTTTAATACCAGCAATACATTTTTGGAAAAAATTTACCAACAATATATTTTTGAAAAAATAAGATCAGCAATACATTTTTTGGAAAAAAAAAAAATATTACCAGCAATGAAAATTTTGCCGGCATTAAATAACCCATTCAGGTTGATATACCGTAAAACAAACAAACCGAATTAAACGTTATTTCAGTGGATACTCTTGTTTTAGTAGACTCCCTATTTATTTATTAAGCAGTATATTTTTTTTTTCGACTACTGCCTTAAATATTCGAGAAAACTGATGAGAAAAACATGCGCTCTCTGGCAGGATTCGAACCTGTGTTCGCCTAGCGGAAGCCGTTATTACATCCGCCATGCTTATTACCAAAAATACCGGGTCTTATATATCTATTTTCGTATGTAAAAATAATGTTGCCTATGAATTTTCATGACCATTGGGAGATTGCATCTCCAAAAGTAATAATCAAAAAACATTAAATAATTACATTGGATACACATGCACCACACTTTCTCGCCGATTGACCTGTCACCTGTCGAAACTTCGACCAGCACATCATGAACGACCAAAGTACAATTATCAACGTAAGACAAATACTAGTAAATAACAACAAAATAGTCTACAGTACCCAATGCAAGGAAAGAATCAAAACTCTAAAAGCTATTATTTTACAAAATAAACAGCTGACATTAAATAAAATAACATTTACTACAGAAGGTATCTTAAAGTGAATATGAAATGATTAATGTCCGCTTACCGTGTTATGATAAAAATAAAATAAAATAAAGACAATAGAATTAAATAATTAAATCGTAATCATTGTTTGCGATCTTGTTTCCCGAAGTCGTTAGACATGACGTCACGTTAGACCATTTCAAACGGGCGACTTCTCAAAGAAAACCAGGATGCTGACAAAGGAATTGTAACTACCACACAGACACCAGATCGGTTCTTGATAATGACTTCGAAAGTACTTAAACAAAAATAACAAAATATGAACTTTGGACAGTTTATCCACAACTTCGAGTAAGAGATACTAAACCCATTATACGAAAATTGGAAAAACAAAAATGAAACAGACAGACTTTGTCAGTTCTTTTTCATTAAACTACATGAATACTTGCTGCCTAAATATAAAACTAATATATATATATATATATATATATATATATATATATATATATATATATATAAAATATTTACTTAAAAATTATAACATATGTAGGTTATAACATCACTACAAAAATAGCCATTTTGTTTCAACACATCTGGTATCTTGTCAAATGATAGAGTTGATTGTAAAATAAAAACATTTCATTTTACAGTGATGTTATTTTATAGTATTTTATTGAGATGATATAACATACGCATGTTATAAGTTTTATATATTCGCTCTGCTTTGTAATTGAGCACTTTTAAAAATAAATAGTGTAAATATTCGCTCTACTATGTAATTGAGCACTTTTAAAAAAATCTATAATAGCCTTATATTCATATATATATATATATATGTGTATATATATATATATATATATATATATATATATATATATATATATATATGCTTTACTTGTCCCTGTCGCCTTCACTCTCTCGCCAGTGGACCTTGCAAGTGAACTGGGTGGATAAGAATGAATCAAGGTAAACCGCCAGAAAACCCACACTTATTATATATATATATATATATATATATATATATATATATGAAGATAGTTTAAAAGGATTCAGGGTTCATAAAAAGATAAGAACAAAGGCATCCTTACTTCGCCCTTTTTCTGACAAAACCTAATTGTTTTATAAATCAAGCAGAAGAATATTTTCTCAACAAGTCCAGGAAAATTTAGATTACTACGACACAGAAAAGACAATGGTCAAACATCGGAAAACATTAGGAAAATTAATTCCTTTTAATAACATGTAGAAATAACCACTGTTTGCCAGATGAAGGTCGCGAAACATTATAACCAAAAAAATGTTGCGGCTTCTCTCTTCTTAAAATATACACTTTTCTCTCGTTGGAACAACTACAACCTCTCACTTATATATATATATATATATGTGTGTGTGTGTGTGTGTGTGTGTGTGTGTGTGTGTGTGTGTGTGTGTTTATAGAGAGAGAGAGAAAGAGAGAGAGAAAGAGAGAGAGAAAGAGAGAGAGAGTGCGTTGAATAAATTGTCACCATTTTATATGGTTAATTTCGCTCATGCACGTTTGTTTTTCATTTTATCTACTGCACAGTATAGTAGGGTCAGCTGGGCACCATCTGCAAGAAACCAAGCACCATGATACAATTCTCTCAGTCAGAAATTTAGAAATGGCATGCTGTACTTCTTGGCATTCGCACTGTAATTTCCAATACGAGCGTTTAAGAGTGTTTGGGTGTCAATCTGAGTACAGTGCAGAGGATTCGGAAAGAGTTGGATGAGTCTAATGGGGATTAGGAAGTTACGGCAGCTCGGAAAACTCACTCTGATTGTTCTGATAAGAAATGAATCCCCGAATTGGTTAGTGATGGCCCCCAGACTCAACATGTGGCCATACATAAAGCGCTTCGAGGAGGTAGTGCTTCCCTGGGTTAAGTAGGTGGTTGCTGGATGACCCTATCTCTGGCAAGAGGACCCTGCACCATGCCACACAAGCAAGAGAACAGTTATGGCTGTCAGACATGTTTCTGCGACAATATTACCTCTTACATCTGGCCTTCTACCTCACGAGGCTGAAGCCCATTTGATTATTATGTGGGGGTGGGGCGCAGTTGAGCGAGAACAAAAAAAATCCTTGTAAAACCAATGATGAACTGAAGGCAAGGATTATGGAAGCATTTACCAACTTAAAAAAAAGAAGAGTTGCAGGAGATTCCGAAGTCGTCTGGAGGTTGTGGTTGAAGCCAATGGCGATTTTATTGAATAAATTTACTCTTTAGTATTTCAAAACATTTTTGTGTAATTTTGGTAAATATTACAGTTGAAATGAGATGTCGATGTTATTTTCAGTTTTGCTTAATTTAGATGACAATTTGCCTATCGTACCACACACACACACACACACACACACACATATATATATATATATATATATATATATATATATATATATATATATATATATATATATACATGTTGAAGTGATCATTGAAGGCAACACCTAACGATGACAGCATTGTCGCCACTGGGTGTTGACTTCAGTGTTCACTTTTATATTTACATACGCTCTATCTCTGATATTGAGCACTTTAACCCACAAATATAGGATACTTTAAAACAATATATGGAGATAGATAGATAGATAGATAGATAGATAGATAGATAGATAGATAGATAGATAGATAGATAGATATACCAGGGTCTGGTGAAAAGTTCCCAGTGCAACTATGAAGCATTAAAAACTTAAACTATTCTTCATAAATACATCGTTTCACAAATCTCTTTAATTCGTTCCTAACAAATTGTGAAATTAAAATACAGATCTTTGAAAGTGGGTCGTGTCCAGACATTCTCTGCAGACCTATATATATATATATATATATATATATATATATATATATATATATATATATATATATATATATATAATAATTTGGAAAGCAAAACACCTGCCCTCTATTCCTGAATTGTTCATCCGTATCCACCCTCTGATCAATGCAGCTTTCCTCTGACCGAGTCCCCATTAAGTGAATTTTTGAATGCCACACCCATACCCCAAACAACCCCTCCCTCCCTCCCTTCCTTATACGATGCATATTACTGGTTGGCCAGTAGGGACACTTCTACAAACGTGTCCTTTTTTTATTGCGAAATGAAAAAAGAAAAGCCGAATAAAAAAATGTAAGTAAAGAAAAACAGACAGAAAAATACACATCTACACAGAAATGGAAATTTTTTCTATACATACACACAAATTCACACACAAACACACACACAGACACTACTTATATATATATATATATATATATATATATATATATATATATGTGTGTGTGTGTGTGTATGTATGTACGTGTGTCTGTGCATGTGTTAAATAGATATGAACAGAATGAGATAGATAGATAGATAGATAGATAGATAGATAGATAGATAGATAGATAGATAGATAGATATAGAGAGAAATCGATTGATAGATATAAACAGAATGAGATAGATATGAAATGGGATAGACAGACAGACAGATAATGAAAAGACTGAGATAGATAGATAGATAGAGAGAGAGAGAGAGCGATAGAGAAATCGATTGATAGATATGAACAAAATAAGATAGATATGAAAAGAATGAGATAGATAGATAAACAGACAGACAGACAGAAAATGAACACAGAGTGAGAGAGAGAGAGAGAGAAATCGATAGACAGACATGAACAGAATGAGATAGACATGAACAGAATGTGAATAGATATATATAAAGAGTGGCAAACAGACAGATAATGAACAGACCGAGATAGATAGATAGATAGATAGATAGATAGATAGATAGAGAGAGAGACGGACCGTCAGTCAGACAGACCGACAGACACATAGATAGATAGATAGATAGATAGATAGATAGATAGATATGAATAGAACATAATGAGAAAGAAAGAAAGAAAGAAAGAAAGAAAGAAAGAAAGAAAGAAAGAAAGAAAGAAAGTCCACTGTACTCTTTTGGGAGAACTAAACACTGCTTATAAAAAAGAAAACCGGTTTCATTGCTGGAAACTTTTACACACACCGAACACATAAATCTTCATATATATAAATACATAAATATACATTGTGCGTAAAGTAATAAACATCAATGATTTATTGTCTGTTATAAAATAAATGAATTAAATGATGTTTATTGAGTTTAGTAGTCGATAATATAATCTTACTTCAATCAAATCCACTATGTAAGACCAAAGTTGTTTACAAATTCGTTTGCCATATCAGAGATTATACCACTGGAAAATCACAATAATATTAATAATATACAACCCCAACTCTTCCCCTTAGCCTCACTTGTCATATATCCGACCAAAGCGTAAGACGGCGGCACATGATAATGACACGCAAAAATTATAGTACAATGAAACAGTTACTTGTTAATAATATAACAATACTAATAAGGCAAACTGCAAAAAAAAAAAACGATTACAAATTTTAGAAGCCTTTATTATTATCAAATTTTAGAAGCCTTTATTATCATAAGATGAAAACGAACAATAATTAAAAAAAGTCACTTATAATTAAGTAATAAGTATTTAATTTCACAAACGTCGCCTCAAAACCTTTATTTATCCGTATTTATATCGATTTTTGGATTGATTGAAGGGGAATCCCCCCACCAAAAAAAAACAAAAAAACATGTATTCCGACTTTTGTGCAGGTTGGAGGTGATTTCAACTAACTTCCTTCTAAAATTTCAGATTATCCCCTTAAAACGTTTATTCATTTCGATATGTGGGTAGCTTGAAGGCAAACTCAACCAAACTCTTCCAATGTACGAGGTCAGATTAAAAGGTATTAGGTTGGTGCAAAAATAATGACGTAATAATGTCGTTTTTTGACGTAACGTCAAAAAACGACATTATTA
>OZ010609.1:20730505-20735505 GCA_963932145.1 Acanthosepion lycidas | reverse complement strand
TGCCATCCAGGGTTATAGAATGCCTTCTATCCTGCTATTTATCCATAGCTGAGGGGAGAAGAAGTGGATTTATACATTTCTCAATGGTATTAGCACGTAAGTGAATGTAATGGATTCGACTGGAATTTGAACTCAGCTCTCCGATTCCACAATCCAAACCGCTATCTATTACTCCACCGTGCCTCCTCTCACAAATCTTAACCCTAGAACACTAAACATCAATTAAAGTTACACCACTACTAACCATGGGTATATCACACCCGATTTTGAAAATATCAAAAAAATATTAAATATATATCTTTATTTGAAATATTTTATATGCAGGCACTTCAAACTTTGTATTAGGTTGGTGCAAAAATAATGTTTTCTTGCATATGTTACTATGTGAGAAAACGACAATATTTTTGCACCAACCTAATACTTTGAGTTAAAATTATTAGGAACTGAAAAACATATTATTTAGGTAAAAAAAATCAGGTACTGAAAATTGTAATTAAAAATAGCAAAATTTGCGCTGGGTACTATGGGTACCCATGGTTAGTGTTCTAGGGTTAAATAAATCTTCTCTCTCTAAATTATTTAACGAAATTGCCTGAATGAAAACTTGCTTCCGAAATACATGCATTTCATATATATATATATATATATATATATATATATATATATATATATATATATATTGTATTTACATACGCTTTATGCTCTATCACTGTTATAGAGTACTTCCACCCATAAATATAAATATAGCACACTTTCAAATCATATTTTTGGGCATATATATATATATATATATATATATATATATATATATATATATATATATATGTATGTATGTATGTATGTATGTATACAGGGTGTATCGAAAATACTTTTACAAACTTTACGGGCAGACTCCTCTCACCAAAACAAGTCCATATAATCCTAATGAGTGAAAGAGAAGACTTCAGAAAGAACTGGAAACCTCATTTTGAACAGGAAACAAGGGATAAACCTCTACTCCTGTCCAAAAGACCGGGGATGAGTGTGAACAGGGCAATAGCGAAATTATTTACTCCTACTAATTAACCAGTTTGCTTCAAGGGAAGCGTAATTTTAGACCTAACCAGCACCTTCCTCAGTATCATATCTGCCTGCTCACGACATGAATATGCTGGCATTGTAAAACGGAACACTTCTCAGTTAACTCACTACTTTTTATTGTGTGCGCGGTTAATTTTCTTGCTCCGCTGGGATTGTTTTGTTTCTTTTTATAACCAAAAGAATCAGACCGTTTCAAGTTTGTTTTTTGTTTTTTTTTATGATGACGCACACGTCAAAATAGACAATTTGGAATAATTCTTTTGCAGCTTGCTTTCTTGTCCCTCGTTTCGTTAGTTGGCAAGACCGTCCTGCCAATACCCTCTCTATATATATATGTATAATGTACTCTTCCGTTTTGATCTCGTGAAAAGAGCGGAGAAGACTCGGTTTGGTTTCAGTGAGAACATCAAAGAAAGAAAGGAAGAAGGGAAGAGAGAAGTAAAGAGAAAGAGAGAACCTGACTAAGCGGATAAGAACAGACTCTAGACTGTGATCTTAGCCAAAAGTCCGAAAATGATGGCGACCGCGATAAATGTGCCATTTTTCAAAAGTACAGTATCGAACGACGAAAACCGAGTAAGGCAATCGCCCAAAATCTAATTACCATTACTAAAAAAAAACATTCTGCTGAATTAGTTTTAAATTATAATTTAGGGACATGTTGGTAAGTGGAGGTGGAAAATATGAGGACAAAAAAAAAAAAAAAAAAAAAACGGCAGTGAAAATAGAACGAATGAAAGAACGGGAGATAGACGTGTTTAACGCCTCCTACCAATAGCTTCTAAATAAAGGAATATTCCCTTTTGATTTCATAGAAAAACAAGGCATAAGATAGAAATGTTTAAAATCTGTTTCAGTGAAATGAAAAATAGCTGTCAATTTCAAATCTTTTCATTTGTACCCACTTCTTAAAATAACGAACACTATTCATATTTATCACAATCGTTATTGCGATATTTTGTTAAAGTTGTTGAGCTGAAATATTTAACGATTCGAAAGGGGAATTTGTCAAAATGATCTGACTACACACTTGGGCGATCATGTCTCTTTCGACTCATGACTGACACGGCAGAAGATATTCCCGCAGTAGGCGGCCGTTTCTTTCTGTTTTAGACTGGTTGCCAACCAAGGCTGTGGAACCCAATCTGTCGTGCTATTTTACTGGAGGAGAAGAGATGATTTCATATCTTACACAATTTATTTTCGTGTAAATGAATGTAATGAACCCGACTGGAATTCGATCTCGACTTTCCGTTTTCTCATTCCGAGCTGATATCCATTACGCTGGCAACGCGCAATTAATTGCTTAATTAGATGTTCTTAAAATTGTACCGAATTATTTAAACAATTCATCCCAAGCAAGGCAATAAAGCCACTATGACACTAGGAGGTTACTGGGTGTGGAGGAATTAGGAACAGAAGCATTAATAATGAGCGTGAAGAGGAAAGAGTAATCAAAAGGACAATAGATAGTAATTGACATTGCATTTAAATTTTTGTATGTTAAAGTTGGCTGGAAAGCATGGAGCACGAAGGGAGTTCTACAAGCAAGGCAGTAAAGCTAGTAAGACTCAAGGGTTTACTGGGTGTGAAAGAATTAGGAACAGAAACATTAATAATGAGCGGGAAGAGGAAAGAGTAATCAGGAGGACAGTAAATAGCGATTGACATTGCATCTAAATATTTGTCGATTAAACTTGGCTGAAAAGCATGGAGAGTGTTCCACAAGCGAGAAATGTGAGCAAAAGAAACTATTAGCATAGAACTTACGGTTAAATCTAGCCAACTCATCCTTAAATTGGTGAGACCTTGTCACCATTCTAGTACTGCGCTTAAATTTATAAATAGAAGTAACAATAGCGAAGAGCGATATTTATTTGTAAAATGATGCACAAGTCCAAAATTGGGAAAGGTGAAAATGATAGTCTTTTTCTGTCTTAATATTAAACTTAACTAGCCACAAACACTGGCCCAAACATACTACAATATTGCTTTCACCACAACAACGCATTCTTACTTATCTTTCTTATTACGTTCACCATAATACCTCATTGTCTCTATGAACATCCTAACTACCCCTCTTATTTACAATTCATTGTCTGGCGGTGGGGGGGGGAATAAAACACTAATTTAGAAACTAGCCCCAATGAGTAGTTACAATATGAAAACAAAACTAATTACAAGGGCGATATTTATTTGTAATATTTGCAAAATGTGGCACAAGGCCAAAAATGGAGAATGTGGAAAAGGACGGTCTTCTTCTGTCTTAACTTTAAACTTAGCTAGCCACAAATATTGACCCAAACATACCACAATATTCCTTACACTACAACAACGCATTCTTACTTACCTTACTTATTACGTTTACCATAATACCTCATGGTCTCTATGAAAATCCTAACTAGTCCCCATATATAATATTCATTGTTTCTATGGGGAAGAGAATAAAATAACAAAAAGCTAAACCCCAATGAATATTTACAAATGTGAAACAAAACTATATACAATAAACCAAACAAAATAATATTAGTAATAAAAAAAAAAACCACAATCCTTAATACCAAAGCGAAGAGCGATATTTATTTCTGCTTATTTACAGAAATGTGACACAAGGCCAAAATGGAGAATGGAGAAAAGGACGGTCTTCATCTGTCTTAATTTTAAACTCAGCTAGCTACAAACACTGACCCAAACATACCACAATATTCCTAACACCAAAACAACACATTCTTACTTACCTTTCTTACTGCATCCACCATAATACCACTTTGTTTCTATGAAAATCCTAACTAGTCTCCATATGTACGATTCTTTGTCTGTGTGTGTCGGGGGGAATAAAACAACAATTTAAAAACCACCCTAATGACTATTTACGATAGGAATATAATCTATTTACAAGAAACTAAACAAAACAATGTTAGTAATAAAATCCCCCACAATCCTTAAATTCTGGCAGAAACATCAGTTAACTAGACGAAATCAATGCTGGACTTTAATAATATAAAACATTTATAAATCCCAAACGCTCACTCAACCACACACACATTCAAGCGCAACAACAAATACGAAAATCACACCCGAAAAGAAAGACGCCCCGCATCTACCAGAGAACTGATATCTCTGCTTACCTAAACGGGGCAGCGAAGAGGAATTAGACTAAAGAAAAAATTAGGGGTCAAAAATAAAAGGAGCCAATGAGCATAGATCCCCTAGCTAAGTTTACTTGAAGGAAGACATTAAGGACGAAACAGAAACCTAAACTAACCTAAATCTGGGCGGAGTTAGCGAATGTTCAAAGCAGCGAGAACATTACAAATAATTACCATGAAAGCATTTATAGAAAAGACACAATGAGGCAATATTACTGCGGTCGTGTAGTGGCTGAAACCGAGATGATTGATCAGGACAGATAATATTGCTGATTCTTCTATGGATTTTATCAAGGGTATACCGTAATTTCTCGAAAATAAATCCCATTTTTTTTTTACTGTAAATTACAGGCGACAGTAGGGGCGCGTATTATAAATAGGTTTAAACAAAAATATTCTTTCGTTATTTATAATAACAAATACGTACTTGTTATTCTAAAATAAGAAAGATATTATCCCAATTTTTATTTTAAATCCAACAATAATAAATATTTTTTGTCAATAAATTTGTTTTTCAGTAACGGCATGTTTTTTTTTATTTGACAAAGAATAAATAAAAAAATCTATAAAAAAGACCAATTTTCGAAGAAAAGAGGATATTTATATATATTTTATTGAAATTTTAATCATCATCATCAACACCACCAACAACACTTTCTAATTTAGAATCAATATCTAAATTGTCATTAAACAAATTATCATTCACAATATTATTTTCGCCCTGTTCAAAATTATCTTCGGTCTCTTCATTCTCTTGCCGAAGGATGTCAT
>OZ010609.1:20718005-20723005 GCA_963932145.1 Acanthosepion lycidas | reverse complement strand
GGAATGAATATAGGAAAATAATGTATTAACGTAATAATACAAACTGGTAAAGCAGGTTAGTAGTTCCAGGAATACGGGTTAGTTGCAAAATATATATACAGTCTTTGGTATTGAAGTATCGCTGTATGACTTCTTACTGAGTCTACGTGCTCGCTCACTGTGACTCCTACAACGTTTTTACCTCACCCTCACTCTTCCGGTTACCTACAACCTTTTACTCTGTCACTCTGGACTCGATCATTCGGTCTTGCTCTCTCGGGTCTTGACGTAGCCGTAGTATATGTATATACTGGGTGAGTCCATTTGTGTAAAAAGGGGAGAACCCCTCAACACTGATAAATAATGAACTTTGATTGCGTGGAAAGACGGAAAATACATATCTAAGACGCTACGTGGTTTCAGTGAAACAAAATGAAAGAAAGAAAGCAGGGATAATAAAGTGTTTAACGTCTGTTTCAGTGAAATGGAAAAAAATGTCAATTTTGAATCTTTTCATTTCTACCTCTTTAACTTTTATCACCTTGATTTCATTTGCTGTACAGAAAGTTTATCCTACCACTAAAGGTGAGTGATCCCTGAACAATAGCATGTTTGAATTTCATAGTTGTGTTGTCATATCCTTCTATGGCAGCAGAAAACAACTTCAAGTGGAATTAACAATAAGGATACTGCAATTGAGAAACCTTGAAAAAGAATGTAGCAGAAAGGGAAATGTTGAGTGTTTCTAAACGGTCACCCATCTAGGTATTGACGATCCTCGACGTTGTTTAACTTTCAAAGCCGTAAACCAAAGTGGTCCTGAACAGTTTGACACTCACAGGTAAAAATCGGCGAGTACAAACGGGGATAAAAACGAGTCAAATCTTATTGTGGAGAGCCATGATCCCTCACGTCCTGAAAGGACAGGACATATAAAAGAAGCAACGTCATCAATACGGTTAAAATATGGTGAATTTCTAAACGTAGCTTAGATGTGGCACAGGGCCAAAAGTACGGAGCACCCAACGAGGATCGAGCTCACTACTTAGTTGAAATTGTACTAGCGAGACAAGTTCACTAACCATGACACTACGTCGAGGAGCCTAAAACACGGTTAAAATGATTTATAACGTTTCGAACACTAAATGCTATGATGATAAAAAAATAAAGATTTTTCTCGAAATTTGATGTCATAATTCATGTATTCAAAGATGACTATTGATGGTGAAAAACGCGTGAACAGATAATTTTGACACACATTGGAATCAAACAGGGGTTACCTTGTCGGATAATATATTTTAGAAAATCAAAGCTTATATGTTGTCTTTAATAAAAGCCCGCTTAAATATTGAACTGTTTACATTGATCTGAAATGATTCAAATTTTAAGAAAGTATTTCAGGGGACATACCCTTTATAAATACCAATTTGGGACACTAAATTTTGAAACTTTGTAGAGATACTGAGCTGCTATGTATGATGCACGATTTGGTGATCATGTCCAAAGATGCAACGTGACCCACCGCCGAAGCTTTCCACCGACCGGCCAATGATTACCCCAGGCTTCATTAAGATTCTCGCTGCCGTCGGTGTGCACCGAAAACTGGGAAAGGATCCGCTGCATGCTCATAAGTTAACAAGATGAAAGGACAAACGCCACGTCAATGAATTAGAAAGCAAACCCTGTTTCCCTTATTACATGCAGATGTTTTATGCTCGTCCGGGTAGGTAGGTAGGTAGGTAGGTGATACTTATGACAACTTCTGCTATGTCAGCACTCTACTCTTACCAACCTCTCGCCAATCCCAACTTGGTTGGCAATACGAAATGGAGGCTTCAGAACCGCTCAACGGGCACGCCCATCTTCCATCACGGGGGGGGATAGAACTTTTCCCGATCCATAGCTTATTGTTAATATAGAGCGGATACCCCATATTTCCGGTTTTACTGCTACTTCATCCCCAAAAATCCTTCATCTGCTACTTTACTTTCCATTCTCCTTCGGTTAAAGTAGAGATCGCTTAGAAGACCGAACTTCAAAAAGAACTACACGCTGGTCTGTTAAACAGAAAAAAAAACTTGAGATCAAGATAAAATCAGGGCTTCTTTTCTACGTGGGTGCACATAGTATCACTATTCCTTATGGTATTCTTTTCTGTTTATAGTTGTTCTGGACTTTGTTCTGCATATTTCTTTCGAAAATATGAAGGGAAAAGGGAGGACGCCTTTTGAAACCTCGCCAGAGCAGTCGGTACCCTCCACAATACCTGGCTGACTATGACTTCAGTCTATAGGAAACATTGATCTGGTTTATACTTGAGTCTACAGGGAACATTGATCTGGTTTATACTTGAGACTACAGGGAACATTGATCTGGTTTATACTTGAGTCTATAGGAAACATTGATCTGGTTTGTACTTGAGACTACAGGAAACATTGATCTGGTTTATACTTGAGTCCATAGGATACATTGATCTGGTTTATACTTGAGTCTATAGGAAACATTGATCTGGTTCATACTTGAGTCTATAGTTTAAACATTGTCTGGTATTTGGATTTCTGTGATGACAAATGACAGCAAGTCTCCAACTGCAGCAGCAGTCAAAACATGGACAGCAGAATCAGACAAAACTTGCGAGGCAACAGCAGCAGAATCTGTTGCAAACTAAACAGAAGCCATGTTAAGTTTAATCAGAGATCGCATGTTCAAAATCTTCCAACTCTATGGTATACCCCCCACCCCAAGAAATGTTGAGACAGAGATCTGAACAGAAACACTATTTCCAACATTGTATCGCCTGATGGCGAGACTGATTCCTCTAAAAGGTGACACACTTGCTCCTTTTCTGCTTATAGTTGTTCTGGACTATGTTCTCCCTATTTCTCTTGACAGTATAGAGGAAAAAGCCTCCTTTTGGAACCTTGCAAGAGTAGTTGGTACTCTCGACAATACCTGACTGACCTTGACTTCGCCGAGGATCTTGCATTAATTTCTTAATGTATAAAAGATGCAGAAACCTTGCTGCAATCACTCGAGCAAGCAGCAAACCAGGTAGGTCTCTATTGTAAAGTGAGTGAGACAGAATATATCACAGCCTGCTCTGAACCATCAGGTCACTCACTAATACATCAATCAAAAGAGTTGAGGACTTCAAATATCTTGGATCTCATGTAACAGATCCCCCAAAAGACTTCAACATCCGCAAAGCTCTTGCATGGGATGTGTGTAACAAACTTCACATAATTTGGCACTTCCATCCTCCTTAAAAGTTCAAACCTTTCGAACATTGATTGAACCAGTCTTACCGTATGGAGAGATAAAGGAGAAGAGAGGGGCAAAAAAGAGAGAGAGGGGCCAGAAAGGAGGAGAGGGTGGAATGAGACAGAGAGAGAGAGGAGAGAGAGAGGGGAGGAAGGAGATAGATGTGGATGTATTCATGTATGTATATATTTTCCTTACTTAAACATTATTTTTACCGGATACCCATATTGGAGTAGACAATCCAGCAGGATTCGAACCTGCATCCCACTGGGCAGTGGAAACAATCGTTAGATCTGACATACTTTAACCCTCTCAGCCACAAAGTGCTTCGAGAAGTCAAAAATATACTGTTTAATAAATAGAGAGTTTACTCAAATATAGGTATCCCCTGAAATAATGTTATGTTAAAGATGGCCGACATCCACAAAGCTCTTGCATGGGATGCGTGAAACAAATTTCACAAGATTTGGTGCTCAAACCATCCATCCTCCTTAAAAGCTCAAACGTTTTGAACATTGATTGAACCAGTCCTGATGTATGGCCCAGAAACTTGGAAATTATCTGCTCATCTTGAAAGATAACTAGATGGAACATATACAAATCTACTTAGAAAAGTCCAGGACATCAGTTGGAGATCTCATGCAACGCTTAATACAATTTACGGAAAACTGAGACCAATTTGTCTTAAGCTCAAACAAAAACGACCACATTCTGCCGGGCACAGCCACCAACCGGACATCCCTTTGGAAGGGTCTTCTCATGAAAATTGACTTTCCCAGATACCATAGCTTGGGACTGAAGGTTAGACATTGGGGATCTGGAGACAGCAATGAAGAACCGAACAATGTGGAAAGGGATTGTCAATGGAGTTCCAAGCAACAATATATATATATATATATATATATATATATATATATATATATATATATATGTGTGTGTGTGTGTGTGTGTGTGTGTGTGTGTGTATAAATATAAATAAATATATTATATATATAATTATTTATATATTATATGCGCGGTACTTATTAGAAAGCGCTCAATATCAGAGATAGAGCTAACATATTTGGTTGGATTGATGTGAGTTTGTGACCCTGGGTTTCACGCTTTTGCGATCGTCAGTCTGACGATAGCAAAAGCGTGAAACCCAGGGTCACAAACTCACATCAATCTAACCAAATATATATATATATATATATATATATATATATATATATATGTATGTGTGTGTGTGTGTGTGTGTGTGTGTGTGTGGAAGTCGCAGCATGTTGATGGTGATAATGATGATGACAGTATCACATTTGTCGCTTTTCAATTCATGATTGACTTGGCAGAAGAAATCCCGAAGTAGGCTTCTGTTACTTACTGCGGTAGATTCCTTGTCATCTAAGGCTATATGACCTAGTCTACCCTACCTGAGGGAGGCCCCATACTCTGAGAGCCTATATGAACTTAAACTCACTCCAGAGCTCAAATGGAATTCGTACATACGATCCATCGCTAAAGACGCTGAGAAAATGGTCAGTTCTCTGTACGTTTGCGATAAACAATCTGACTCTACGTGCTATCCTCTACTTTTACAAAAGTTTTTAAATGGTCTACTGCTACCAGATCTAGGCTGGAGCTGCACAGACTTCAATTTTTAGTCTTAATAGAGTACAAAAGCGTTTACGTAGCCTTGTGGGTGATGAATTATTTCTCACACTACAAGCCCCTTTCCCACAAGCGAAACGTTTCAAGAGTCTCGCTACTCAACCAACAAT
>OZ010609.1:20700505-20713005 GCA_963932145.1 Acanthosepion lycidas | reverse complement strand
TGTTTTTTTTTTTTTTCAGATTAATGAAACTAAAAAATATTCAAAATAAAACTAACGCAAAATAAAAAAAATAAAAACCATTTTGTTACCGATTTTGTTTTATGGTAATAAATTGGCGTCTCTATTACTACAACAACGGAATATCTCATTATGGTGGTCAGTAACGCACATGATAAATAAAAAATCGTTATGCTATTAGGTTGGTGCAAAAATAATGACCTAATAATGTCGTTTTTCGACGTTAAAAATACGTCAAAAAACGACATTATTACGTCATTATTTTTGCACCAACCTAATATATGGTATATCATCTTATATTAAAATGTAATTATTATTATTATTATTATTATTATTATTATTATTATTATTATTATTATTATTTTCTTTGCTTTCTGGCGTTTACACATTTCTTTCCGGGTCCCACCCAGGGACCTAAGGTTAGAAATGGCATCATGACACTTTCCACTGGCAAAAAAAAAAAAAAAATTACATAGATAGAGCCCTTCGTAAAGTGTGGGCTGTACTTGTCAGAACAATTTTTTGTATCTCCTTGAGGCACGGGCTTCCAGGAATCCCTGCAATTAGTCTACTGCAATCTTTTCCAACCAGTCCTAGGGCTCCAGCTACAACAGGGATTGTTGATGTTCCCATATGCCACATTTTCGAGATTTCTATTTCAAGGTCCTTGTATTTTGAAAGCTTTTTGAATATCTTCAAAGATACATTGCAGTCAGCAGGGACTGCCATATCAATAAGGAGGCAACGTTTTTGTTTGTGGTCTTTAATAACAATTATTATTATTATTATTATTATTATTATTATTATTATTATTATTATTATTATTATTATTATTTCCGTTTCAATAAGATCACGTCGGCGTCACGTGGGCGATGTTGAGAAAACGTATTCCTAAAATAGAGTATTTATTTATTTTCTTATATATATATATATATATATATATATATATATATATATATATATATATATATATATATATATACATATATATATATATATATACACACAACGAAAAAGAAAAAAATAAGCAGACCAGTCATTTGCTGGTATCTCCTGACGAGTGGACTGAAAGATTACAAAAAGGTTCGTCTACTAAACTGGAGTCCTGTTGCTAAATATAAAATTAATTAGCTAAGTGACAAATTTATCATTTGTAAGCATTTTGCCATTATTTAATGACGAATCGTCCAAATTGCGTAAATGAATAATTTTGCGAACTAATCGATAATCATGTTGTATAAATCTATTCTACCTGTTATGAAAACGAAATACACCTGATACAACGTTGAAAAAGGAAAACACAGACTGAATCAATGAAATATATTGTTTCTTTGATTAGATATTTAAAGTGCGACAGATTTTGTTTAGCAGCATTTCAAGCGTAAAATAATGAGACCTTTCCGCCAATCCAATACTGCGCTTCAATTCGTAAAATCTAGGTACGAAAGAGGAGAGCACATCAGAATAATTAGCATGGAGGCTATGTTACGTCAGTGTGAAAATTAATGAAGCCAAGTTGCCAGTTCAGGATCGATAACATTGCAGGTAGAAAAGGCACTACGGAGCTATATTAAGGCGTTCTTTTCTCATGAGGTTTTTGACCACTGACGGATTTTTTTTCCCCAAGAAACACCATTGTGTATATCAGCATTCATCCAACGTAATGATTCACTTATGTGCCATGCGTGATATACGCGTAGGCGATCATGTATCTTTCGATACATGACTGACGAGGCAGCCTTTTTTTTTCACACGGTACGTTGCCATTTCTTTCTGCAGTAGACCAGTTGCCATCCAAGGCTATAGAACTGTGAATGTCCTGCTATTTATCTAGAGAAGAACAGGATTCATACGTTTCCCTCGGTTATTAGCACGTAAGTGAATGCGATTGATTCGACTGGAATTCGAACTCGGCTCTCCGATTCCTCAATCCGAGCCACTATCCATTCAGTCACTTACGTGCCATGCGTGATAAACGCTTAGGCTATCATGTATCTTTCGATACATGACTGAGAATCTCGAGAAATATATCCAGGGCACCAGATCAAATATATATATTAGGTTGGTGCAAAAATAATGACGTAATAATGTCGTTTTTCGACGTTAAAAAATACGTCAAAAAACGACATCATTACGTCATTATTTTTGCACCAACCTAATATTTATATATATATATATATATATATATATATATATATATAAATATGTAATGAAAAACAAATCACTTTAATGTACCATTACGATAATTTATTTCACCTAAATCCTTTTTTAAGGATTCAGGATCATCAGGTAAATCTTCCAACAACGAAATGAGAAAAATTTTTTTTTTTTTTTTTTTTTTCTCATTTCGTTGTTGGAAGATTTACCTAATGATCCTGAATCCTTAAAAAAGGATTTAGGTGAAATAAATTATCGTAATGGTACATTAAAGTGATTTGTTTTTCATTACATATTAGCTCTGTCCTAACATTGAGCTCTCAGGATTTCATCCTCTTTGGATTTACCAATTCGGTTTACCAAGTTCCTTATAACTTAAATATATATATATATATATATATATATATGTGTGTGTGTGTGTGTGTCTGTGCGCACGCGCGTGCATGTGTCTGTGAGTGTGTTCGTGTGTGAAGAAATATAGTTTTAATATGTGCTATATTTATGGACGAAAGTGCTCATTATCAGAGATAGAGCATATGTAGATATAAAAGTGAACATTCAAGCCAACACTCAAAGGCGACAAGCTGTTTCTATGCTAGACGTAATCGTCAGGCTGCGAGTGCTGGCTTTTTCTCGGCTATTTATATATTTGGGTCAGTGGTGCATTGTGGGTAGTCCATTCTGGCAGTTATTTTAGTGGGAGTGACTTGTTTATTTATTTGGTTTTATTTATTTGATTTGTTTTGATTTTCTTTTTCTATTTTATATATTTATTTTTCTCAGTTTTCGATTTGGGTGGGGATTTGGGCTGCTTATTTTTACTTACATATATATATATATATATATATATATATATATATATATATATATATATATATGTGTGTGTGTGTGTGTGTGTATAAGCATTTCACGCCAAGAATGGCAGGAGTGCTAGCACGCGAGGGGTTACAGAGGAGGAGTAAAGGGGGGGGGAGGTTAAGGAAAGGATATAGAGAAGGATGGGGATCAGGATCAAGGCATCAGAAGATGTCAACTGATATTGCATTTCAATATTTGAATACTACAGCTGTCAAGGAATCTATTAAGGGGAAGGGAGTTCCACTGTCGGGAAGTGCGAGAGAAGAAGCCGTTAGAGTAGAAGAGACGGCTACATTTAACCGTTTCGACAGTGAAAGGGTGGGACCGAGATGCCAACCTAGTAGCAGGCTTAAATTCATGCAGTTGGGGTACCAGTGAAAGTAGCTCCTCAGAGCAGCTGCCATGAAAATATTTCTAGAAAAGACAGAGGGAAGCCACATCGCGTCTGTGAAAAAGTGACTGTAGACGAGATGCCATATCAGGACCTATCACATTGCATATCCGTCTCTGGATTTTGTCGTGGATCTGGAGATTATGGTAGCAATGTTCACTGGATGGATGAATGGTAGATTTATTAATTTGATGATGGTCTCTAACGATAAAAATTGTCAGGCATGAAACAGTGAAACCACTTTCTTATAAGCAGGCCTAGCAATTGATTCAATATAATCTGTCCACTTCATGTCAGTAGAAAACGTAAGACGAAGAAGAAGCGATGAGTTGCTCCCTTGGAGGTTAGCATCAGCCATGATGGTGGAGGGCAAAATAGGTTCTCTATGATGATTTAGTGATAGCAGTTTCCTTTTGGAGGTGTTAGAATTTACAAGTCATTTCTTGCCCCAGTGAACAACTCAGGACTTTTTCAGGAGCAGTTGCCAGTTTTACATGGCTGGACAAAGACAGGAAAAAGTCATGTCAACAGCATAAATATCCAATTGGGAAGTGATGACATCGGCAAGTTCAATAACTCTTTACGGAAAAAAAAACTTCCTTTCCTTCAGGTTTCAGGTAAAAAAGAAATTTGGTATCGGATTATATCAAATAACAAGTTGAGTAAACTGGGAATAATAATAATAATAATAATAATAATAAGAAGAAGAAGAAGAAGAAGAAGAAGAAGAAGAAGAACAGAGAAGAGGAAAAGAGGTAAAAGAAGAAGAAGAAGAAGAAGAAGAAGAAGAAGAAGAAGAAGAAGAAGAAGAAGAAGAAGTGGGGGTTAGGAGGCGGAGTAGGAAAAGTAGAATGGAAAAGAGAAGAAGATTTAAGAAGAAAGAGAAAAAGAAGAAAATGAAGTAAGAAGAAGAAGAAGAAGAAGAAGAAGAACAGAGAAGAGGAAAAGAGGTAAAAGAAGAAGAAAGAAGATGAAGAAGAAGCAGAAAAGGGAAAAGAAGAAGAAGAAGAAGGGGGGTTAGGAGGCGGAGTAGGAAAAGTAGAATGGAAAAGAGAAGAAGAAGATTTAAGAAGAAAGAGAAAAAGAAGAAGAAGAAGAAGAGGAAGTAAGAAGAAGAAGAAGAAAAGAGAAGAGGTAAAAGAAGAAGAAAGAAGATGAAGAAGAAGCAGAAAAGGGTAAAGGAAAAGAAGAAGAAGAAGAAGGGGGGGTTAGGAGGCGGAGTAGGAAAAGTAGAATGGAAAAGAGAAGAAGAAGATTTAAGAAGAAAGAGAGAAAGAAGAAGAAGTAAAAAGAAGAAGAAGAAAAGAGAAGAGGTAAAAGAAGAAGAAAGAAGATGTAGAAGAAGCAGAAAAGGGTAAAGGAAAAGAAGAAGAAGAAGATGAAGAAGAAGAAGATGAAGAAGAAGAAGAAGAAGGGGGGTTAGGAGGCGGAGTAGGAAAAGTAGAATGGAAAAGAGAAGAAGATTTAAGAAGAAAGAGAAAAAGAAGAAGAAGAAGAGGAAGTAAGAAGAAGAAGAGGAAGAAAAGAGAAGAGGTAAAAGAAGAAAAAGAAAGAAGATGAAGAAGAAGCAGAAAAGGGTAAAGGAAAAGAAGAAGAAGAAGAAGAAGAAGAAGAAGAAGGGGGGTTAGGAGGCGGAGTAGGAAAAGTAGAATGGAAAAGAGAAGAAGAAGATTTAAGAAGAAAGAGAGAAAGAAGAAGAAAAGAGAAGAGGTAAAAGAAGAAGAAGAAAGAAGTTGTAGAAGAAGCAGAAAAGGGTAAAGGAAAAGAAGAGGAAGATGATGAAGAAGAAGAAGAAGAAGGGGGGTTAGGAGGCGGAGTAGGAAAAGTAGAATGGAAAAGAGAAGAAGAAGATTTAAGAAGAAAGAGAAAAAGAAGAAGAAGAATAAATGAGAAGAGGAAAATAGGTAAAAGAAGAAGAAGAACTAAATGAAAAAGAAAAGGTAAGAGAAGCGGGAAAAGATTTAAGAGATGAGTAAATAAGAAGAGGGGAAAAGAGAAGAGAGAAAGAAGAAGAGTGAAAAGAAGTGAAGAAGAAGCAAAAGAAGGAAGCCAAGAAAGAGTTGTGAATAAGAAGAAGAAGAAGAAGAAGAAGAAGAAGAAGAAGAAGAAGATTTAAAAGAAAAAGAATTAAGAAAAGTAAAAGAAGCGTTAGGATAATAATAATAATAATAATAATAATAATAAGAAGAAGAAGAAGAAGAAGAAGAAGAAGAAGGGGAATAAGTTTTTTGTTGTTATAGCCGGCACCCTTAGACCAGTGACAAATTCCCACAATGGCTGCGTTAAATTGAAACCAGGTTCCTTTGACAACAAAGATTCTGAGAAATGTTTTGTTGATTTAAAGAAATGAAGAAATGACAGAACTCGTAGTCATTTTTTAATGACCGGCTCTTGATCGCTAAATTACAACATAAGATCTGTTTGAGATAATGCATAATGATAATCAAACCATATAATGATCAACAGTGTGTATCTATTTATATATTTCCTGTCCCATCTGTAGCGGGAAGGGAGGTAAATCAACTTGTTAGTAAATTTATGAATTGTGGACTAAATCCAAAAATGACTTGAACTGCAACTGTAATTCAAACTGAGATACTTCAGAAAGAGTACTGCTCGGGACAGTCATAATACCGAGAAAGTTTTTATTGTGATTAAACAATGATAGGACTTAGAGTCATTTGTTTTGAACCGTTCAATTATGATATAAGATCCTCTTGAGATAATAATAATAATAATAATAATAATAATAATAATAATAATAATGGTAGCCCATGCCTTAAAGAAATACAAAAATACAGCTCACACCTTACGAAGGTCATCATCTCTGTAAACACTGTGTTATCCTATTTTTAAAACGTTATTGAGTTTGGGGCCTTTTATCAACATGCTATACTGTTTTTCGTCAATTATTAATGGTACCTAATGTAGACAAACACTGTCCCCATCAGTATTAAGAAGTGCAGGGTTAAAAGCCAAAAGCGAAGGTTTTATTCTTGCTGAACAAAACCAACGCTTGCTAACTAGAATTTACCAAGCACACTTACTAGAAATTGTGTTGACCCCAAATGCAGATTCTGTGATAAATCTCCAGAAACAATTGACCATCTTGTATCAGGTTGCGTGGTATTGGCACCCTACTAAATATAAAACTCAGCATGATAATGTCGGTCAATATCAGCATAGCCACAATTTTTGTTTGGGATAATGCATAATTATAATCAAACCATATAATGATTATCAATGTGTTTCTATTTATATATTTCCTGTCCCATCTGTAGCGGGAAGGGAGGTAAATCAACTTAAGTTAGTAAATTTATGAATTGTGGGCTAAATCCAAAAATGACTTGAACTGCAACTGTAATTCAAACTGAGATACTTCAGAAAGAGTACTGCTCGGGACAGTCATAATACCGAGAAAGTTTTTATTGTGATTAAACAATGATAGGACTTAGAGTCATTTGTTTTGAACCGTTCAATTATGATATAAGATCCTCTTGAGATAATAATAATAATAATAATAATAATAATAATAATAATAATAATAAATTGACCATCTCGTATCAGATTGTACGGTTTTAGCAACCACCTTATATAAAACTCGGCGTGATAGTGTGCCAATATCTGAGCCGCAACTTTTACGGGAAGAAAAGCGCAAGGAATTGGTGCGTACACCACCCAGACCCGGTTACAGAGATAAGACCTGTGATCATTTTATGGGACTTTACAATACACATAGAGAGAACAATCAAATCTAATCACCCAGACATCGTGATGAAAGACCACAAAAACAAAATGTGCTTTCTTATTGACATGGTAATTCCCGCAGATTGTAATGTATCTTTGAAGATTTTCAAAAAAACTATCAAGATACAAAGATCTTGAAATGGAAATCTAAAAAACGTGGCACATGAGGACATCAATAATTCCAGTTGTAGTTGGAGCACTCGGATTGAGTGGAAAATGTTCTGATAGACACATTGATGGAATTCCTGATAGCCCACGCCTTAAAGAAATAAAAACAATATTGCACTCACAAGTACAGCTCACACATTACGAAGAGCATTATCTATGTAATTTTTTTTTCTTTCTGGGTGATTATCGGTGGAAATTCCATGAAGCCATTTCTGACCTTAGGTCTCTGTTTGGGACCCGGAAGTAAATATGCATACAACACAAACCCAAGGAAATAATAATAATAATGATGATAATAATAATAATAATAATAATAATAATAATAATAATAATAATAATGGTAGCCGATACCTTAAAGGAATACAAAAATACAACTTACACCTTACGAAGGGCTTTATCTCTGTAAACAGTGTGTGATATTACGTTTAAAAACGTTCAATGGAAAATGTCATGAAGCCATTTCTGACCTTAGGTCTCTGGTTGGGACCCGGAAGTAAATGTGTATACAACAGAGATCAAAGATAATAATAATAACAATAACAATAATAATAATAATAATAATAATAATAATAGCATAATATACCGACTGAGGCTGCAAAGTACTTTAACAAGAAGCCAAAGGCGATTGCAACCGACCAGATACAGAAACGATAGCAAGATTAACTGCTTCACGGCTTATACTCTGCCCGTTCCAAACAAGGTGATGTAGAATAACCCCGTCCACGTCAGTGGCTACGTAGTGCAGGATTAAAAGCTGAACTCGAAAGTTTATTCTTGCTGCACAAGACCAGTGCCTGTTAACTAGAAATTATTAAGAATACATACTGAAAAATTGTGTAAGAAATGCAAATTCTGTGCTAAATATCCAGAAACAATTTACTATCTTCTATCAAGTTGCACGTTATTGGCACCCACTGAGTATAAAACACGGCATGTCAGAGTGGGCCAATATCTGCACTGTAAAATCAGCAACTTCTACGGAAAGGAAAATGAAAGAAATTGGTATGAACACCACACAGACCCGGTTACGGAGATAGAACTTGTAAGAATTTTATGGGACTACATAATACATATAGACAACAATCAAATCTAATCGTCCAGACATTGTTATTAGAGACCGCAAACAAACGATTTTTATTGATACGGCAGTCCCTGCAGACTGCAATCTATCTTTGAAGGTCTTCAAAAAGCTATCAAAACAGAAGGAACTTGAAATCGAAATCTCAAAAATGTGGCACATGGGAACATCAATAATTCCAGTTGTAGTTGGAGCCCTCGGATTGATTGGAAAATATTCAAATAGACTCATTGAAGGGATTCCTGGAAGCCCATGCCTTAAAGAAATACAAAAAATTATTCTCACTAGTACAGCCCACTCCTTACGAAGGGCTTTATCTATGTAAATATTTTTTTTTTTTTTTTTTTTTTTTTTGTAATTTTTTAATTGGTCAGTGGAAAATGTCATGATGCCATTTCTGACCTTAGGTCTCTGGGAGGGACCCGAAAAGAAATGAATATAGACCTGAAATCAAATCAAATCAAATAATAATAATAATAATTGCAACATTTTTCAACAAAAGAACGTAACTTATGGAAAAAAAAAAAAAAAAAAAAAAGGTTTTTAACAATGTTTAATATATTTTCCTACAACCAGCTGGGGTAGTTTCAAATTAATATTAGATCAAGCGCCAGGGATGGTGGCATCCCCTAAAACAGCACATTTCCTACGTGTGGGGGCTGAGGTTACTGCCCGGCGCCTCGGGCGTTCCCAAAAGGGAATGTACCGAGTGAACCTGAGCAATTATTTTTAGGCATTGCCGAAAAATACACATTAAACTTCGACCTTTGTGTCACATTCAGTTGACGCACTGAAAAGTTCCCACCAGTTTAACAATGTCGAAATTACAGTCGTTTTTACGAATATCTTAAGGTGCACATGCCGAAAAGAAATATCCAGTAATCCATCGACCTTTAACCCATAAAGAAGAAGAGAATGAAATATGCAAATTACGAAGTTCCCAAAACCGGGAAGGTGGAGAGAGCTGACAAAATGACAGGAGAGTTTCATAATGACTGAAGCAATTTATGCGATATACGGAAGGGAGGGCTCTGAACATTTTTCGGTTGGATCCACTTTCATAAATCTGTTCAAATAACCAAGCCCAGAATTTATTTTATAAACCCCTATTGGTTGAGCTAAGTACATTTAGTTATCCCCTCTCTATCGGCCGCACACATTTATATCCTATTTGTATATTTATTTTCGTGTATATGATCGACTCTCCCGTCGAGATTCGACGTATGAGGGTCAAGCAGATCAGTTTCCAGGAAACCCACAGCCCGACACCGGCACATGAGATTTGATTATAGTGGTGAAGGCCTCGTGCAGGACCATCCACACTTTTTGGAGGGACGAATACAGAGACCAGAGAGACAAGGTTCCCAAACGACCCTCCGCAGGTTTTGAATTCAGAGTTGTCCTTCTCCTAGACCAGTTGCCATCCAAGGCTATAGAACCCAGTCTGTCCTGCTATTTTACCCATAGCTGGAGGGAGAAGAAGAGGATTCATGTAAGTGAATGCAATGGATTCGACTGGAATTCGAACTCGGCTCTCCGATTCCTCAATCCAAGCCGATGTCCATTACTCCACCGTATATATATATATATATATATATATATATATATATATATATATATATATATATATATATATATATATATATATATATATATATATATATATATATATATATATATATATATATATACTCTCCCGTCGGTTTCGACGTATGAGGATCTGACAGCTTAGCTACTTCAGTTATAAAATTTTGTACGGTAATTTTAAGTGGCATTTAAGACCCGCTAGTGATTTACAATGGAGGCGACATATGGAGCAAGTGTGAGGATTGTGAGATGAGATCACTGTTAGATTGGCTGACCTTTTAGTTCTTGTTCTCGCTTCTAGAAGATGATGATTCAGACAAGCAGATTGAAAACTGCTGGGTCCATTAAAACAGCGTTGATCTCTATTCTACCCGATCCAAGGCTAAGCGCTCAAGACGGTTCAGGAAACGAGCCATAATTTTTCCTTCCTCTATAGTCTGGAAAAGGAATTTATTTTTTCATCCATAGTGTACACTGTTTGTTTTGCTAAACGGATTTTGCACCTATAGAAGACCGGAGAATGTGTCGGCTGAATCATAATAATAATAAAAAAACAACAACAAATAGCGGCAGAAGAAATAACTTAAGATTACAGCATTCAATTTCTACTAGTTTTACACGCAAGGAAGGTTGTAGAATAAATCGGCCGATAAATTTTGGGCATATCAGAAGCAGCAACAAGAAAAAAAGAAGAATGGGATGAAAAGTTCAAACTGTTGGAATAAAAAAAGTTTAAAGAAAAGGTTTCAATATTTTTGTTTTGTCCCCCCCCCCACACACACACTTAAATTTCGAGGTTAGAATATGTTCTGTTGACTATTAATAATCTGGCAATGATTTGAAGATTTTACGGAAAGAATGTTTGCATGTCAGTCAGTCTTTCTTTTTCTTTCCTTCTTTCTTTCTTTCTTTCTCGTACCCTCTCTCATTCTCTTTCTTCTCTCTCTCTCTCACTCACAAACATATATCCATATATACATCAAATCAAATATTCAATAGTGTTAATAATATATGATTAATATATAAGTAAATTTTCATTAGAGCTGTAACGATATATATTTGTTACCTACCGAAGTAGATATACATCCTAAAAACAAATCGATCGATCTATCCATCTATCTATCTATCTGTCTATCTATCTATGTCAGTTATTTAGTATCTATCTACCTATCTATATATCTACGTCAATTGTTTTTTTTTAGTATCTATCTATCTCAGTTATTTAGTATCTATTTACCTATCTATGTATCTAAGTTATTTCGTATCTATCTATCTATCTATCTATCTGTCTTTGTTCTTTGTAAAAAGTGATAACAATGACATTGTACATTTTTATTGTGTTTTTTATTTAGTTGACAGTAAATATAAGCTTAAAAATATATACAAAGAATATCTTTGTCATCACGTTTTATATATATACGATATTCACTATCAGTATTTCTATGTCTATCTCTCGCTTTCTCTCGCTTTCTCTCTTTCTTTCTTTCTCTCTTTCTTTCTCCCTCTCTCTGTATATATATATATATATATATATATATATAGAGAGAGAGAGAGAGAGAGAGAATCCGCTCACCGCAAAAATCAGTATGGCGGATTTAAACTACACATTCAGCGCATTTAAAAATGAAATATACCGTTTCAAAAATGACTAAGATTAAGCTAATAAACCGCCTGTCTACGATAATGACAAAATTAATTTCTTGATAATGACCGAGAATTTCGAGTGAAATCTGACGAAACTATGCAATTTGAACAGTTATTCACAGATCTGATCCAGATGTTTGACGACAGATCTGTAAATCGGGGGCGTGTACTAAAAATTAAAATTAAACAGCCACACCTTAACTATTGAATTCAATAAAAACCTATCTGATTATTTCTATTTGAGCAGCAACTTTTCTTTTAAACATCTTTCGTTAAATACGTCAATCAAGGAAAATTTTTATTGATTATTAATTTATTTTTTTCATCGTTCTTACGTTTTTTTCTGTTTGGCGGGAATGAGGGAGTATCTATACCGTCCATTGTCCCAAGCGCTTTCGGACACATTTTTTAGTCATTTTCAAAAAAAAAAAAAACCCTCTTCTTAGTATCCTTATTAAAGGAAAAGATACATATTCATGTTGATACATATTTATGTATTCCGAGTACTTTCGACATTAGCACAATGTCATCATCAGAGTTTTTTTTTTAATATCTAGGTTTTAACTAATAGATTCTTTAAAAAGAAAAAAAAAAAAGACAAAAACATATGGACATTTCAAAAACTTAGGTCCCCTGCCGTTTACATCGGGAAATTTAAATGGTACAGTCCATAAGATTAGCGTTTACACTTCACAGTTAAAAAACATTAACTTTCAAATGAACACAAAAAATTTGACTCAGGAATAAAACAACGCTCTGATGATGACATTGTGCTAATGTCGAAAGTACTCGGAACAAATGAATATGTCTTAACATTGTATTTTTCTCTGTTCCTTTAAGAAGGATACTAAA
>OZ010609.1:20693005-20695505 GCA_963932145.1 Acanthosepion lycidas | reverse complement strand
CAGAAATAGAACAAAATTTTAAAAATATATGACTATACGCATATATACATGACTCACGTTATACCTACCGACCATAGCTCAATCAGGACTCGTTTAAACACACACGAAAACCTACTAAAATCCATCCTAAACATAGTAAAGGCAACTATAATAACCACATCCACTTGTAAAAAAAAAAGATTAAAGATAATGGAAGCACTAATTATAAAAAAAGGAAAAGCCAACACTTAATAAAATTAACTATGAACACGACCACAATGTGCTGACCGTGTTCCCGAAAATAATACATTCCTATAACTTTAAACACATACATAACTACTCACACATGTAGTTAGAAATAAAAATTAAATGCGTTCTTGTAATAACTCATAGCCGAACGCGCTTGGATATGCAAAACTTTTGGGGAGGTTTTATACATTTTGTATCCAGAAAAGAAAAGACTTGTACGAAAACAACAAAAATTAAATAAAAAGCTGAACCTTGTCATATTTGTATATTATTTTCCGAACACTGTTAGCATATTGTGGCCCTGTTCGTAGTTAACATTGTAAAGTGTTGTCTTTTTCTTTTTTGTTATTGAAGCTTCAATTATTTTTAATCTTTTTTACAGATGGATAAGGTTATTAGGTTTGTATTTTCTACTTGGATGTTTTCAAATGGAGTCTGGTAAGTTTGTGTGTGTGTTTAAATGGATTCTAATAGAGCTGTGTTCGGAAAATAATTCATCGTTATAACTATAGAACCCATACATTAAAAAGCAAAACTACAATCGTCCTTGATAATGACTAGAAGTATAGCCGAAAGCGCTTGGAATTACAGTTACTACACACTCTGTGTCCATAAAAGAAAACACTTGTTCGAACACAAGAAAAAATATATAAAATGCCTTACCTTAACCTTATCATTCGTCTTCACGAAACTTTTATAAAAGAGGGATTGCTGGCCAAATACACAATAGTCACATATATATATATATATATATATATATATATATATATATATATATATATATATATATTTATATATATATATATATATGTTTTATTGAATATGGACAGAAACCATATAAATTCTATACTATCAACTTCTTATGAAAAAATTACGAAAAATACATAACCATGTACACACACACACGCACGCACACACACACACACACATATATATATATATTACCATAAAAACTATGTTTTAAAAGTGCAGTGTAACCCGGATAAGAGAAACCCGGATATAAGAGAAACCTTGATATAAGAGAAACCCGGATATAAGAGAAACTCGGATATGAGAGATTTTCTCTGGTCCCAAATTAGAGCCTGTGTTAATGTATATAAAATAGGACAAACCCGGTTATAAGAGAAACCCGGATATAAGAGACTTCGTCTCCGGTCCCGACAACTCTCTTATATCCGGGTTACATTTTATTTCATCTACCGTCTTGCTCACTCGAAAAAGCTTTTAATAGAAATGGGCTTTGCGACAGAATTCGAACTTGTAAATAATTGTATCATGACATTACTGACCCGCTGTATATATATATAAATATATCACACCACAAACTCACGACGCTTGGCTCTACATTTGAATGATAATATTAACATATTTATGTATTTAAACCACCATGCCTGGCCGCGTACTCAATTCCGGAAAATCCTCGTTGAAAATACAACTATACTTTAACATGAAAACAATAAACAAAAACTAAAAATTCTTGAAGCTATATACATAAAACAGTTGAAACCTAACCTGAACAAAATTAACTATGAAATCTCCACAAATATTCTTAAATGCCTATAAGTGATAACAGAAGCCATTGGTTTATACCAACACCTTCCTATAATTAATACTTCTCGTTTCCACTCTCGCGCGGTGATGTGTGACGTCATGAGCTGCGGTGCGATTTTCACTTCCGCGTCTCGTATACACGAGTTAGTCGTTGCTCTGAAATTTTTCATGCATCAAAAACAGACTATCATTAATATCGTGTATTGATTGATATAATGAAAAGTAATTGTCATCTTTGATAATGGCTTATGTAAGCCGAAAGCTTAGATTGGATTTAAACATGTATCAATATGGTGATTTCCTTTCGTCTTTCAATGATAATGTTATTAAGCTTATCAGACAATATGAAAGGAACTTAAAATAAATAGACAATATATATATATATATATATATATATATATATATATATATATATATATATATATATTTCTGTAGTTTTGTGCTAGCAGCAAGCAGAAATATGTCTCCTCCCGATGATGGCCATTTCGGCCGAAACTAGTCGAGGAATCTAAATGGAATAATAATAATAAAAAAAACGAAATAATATTAATCTACAACCGAGTGTGTCTGAAGATTTTAATTTTTTTATTGTTCAAAAAAAAAAAAAAAAAAATATATATATATATATATATATATATATATATATATATATATAGTGTAAACATAAAAACTAACTCTGCGTGGTTTGACGATCACACCTGCACCTGACAGTCACCATGCA
>OZ010609.1:20683005-20688005 GCA_963932145.1 Acanthosepion lycidas | reverse complement strand
ATATATATATACGTATTTATATAAATATTCATTTATATATAAAGTATCAAATATTTACATATACATATATGTATGCATATATATATATATATATATATATATATATATATATATATATATATATTGATCCATTTCATTAAATAATATAAACAAGCCTATTTATTATATGTAAATTCTTTTCATATCGTCTGATAAGCATAATAACTTTATCATTAAAAGAAAGAAAATCACAATATTGATGCATATTTTTTATTCCTATCTAAACTTTCGTCTTATAGAAGCCATTAGCAAAGATGAGAATTACTGTACAATATATTAAGCACTACACGGACAAAACAGTCATGATAGTCTGTTTCTGTTTGCATGGAAGATATATATATATATATATATATATATATCTAATATTATATATATATATATATATATATATATATATATATATATATATATATATATATATATCTAATATTTTCATATTACAAATATCCACTTGGATTGTATACCAACTCATTAACTACTTTACTATGTACATTATATATATATATATATATATATATATATATATATATATATATATATATGTGTGTGTGTGTGTGCATATATATATATATATATATATATATACAAGTATATGATTGGTGTATACGGAATAAATTCCGATAACCATCAATTACTATTCTTAAAAGAGTGCTCAATACAGAGTAGAGCAGATATAATTATTTATTTAAAAATTATAACATAAATATTTTATAAAATCACTACAAAAATAGCCATTTTGTTTCAACATCTCCGGTGTCTTATCAAGTGATGATGTTGAATGCAAAATAAATGGTTTTAAAAGTTATTTTATAACACATTTATGTTATAATTTTTAGATAAATAATTATATATACATATATATATATATATATATATATATATATATATATATATATATATATATATATATATATATATATATTAATTTCTGGTAGTTTCTAAATAAATATATCACAAACCGCGAGAACTGTCATTATAAGTTTCATTTTGTCATAATAATGATAATGTGTGTAGTTGCGTCTTTGCTGGTGTATATGGGTGGGTGAGTTTGTGCTTTAAACAGAGCGAAGATAGATTTTTGAATGGAGCGTCACTTTCTTACCATTTATAATTGATGTCTTGGGCATTATTTCGTTAAATTATTCAACTAATACTGTTTGTTTCTCCAATACCGATGTAGAAATCGCCATTTATTTATATGTTTGTTTATTTATTGCAAAATTTCGAAAGATCAATAAATAAATAAAATAAACCCTTTCCAAATTTGTTTCGGCGGGAAAATGAGATAAATAATTTCAATTCTATTGATGCAAATGGCTTTAAACAAATCCATATTTTTATTATTCATGCTGCATGTCAAACATTTAGCGAAAGGCCCACTATATTCTTAAATGTTAATTTCGCAATATATCATCGAATGATTTTCACTAACCACTATGGATATGTTGTTGTTTTTGTTATTATTATTATTATTACTATTATTATTATTATTATTATTAATAATAATAATAATAATAATAATAATAATAATAATAATAATAATAATAATACTGTTTGTATGTTATGTTTCCTACTTTTTATCCTGTAGATTTAGGTTCAAACTATGGTCCTTAGGTCCTATAGGAGAATTGTCATTTAATTTTCTTAGTATATGGGTTGTTCCTAGGAGGACGATCTTTTGGGCAAATTGTAGGTTGATGTTACCTGGGACACTTAGTAAATTATTATTATTATTATTATTATTATTATTATGAACACTTGCGTATGTCATATTTCCTGCTTTGTATCCTGTAGAGCTGGATCTAACCTACGGTCCTCTGGCCCTATAGGAGAATTGTCATTTAATTGATAGCACTTTTCATAGTATATGGGATGTTCCTAGTAGGGCGATTTTCTGGGCAACGTTTATGTTGTTGTTGCCTGGGACACCGTTAGTAAAATTGTCCATTCCTTTTCTCTCGAGGCCCAGTGCTCCTATTACTATTGGTACAATTTCTTCATTTTCCACATCTTGTTAATCTCGACCTTCAGGTCTTTGTATTTTGAGAATTTCTCGATAATATTCATGGAGGCGTTTCTCTCAGATGGTATATTATTATTATTATTATTATTATTGTTATTATTATTATTATTATTCAAATGTATGCTGATCGATTTGTTTTTAACGGTTATCAACCTTTTCAAGGTAATTTAAAGCCAAAAATCCTGTTTAGATTAGAAGGAGTTTGGGGTGAGAATAATGCTTTTTTTTTTTTTTTTTTTTTTTACTGTAAGCTCTTTGAATTAATCGGGACGAAAGAGGTGGGTTCGTGCATTTGCGATTAAGTAAATATAGCGTACCCGACTGGAATTGGAACTCAGACCTCAGATGAACACATCCGAGCCATTAAGCAGTACACCACCTGCACATCTAAGCTTACAGCATGCGGTATGCACAAACGATAAATATTCTAGGTACAGACCACGCTTAACTTCGGTGGTATTACGAGAACCAATGTTTCAACATTTTATGCCTGTCCTCCAATGATATATATATATATATATATATATATATATATATATATATATATATATATATATGTATATATGAAAAAATTTTCTCAGAGTTAACCTGTAGTAAAAGAAAATATTTATAATATTTACAACTCTCCCAAGCAAACATACGCAACAGCATCAAGAAATCAAAAGAAAATGGTCGAATTCGTTAACACAACAATAAAAACATTATTTCCACACGTGACAGTACTTGACATTTTACAATATGACAGTTTACAATATGAATTCCATAACGTTTTGTAAAAATTTTTCCAGTTGTTAAGGACATTTTGTTTTGTTATTAATAGTTACTTTGTTTTAATAAATTCATTTCGTTTGTTGCATTGAAAAAGCCCACATTGAACGAAAGGCGTCGACTAATATTACAGTTTTCCTATTGTATTTTACATATATATATATATATATATATAGGGATATATATATATATATATATATATATATATATATATATATAAGGTGACCAAGGTGCCCTCATATGCTGTTGTGTGTGTGTGTGCTTGTATATATATATTTCTATTATATGTATATATTTATATATTTACATTAATAGATATACATACATAATATGTTAAAGGAAATATTAAAGAAAAATTTATCAATAAATATACTGTTTAAAAAATAGACAGAGCGTCTACTCGAATATGGGTATCCGCTAAACATAAGATTTAAAGTTATACAATAATAAATAAAAAATACGTTGTTACTTCAAAAACACACACACACAAACACACACACACACACAAACACACACACACACAAACACACACACAAACACAAATATGTGCGTCTTTGTGTCTGTGTGTGTGTATAAATTGTGTATTTGGGCATTAATCTCTCTTTTATGCAAGTTTTGTTAAAAACGACTGACAAAATGTGATAGTTGAGTTTTTTTTTTTTATATAATTCCTCATGTGTTCGTATATTTTTTCCCTTTTCAGGATATAATTTATCTAAAAACTGTCCAAATGTTTTACAAGCGATTTTAGCAATAGTTTTGGCCATTATCAAGGATGTATTTTATTTTACCTTTAAAAGAATACATGCATTGTTTTATGTATCAGCAGTTACAGGAATGTTTTATTTTCCAGACACGGTCAGCACATTGTGGCCGTGTTCATCGTTGATATTATTGAGTGTTGGCTTTTTCTTCTTTTTTTTTTTCAATAATAAATGCTCCATTAGTTTTAGCCATTTTGACAGCATTATTATTAATAAAAAAAAAAAAAAAGGGTCTGCTTGTAATATTAGAATTATTTTATTCTAAAATTCCTGTCACCTCTCTGTCGTCCACATGTGTCGTCATATCATCATAAAAAAATCATGTCTGATGAAGTCCTGAAAATCGAAACGTCTCACAAATAAACTTTTTCTACATTGTCATTCAATTTCACCATTAATGTTTTTGGTATATAAAAATACATATCGTTATCTCCTGTCTAAAGAGATAGATAGATGGATAGGTAGATAAATAGGTTTGTTCTTATAGGCATATAAATATTTATTTTCATTTTCTCGAATAGTTAATTTTCCCAATATGTTCCAATATATATATATATATATATATTTATGTATTGATCTCTATAAATATGTAAACACTAATACAACTAAATATTTATATACAGAAATAAAGACAAATTTTATTTTATGTACGATAAGTAATTATCAACAAAATCTAATGTGTCAAAACACTTAATTAAACGTTAAATATTATACACATCTCGCAGTTATTATCAAGTTAAATTTAGGACCACAGAGAGACGGGGACAAAGACAGAGAGAAACAGACAGACAGACAGACAGACTGAGAGCCCAGGGAATTCAGGGAGTAAAAGCAGCTCGCACAAAACACGAAAAGCAGGGATAAATATTGGATCAGGTAAGCCATTGTTTGACGTAAGATGCGACTAAAATTGCTCACGCATCAGGCAATCACCTGTCATCAACACCCCCCCCCCCCGAGTTAACATATATATATATATATATATATATATATATATTTATATTGTATAATAAACAAACTATCATATAAGAGTGCAAGATGAAAAAGATCTCTCACTCTCTCTCTCACATACACACACACACACACATATATATATATATATATATATATATATATATATATATATATATATATATATATATATATATATATATATAATGTAAATATAAGAAATCCAAAATGAAATTACAAAAACAATGCAAAAAACAATGCAAAAATACATTTAGAAAAACAATGCAAAAATATTCCTGACTTTCGGCGGCTAAATTTTTTTTATATATTTTCTAAGGACAAGATATTTAATTATCTCTCCCTTTTTCTGTCTTTTCATACAAACACACACACGCACATATATATAGTGATTTTCCAAGGTCCAAACGATGGGGCACACAGCGAGGATTGAACTT
>OZ010609.1:20670505-20673005 GCA_963932145.1 Acanthosepion lycidas | reverse complement strand
GGGATTATTAATATTGTTGGGGCGTGCGGTTGCAGTGTTGTCCACGCTGTAAACGACGATAACTTCTTAGCATGGGCATAGCAGACATCTTCACATCTATTATACAGACATCATGTACAGATATGTGCGTGTGTGTTTTATAATTGTCTGGTGTTTGCCAAAACAAATAACTATTTTCTTAAAAAAAGAAATTCGATATAAAATTAATCTTCTGATAGTCCAATAGAACTCAATGAAAGACCAATTATTATAAAGGCCATTATATATCATTTCCTCCCATATATATATATATATATATATATATATATATATATATATATATATATATATATATATATATATGTGTGTGTGTGTCTGTGCGTGTGTGTGTGTGTAAGTAGATCAATAAATCTGTAGCCTGACATATTGTTACAAATTTAAGTTTTCAATTGATGTTATCCATTAGATGTGTTTAATATTTATCGCTGAAGTTTTTCCTTGATGTAAAAAGCTTATGTTGATAATTTTTTATTGTACGTAAAATAAAATATGTGTTTTTTTTCTATATATGAATATTTAGTTTTACACATATTTACATATCTTAGAGAGGTCAATAAATAGATAGACGGATAGATAGTGAGAGAGATAGCAGAATGAGATAGATAGATAGATAGATAGATAGATAGATAGATATTAGGTTGGTGCAAAAATAATGACGTAATAATTATTACGTCATTATTTTTGCACCAACCTAATAGATAGATAGATACTAACAGACTGAGATAGATAGATAGATAGATACATAGATAGATAAGAGAATGAAATTAGATTGTGAGATAGATCAACAGAGAAAATTAAATCTGTTTTTAGATTTTAAAACCGTTTTGAGATGTTTAGTATAGACCTAATATCACTCTCTCTCTCTATCTATCTATCTGTACACACACACACACACACACACACATATATATATATATATATATATATATATATATATATATAATTATTTAAACGTTTATTCTTATTTAACCGTTATTTTTTTAAAAATATATGAAAACGGAAAGGATACACATATACACATTCATACGTACACATTTGTGTATATATATATATATATATATATATATATATATATATACACCAAATCCTCCACAACCATTTTGATCTGAAACTTTCATGGTATAATGCTCAATTTAATTAAAACCAGAAAATAATTTTAGATTGCAAGAATATATAAACAATCTTTTCACATTTGTAGTAGTAGTAGTAATAATAATAATAATAATAATAATAATAATAATATAAAAATGGACAATGAAGTCAACAACTAGCGGCGACAGGCTGTTTCATATTTGAATGCAATTTTCTGGCAATTACGTATTCTGTATTCCTTATATGGAGCACTTACCCATAACTATATCATACCTTAAAATTATATTTTTATTTTATCATATATATATATATATATATATATATATATATATATATATATATATATACTCCTGCTTGAATAGTCTTGCATGTGGAAGTTATTTTGCCAGACTTCTTTGAATAGAATAATGAATTACACTATTATTTACAAATCAATGTACAAAATCTATTTTTGAAATGAATGAATCGTGTTTTCCCTTTACAGTGCTCCGTAATCAACAATAAATTTTTATCAAGTTGGGTTTTCAACTGCAAGACTCACTATTGACAGTATTAAGGGTTTTTTTTTTTTTTCAGATAATGATAGGCTTCTTAAGAAATCATTGGTCATTAAAATGATAAGTAAATTAACTGAAGACACTTATTTATTATTTTTATTATTTATTTATTTTGATTTCATTATTATTATTATTATTTAAAGAGAAAGGTAAATTAGTTAAATTAGTTAAATTAGAGTTAGGTAAAGCATTCTTGTTATTTTTCTCTTCACGGAAAAGAAAACAGAGGGCCTACAAAAGTCATGTCATGTAAAAAAGGAGGTTTGGGTTAAATATATTCTTGAAAGTTAAACATTATAGCGACTAAATTTTAGAAATTTAAAGTGCATAGAAATTATATGAATAAGAGTCATGAATAAAAATTTCCGTTGGTACTAAATCTGGAGATAATGTCATAATGAGAATTTGTTTTAAAATGATATAGAAGAGATGGTATATACTTACAATTCAAACAATACACTCTGTTTGTCTGTCTTCCTCACGTATTATGCATACACATGCATATATCTATCCATCCATCAATGCATTTCATACATGTATATATATATATATATATATATATATTTCGGACCACAGATTTATTGATCTATATATATATATATATATATATATATATATATATATATATATATATATATATATATAAATATATATATATATATATATACATATATATATATATGTATATATACACACACACATGAAGAGAGATAGTGAAAGAGGAGAAATAGATATATAAATAGGTAGATATATAGAATAGCTTATCAGATAAAAAAAAAGAAACGTTTATCAATCTAACATGCGTTATTTTT
>OZ010609.1:20593005-20663005 GCA_963932145.1 Acanthosepion lycidas | reverse complement strand
AAATAAAATATATTTGTTGTTAAAGACAAAAGATAAATTAGATTCTCAATCGAAATTCTCCGGATCAGAATACCCACATCGTTAAAAGAAAAAACACTATTTAAAAATGTACACTAAAGCTATGTACCTGACCCAATAATACAGTAAAGATATCTATATATCCCAACATCAATAAACAAGGAAAATATGATAATAAACAGAGAAAAAAAAAAACTTTCAAAAATAATAAGCCTTTAATTCACATACCTTGAGGTCTCCACGTTCCGGGTAGTACCCCGGGCCAGTATATTGGTGGCCGGCCGGGAAGTTCGGCCAGTTTGGGAAACCTTGTTTGTGGAGTAAAATACATTCCAGCTCCGGCAACAGCACTGTTCAGACGATTAACACCAAAAGGCGAATTTGAGTTCGTATTTGGTCTTCCTAATATATCGTTTATTCCGTGAGGAGTCGACTGGCCCGTAAAAAGGTTTTTGAGCGACGTCTGTGGGTAACCTGACTGGGTAAGCACTGAAGAATTGGGTATTTTCATTTCTGTCATATTGTGTAAGGCAGCCAGGGGCGGGTTGCTGAGTACGAACGCCGTCTGTCGGCTGGATTCTATGTTTACATTCATATTCATATTTAACAACGAGGCCATGTTTGGACTCGGGTTTTGATAGACGGGAGAGTTCGAATCGTTTGAACAGTAGTCCAACATGTTTAGACCCTGAAAATCAGCGTTACCGGTCGTGGTGGTGGTTGTTGTCGTTGTTGTTGTTGTTGTTGTCGTCGTCGTCGCAGTCGTCAGGGCCACGGTCGAGTTAGAAGCGTTCGCTGAAGGGCCCCGTGGGTCGTACGTAAGGGAACCGTCACCCAGCGGTAAAGCGTAGAGGGGCGAGGAAGAAGAGGAAGAACACGAAGAAGATTGGTTTATTGGCGGGGTTAGTAATGTGGCCCGTGAAAAATGGCCACCAATATTATTATTATTGTTGTTGTTGTTGTTAATGATACGATGGTTAAAATAATGGTGATGATGGAGATTACTGTTGGGGGTGTTGCTACCGGGGGCGGTGGTTACCCCGAATGGTTTTTTCGTCGTCGTTGTTGTTATTGTTGTAAGTCCGGGCGAAATGTGATGACGATAAGGGTGGTGGGGTGACGGGGGTAGACGAGGGGACGGGGAGGAGAAAGAAGGAGAGGACGAGGAAGATGACGAAGAAAAAGAGGGAATGAGGGTGGTGGCAGTGGTGGTGGTGGTATTGGAGTTGATGGGAGGCGCAGGGCCTCGAGTAGCGGCAGCGGCAGCAGCAACAGTAGCAGCAGCTGCAGTGGTGGTGGCTAACGGGGAAAAAGGGGGAGGGGACGTGGATGGAGATAACGGGCAAGTGGTGGCGACGAGGGACGATGCTGGAAACGTGAAACGCGAGTTGGGGAGGTTGTAGCAGGAAGGGAACGTTGGAGAGGTGTACGAAAAACAAGGAGGAAACGAAGGATTTAACGAAAGGGAGCAAGAGGAAGGAGGAGGAGGGGGAGGAGAAGGGGGAGGCGGAGAAGGAGGAGGAGGAGAAGAGAGTGAAGAAAAGAAAGGGGTTTTACGTACACATCGAAAAAAGCAGGAACTATTTAAAGGGGGTGAAGAAAGGGGAGATGGCGGAGAAGAGGAGTGGGTCAGGCGCGAAGCGGAATAATACGCATGCGAGTAGCAATTAGAAAGAGGAGGCGAATGAGAAGGTGACAGAGAAAGTGAGGGTGAAGAGGAGTGACCCAGGTGTGGTTGAGGGGGAGGAGAGAACGAAAGATGGGCAGAGGGTGGGAAAATCACCACACCCCCACCACGCCGGGGCTCGTGTCGTTGGCTCCGGGACGTGGTCAGTATGGCGTTACTGAGTACCTTTGCCGTCTGATGACCATAGGGATCGATCTGACGGCGTTCTGAAACGTTTTTGGCAATCGTGATGTCGGTATGAGACAGATAATCGTCAAAATGTGGCGAATAAGAAATTTGTCCGGAGATGGTATCGATATTTTAATGATTGCCTGCGCAGATCAATAGTATTAGCAATCCGTTGCTTGTTAGTGTAAATTGGATTTGTTTATGGTGTCCGTCGCTAAAAATAAACTCGATGTTAACGCAAAGACTATTTTCCTTACAACTGGTTGGACTACTATGAAACATAAAACTGCTACCAACACCTCCGCAACGACAACTATTACTACTGCTACCACCACCTCAACAATAATAACTACTACTACTACTACTACTACTACTACTAGTAGTAGTAGTAGTAGTAGTAATAAGAATACTAGTACAATTAGTCTTTACAAGTATATTTTCACAACTCCAACACTTGATTTTTAGTGCATTGTAAATCGAGCAATTATTTTTTTTTCGACTAGAGTTCGTAAAAGTTTTTGACCTTAACGAATACAATAACCACAAATTATTTAAATGTGTGCGTGTGCTATGCTTGCGTATGTGCGTTTTTACCTTTAGTAAAGGTATAAATTACCTGTTGGATGAAACAGTTGGGATTCGAAAAATTTTAAAACTTTCTTTCATTATAAATTGTTTTGAAAATTGTAGTAAACCGTGAAAATGACAGTCAACATGCAATGTTGATTCCTAAGTCTATACTACATCTATCTATCTATCTATCTATCTATCTATCTATCTATCTATCTATCAACTGTAATATATATATATATAATATACATATATATGTATAATATATATATATATATATATATATATATATGGTTGTTAAAAATAAATATCTATCTATATATGTAAATATATGTATATGATGTATAGAAATATCTATCTATCTATCTATCTATATATATATATATATATATATATATATATATATATATATATATGCGTTAACAATATTAAATTTATCTATCGATCTATGTATCTATCTATCGAAATATATATATATATATATATATATATATATATATATATATATATATATATATATATATATATATGGTTGTTAAAAAGAAATAATATCTGTAGAGAGAAATCTCTCTATATGCGTTAACAATATTAAATCTATCTCTCGAAATATATGTTTGCTAAAAAGGAAATAATATCTATATATTTACATCAATGTATCTATCTATCTATCTATATATATATGTCAATATATATATATATATATGTAGAGGGAGAGAAATATATAGAGATAAGCGTTGACAATATAATTTTTTTCTATCTGTCGAAATATATATATATGGTTGTTAAAAAATAATATCTATATATATCAATATATATGTATGTATATATATAATATATATATATATATATATATATGCGTTAACAATAGTAAGTCTAATTGTCTATCTATATGGTTGTTAAAAAGAAATAATCTCTCTGTCTATATATATATGTGTGTGTGTATATATATATATATTTATATGTATATATACATATATAATATTTGTGTATGTTTGTTAAAAATAAAACCTATCTATTCTGTATCTATCTATCGAAATATACATATGACTGTTAAAAAGAAATAATTTCTATTTATATATATCAATATATATATATATGCATATATACATAAATATATATACATATATATATATATATATATATATGTATATATATTGAAATATATATACGTTAACAATATTAAATCTACGTATGTACGTATGTATCTCTCTCTATTATATACATATATATATGCGTGTGTGCGTGCATGTTTGCTAAAAAATAAAACCTATCTCTCTCTATTTCTCTCTCTCCCTCTGTCTCTCTCTCTTTATATATATATATATATATATATATATATATATATATATATATATATTATATATATATATATATATATATATATATATATATATGTATGTATTTTATTTATATATATGGTTGATAAAAATAATTAAAATCCCTCTCTTTAGAAAATTTAGCGCACTTTTTTTTTGTTTCAATGTTGGTAGTTTTTTTTTTTTTTTATTTTAATAATTTATAAAATAAAATTCAATAAATTTGGTAAGACTGTATAGAATGATGTGGTTGGTTCAAAGAAAAATAAAAGTCAAAGAAAACCTGTAAAGATATCAAATTCTCTGTTGAATTAATATCTTTAAAACATGAAATGTTAGTCTGAAATACGAAATGCCATCGAACGTAATAAAAATAACCGACTGACTTGGAAATATATACTTTAAAAGTGAATGTTATTTATGATAAGAAAAAAAATATACACACACACACACACACACACTCACACACACACACATACGCTCACATATACGAACACACAGACAAAAATAAACCCGCACTCCCTTAAAACAAGTGCGTAAAACAAACAAAATTTAAAAATGGTTAGTATCCTAACTTAACTACAATGGAAACAATTTAAAACATTTATAACAACATTTATATATATGTATATTGTTAAAAAAAAAGTAATTTTTCTTTGTGTTTGTTTTTGTCTGTCTGTGTATGTGTGTGTTTTTTATATGTATTTTTTCTGTTTTTTTTTTTCTTATTTTCTCCTTTTTTTTTTTTTTTTTTTTAATAATTCCACCCGGAATTAAAACGGTTATATTTATAATAATCTGTGGTGTACAGGTTTGACCGATGATGTGACTCTTTTTCCTTCTCTTTCTTCTTCTTTTTTTTCTTTTTTTTTTTTTTTTTTTTTTTTTTTACACGTGTATTTTGTTCATAATGATTCCGAATATTCCACAGCGATTTTGGTCTTTCGTAAAACGTTTGTCTTGTTAGAAGCGTTCTACTTCGGAAGGAGGTAAGCTATAAAATGAGTAATGTCCTTCAATCTTCCGTTCCCTTCCTTCCTTCCTTCCTTCCTTCCTTACTTTCATTCCCCCTTCTATCGTTGCAATCCCCCTACTCCCTTTATAAAACTAGGAATGGGCGAGCCTTCTTACAAAGATGTTAGGATCGTCAATAATGAACTACCTCCTTTCTTTCTTTTTCTCACCCTTTTTATGATGGCTTCTCTTTCTTTTTTCTGTTTTTCTCTAGTTTTCTTTCTTCTTTTTTCCCCTTTACTTTCCTTCTTCTCCTTTCTTCCTTTTTTTTTTGTTCTAACTTTCTTTCTTTTGTATCAATTGCTTCCTATTTGTTTCTCTCTCGTTTCACGCCCGCCCATAAATGGTACGTCACACTAATCCTCTTTCTTTACTCTTCACAAATCGGCTGTTGCAGGACGTAACGACGATTATTATGGAGACGTTGTCATGGCTGGCATCTTTTACATCATTATTATTAATATTATTATTATTAATGATGATAATAATAATACATTGCCATTATCCGTGTAATAAATATTTTACGACAATTAGTGGGTTTCTTTCGTTATAAACGTTTTTCATATATAAAAGTTAAAGTGACCTGAAAACAAAATATCTTAAAATAAAATGCAATTCTTTCTTTCTTTCTTTCTTTCTTTCTTTCTTTCTTTCTTTCACTTTCTTTCTTTCCTTCTTTTTTTTCTTTTTTTTCTTTATTTGTTTCGTCTTTTTCTTATTCTCTTTTTCTTTCCTTTCCTGTTTTTTCCTTTTCTTTCTTTATTTTTTGTTTTGTTTTTCCTTCTTTCTTTCTTTCTACATTTTTCTTTTACTTTCTTTCTTCCTTTCTTTTACTTTCTTTCTTTATTTACGTCCTTCTTTATTTTTTGTTTTGTTTTTCCTTCCTTCCTTCCTTCCTTCTTTCTTTCGTTTTTTTCTTTCTTTATTTAGTTTCCCTTTTTCTTTCTTTTCATGTTTTGGTGTCTTTTTCTTACGTCTTTCTTTATTTTTTGTTTTGTTTTTCTTTCTTTCTGTCTTTTTCTTTCTTTATTTATTTCGTTTTCATTTTTCTTTTCTTTCATATTATTTTACCTTTTATCTCATTCTTCATTTTTTGTTTTGTTTTTTCTTTCTTTCTTTCGCTTTCCTTTTTCTTTCTCATTCTCTTTTTAACGTTTTTCGTGTTTTTCCTTTTCTTTCTTTCTTTCTTTCTTTCTTTCTTCCTTTCTTTCTTTCTTTCTTTCTTCCTTCCTTCCATTTCTTTTCATGCTTTTCCCTTTTCTCAAACCTTTCTATATTTTCTTTCTTTTTATTTTTGTCCTCATTTTTTTTCCTTTTCTTTCCTTACCCTTTATTTTTGCGCTTTGCTTTTCCTTTCGAATTTTCATAATTTTTCTTTCGTTTTGCTTATTTTTTTTAACTTTCTTTTCTGTATTTTCTTTCATTTTTTCTTTTCTTTCTTTTTCTTTCTTGCTTTTTTCTTTCTTTCTTTCTTCTTTCTTTCTTTTTTCTTTCTTGCTTTTTTCTTTCTTTATTTTTTCTTTCTTTCGCTTTCATTTTTCTTCAGTATTTTCTTTTTTGTCTTTTTGCTTTCACATCTTTTGTTTTTCATTATTTTTTCGCTCTTCTTTTCTTTTCTTTTTCTTTTTTCTTTCTTTCTTATTTTCCTGATGTTTTCTTTTCTTTCATCTTTTTCCATTTACTTTCGATTTTCATTAATCTTTCGCTTATTTTCTTTTTCATTTCTTTATTTTCTTTCGCTTTCTATTTTTCTTTTTTCCTTTCTTTCTCTTTCTTTCTTTCCCAATTTCTTCCTTTCTCTCTCTCTCTCTCACTTTCTTTTTGTCTTTCTTTCACTTTATGATTGATGCCTGACCAAGCCCTGTCTTATTGCAATAAAATATTTGTTCTTATAGCATTCTTGGTGAAATAAAATGTGATTTTTAAAAAACGTAATATACCAACAGTTGTCATTATTATTATTATTATTATTATTATTATTATTATTATTATTATTATTATTATTATTAATTTTATTATTATTATTATTATTATTATTATTATTATTATAGATAATATCATTTTGTACTTTTTTTACTTTCGTAAAGTGTATATTTTAAATGCTAGAGTAGATCAATAAATTCGTCACCTTACACGAAGATAGAATTTCACACGAAATAATCATTGTGTAATGTTTGATCTATATGATTCTTGAAACAGACCACCGAATTAAGTGCGTTGACACGAAGAGAGTTCACATTAAAAACTAAATATTTTCTCTTAAAATAAGTGTTTTTACCATCGGATTACGCAATAATAGTAATAATAATAACAATAATAATAATAATAATAATAATAATAATAATAATAATTATTATTATTATTATTATTATTATTATTATTATTATTATTATTATTATTATTATTATTATTATTATTATTATTTTATTTGAATTCTCTCCGGGTCCCGCCCAGAGACGTAAGGTTAGAATTGACTTCATGAAAATTTTCCCCTACCAATTAAAAAAACCCCCCAAAAAAAAAACAAAAAAAAAAAACAAAAAAAAAACAAAAACACGAACACATATTTTACATAGATAAAGCCCTTCGTAAATTGTGGGTTGTATTTGTGAGAACAATTTTTGTATTTCTTTAAGGCATGGGCTTCCAGGAATCCCTTCAATTAGTCTACTGTAATCTTTCCCAACCAATCCGAGGGTTCCAATTACAACAGGGATTTTTGATGGGCGATTAGCTTTGATTAATCTGTGTGTATTATGTAGTCCCATAAAATTGTAATAGGTCCTATCTCCTTAACCGGGTCTGGGTGGTGTTCCTATCAATTTCTTTAAGTTTTCTTCCCGTAGAAGTTGCAGATTATAATTATTATTATTATTATTATTATTATTATTATTATTATTATTATTATTATTATTATTATTATCTTTGATTTCTGGCTTTTACACATTTCTTTCCGGGTCCCGCCCAGGGACCTAAGGTTAGAAGTGGCATCATGACACTTTCCACTGGCAAAAAAAAAAAAAAAAAAATTACATAGATAAAGCCCATCGTAAAGTGTGGGCTGTACTTGTCAGAACAAATTTTTGTATTTCCTTGAGGCATGGACTTCCAGGAATCCCTTCAATTAGTCTACTGCAATCTTTTCCAACCAGTCCTAGGGCTCCAACTACAACAGGGATTGTTGATGTTCCCATATGCCACATTTTCGAGATTTCTATTTCAAGGTCCTTGTATTTTGACAGCTTTTTTTATAATTATTATTATTAATATTATTATTATTATTATTATCATTATTATTATTATTACATTTAGCATTACTATTATATTACTACATATTACTATATGTAAAATATATTATTATTATTATTATTATTATTATTAGACCATTCAAGAAGAGAGAGATGTAAGAAAAGGAAAAGAAAAGACATAATGTTTAACAATATTTCGACCTTATGTCTGCCTTCTTCAAGTTATGTTTAAAAATGCATTCAATTATTAAAGATATTAAAAAATAACCAGTCTTTATACATCCGTTGCTAGTCTTGAAAAAACGTTTCTACAAAGAAAAGGAATCAAATCATCGGTCAGACCTGTATCCAACAGTTTTCTTTTTTCTTTTTTTTTTCTTTTTTAAATATAACCATTTAATTTGGGGTGGAATTATAAAAGAAAAAAAAAAGAAAAAAAGAAAAAAAAATACCGATAGATAAGACACACGTACACAGACAGACAAAAACAAACGCGTAGAAAAATTACTTTTTCACATATTTTCTATACTTCAATGCAATTTTAAATAGAACTCGAAGAAGGCAGACATAATGTCAAAATATTGTTAAACAATGTGTTTTCTTTTCTTAAATCGGGCTCTGCTCGAAGGGTTGGAAATTATCGGAAGAATTAAGCCAATCATTTTGTTTATTATTATTGTTTTTATTTTCTTTGATTTCTGGCGTTTACACATTTCTTTCCGGGTCCCGCCCAGGGACCTAAGGTTAGAAATGGCATCATGACACTTTCCACTGATAAAAAAAAAAAAAAAAGTGTTTTTACCATCGGATTACGGAATAATAATAATAATAATAATAATAATAATAATAATAATAATTATTATTATTATTATTATTATTATTATTATTATTATTATTATTATTATTATTATTATATTTGAATTCTGGTGTGTACACATTTCTCTCCGGGTCCCGCCCAGAGACCTAAGGTTAGAATTGACTTCATGACAATTTTCCACTACCAATTAAAAAACCCCCCAAAAAACAAAAAAAAAAACAAAAAAAAAAACACGAACACATATTTTACATAGATAAAGCCTTTCGTAAAGTGTGGGCTGTACTTTTTTGTATCTCCTTGAGGCATGGACTTCCAGGAATCCCTTAAATTAGTCTACTGCAATCTTTTCCAACCAGTCCTAGGGCTCCAACTACAACAGGGATTGTTGATGTTCCCATATGCCACATTTTCGAGATTTCTATTTCAAGGTCATTGTATTTGACAGCTATTATTATTATTATTATTATTATTATTATTATTATTATTATTATTATTATTATTATTATTAAATTTGGTTGATTTTTTATAAGCTTGGATGTGCGGGTGGTGTAATGGATAATGGCTCGGAATTGTTAATCGGAAAATTTTGATTTGAATAGTCACTCTCACATGTGTATTGAAAAGCCAGCTTGGACGTCCTCAAAAGAGAAGGTGGATTTCTTTTCGAAAGATTGTGATTATCACTAACCTGTCTGGCATGTCTTTCATCAGGTGTTTCCAAAGAAATTTCGAACCGAACCCTTTATTTCGTCCATCGAGGTAGATTGTTCTAGTTCCACGTGCCATGCCTTTTCTGGATATTTCAGCTTCAGTTATTTCCCTTTAGTAACTCAACTCTCCAAGTCATTTTTCACCTCTGCTGTGGCCAGGTATTGAACTCGCAACTCTTTGGGTCATGGCACTGGTTTGCTTCACTTCAACCTACGCGTTTATCGATTGAGATACGTAGAAAACTCATGGCACGTGTAACTAGGACAATCTACCCCGGTGAACGAAATAAAATTATTATTATTATTATTAAATTGGTTGATTTTTTTTTATTACTAGGATCTATAGAGCTTGGATGTGCGGGTGGTATAATCGACAATGGCTCGGAAATGTTAATCGGAGAGCCGAGTTCCAATTGGATTAGTTATAGTCATTTACGCGCAAATACCATTTGGAATATGAATCCACCTCTCCTCCCCCAGCTATGGGTTAACTAGAAAGACTTTTACGAGTAAAATCATTATTATCCCAAAAAAAAACAAAAAAAAACGTTCTTACAATCTAAAAATATTTTATGGCTTGAAATAAGCTGCAAAGGGTTGATATGGTCCATCGTCGACGCCAGAAAAAACAAGATTTTTAATGAAAATTTAGAATGTTTTAAAAAGGATTAAAAAATATAATTTAATAATCAAAATCCTTTTGTATTTTCTTTTAATAATAACAAAAATTTTGACGATAAAACTTTGCTTTTATTAAGTTTGGGACAACTTATTAGGTTGGTGCAAAAATAATGTCGTTTTCTCACATATGTTAATATGTGAGAAAACTACATTATTTTTGCACCAACCTAATATATATGGTCATTTTTTAAACGAAATTTTGGAGGTACCTATTGAAAAATCATTATCTTGGAGTAAATATAAAACTAATGAAAGTAAATAGTTTTATTATTCAGGTGTGCATTTGTGAAAAACTAGGTGTGGTCTATATGTCCTTCAATAAAAATTAAAATATCAAACTTAACCATAAGTAACTTTACTTATCATTGAATTTATAAATCAATGTTAACACATTCTTGGCAGCTTACGAATCGAAGCCTGGATGCGACAGAAGACCAAAAGTATAAGAGCACAGAGTAAGGATCGAACACACTTCTTCAATGTGCCTTGTCCGTTTGGATAGTGGGCGATCATGGCTATCCACTATTTCCTGTCCTTTGTGACCCTTTTATCACAATATTGTCATTTTGTTATCTCTCTTAATCCCTGTACGTATCAACGAAATTAAGCAACGTTGAGCCTGGTCAGTACCTAGTTGGGTGACCGCTTGGGAATACAAGGTGTTGTAAGTTTGGATGTGCGGTTGGTGTAATGGATAATGGCTCGGAATTGTTAATCGGAGAGCCGAGTTCAAATTGGATTCGTTATAGTCACTTACGCGCAAATATCTTGCGAAAGGTATGAATCCACCTCGTCTCCCCCAGTTATGGGTTAATTAGTAAGACTTGCATCACTAAATAATTATTTAAAATAATCGTACAATTTAGAAATATTTCCTGTCTTTAAATAACCTGAAAAGGATTAATACGCCGTAGAAAACGAATCAGTCAATCAATAAAATTTTTTATTGGTGTATTTTCACCTATTGTCTGGTTCATACTCCAACCTAGTCTTTTGAACGGGAGAAGAGATTTATCCCTTATTTCTTGTTTAGGATTGGGTTTCTGATTAATTCTATAGTCTTTTAATTTTCCTTTACTTCCAGTAGTCTCTTGCGTCTTAGTGGCATTATTGCCTTGCTTTGGGTAAATTGATTTAAAAAAAAGGGAATTATTTGACTTGATAAATTTCCTTCATTGACATCTTTTTCTCCAACTGTAGTTTTCTTTCTCCATTGTGTTTGTTTTCTCTGTTAAGCTTTTCTGCCTATGATTTCTTCTTCTTCTTCTTCTTCTTCTTATTATTATTATTATTATTATTATTATTAGTAGTAGTAGTAGTAGTAGTAGTAGTAGTATTAGTAGTAGTAGTATTGTTTAGAATGATATTAATTGCTTTTTGAGTGCGCTCGAGTCGGAGTCGGGATCCGTCTTGGACTCAAATTATGTGAGCGTCACAGATGCAGATGTGGAGCTTCCATTGATGAGTTTGGTTCGCATCCTTTCTCCTGCCGTCGTAGTGCCGGCCGCTTTCCACAGCATGTAGCAATAAACGACATCATCAGAAGAGGTTTGGATGCCGCTGGGTTCCCTTCCCAAATCGATCCCGTAGGCCTCGACTGCGGTGATGGAAAGCGGCCGGATGGCATTACCATTTTCCCTTTTAAAATGGGGAAGTTGTTGATTTGGGATGCAACCTGTGCGGATACATTTTCGGTCGGTAATTTGATCAGTTCCGTGGTTGTGCTGGATACCATCGCCCGGGACGCAGAGATGAAAAAAATAGTTAAATATTCTTCTCTTGCTCCTGTGGCAGTGGAGACTTCAGGGGTTATTGGCCCTCGTTCGATGGCGTTCCTTCGGATGATTGGCGCGATTGCGTCTCGGTTAAGGGACGAGCCTCGCGAAACGGAGTGGCTCTTGCAGCGTGTCTCACTGGCGATGGTTCGAGGTAATGTTCTCTCCATCATTGAGGCTGACAGAGGATAGAAAAAAATTGTTTATAGTTACGTTGTTCTGGAATTGTCATCAATGGTCAACTGAACTTGTTTCGTTCCAATAAATTTTGACTCCTTTAAATGCTTTTTGAACGCGTTGTCATAGAGTAGATAATAACTCCCGCGAAGTGAGTTTCGTCTTCACCGTGTACTCTACACTTCTAGCCGTATTTCAACTGAAACATCGTAAATGTAATTATTTATTATGATTTGGGTGTTGTTTTTTATTCATTGTTTTATTTCCTTTGGTTTCTGGTGTGTACTCATTTCTTTCCGGGTCCCGACCAGAGACCTAAGGTTAGAAATGGCATCATGAAATTTTCCTCTGGGCAATTTTTTAAAAAATCGTATTATTTAACGTAGATAAAGCTCTTCGTAAGGTGTAGGCTGTACTTTGAGTACATTTTTTTTCTATTTCTTTAAAGCGTTGGGCTACCAGGGATTCCTTCAATGAATCTATCGGAAAATTTTCTCATCAATCCGAGTGCTCCAACTACAACTGGAATTGTTAATGTCCTCATGCGCCACATTTTTAAGATTTCTATTTCCAGATTGTTGTATTTTGATAGTTTTTGAAGAACTTCAAAGATACATTGGAGTCCGTAAGGGCTGCTATGTCAATAAAGAGGCACATTTTGTCTTTGCAGGCTCTAATCACGATGTCAGGGTTAGCTTTGATTGTTCTCTTTGTGTGTATTGTAAAGTCCCATAAAATTGTTATGAGCCATATTTCCGTAACAGGGTCTGGGTGGTGTTCGTAGAAATTTCTTACAGTTTCCTTTCCGTAAAAATTGCAGATTTTCCAATGCAAATATTAGCCCACTCTGTCATGCCGTGTTGTATATTCAGTGGGTGCCAATACCGCGCAACCTGATACAAGAGGGTCAATTGTTTTTAGATACTTATCACAGAATCAGCATTTTAGACTAACACACTTTTCCAGTATGTGTGTTTGGTAATTTCTAGTTAGCCAGCATTGGTACTCTACAGCAAGAATAAAACCTTCAGATTCAGCTTTTAACCCAGCACTACGTGGGCCACAGATGGGTACAGGTTTGTCTACATCAGCTTGCTTTGTACGGACAGAATATTAACCGTGAAGCCATTGTTTCTGTATCGGGTCAGTTGCATTTGCCTTTGCTTTCTTTTTAAAATATTTTGCAACTTCAGCCGGTGTTCTATGTTTTTTTTTAAGCATTTCACCCCAAGCAAGGCGGGAAGCCAAGGGGTTACAGAGGATTTAGAGCGAGAGCAGATAGGAGTGATAGAAGAAAGGATGAGGAGAAGGATAGTGGATAGATCAAGGCAACTGGAGACGTCGATTAACATTACATTTGAATAGTTGGAGATTATAGCTATCAGGGAAACAGGAAAAGAATACGGAGTTCTACAGGCGAGAAGTGCGAGATATGAAGCTATTGGCGTAGAAGAGACGGCTACATTTAACAGTCTCGACAGTGAAGGGGTGAGAACGGGATGCCAGCCTCGTAGGACGCTTGAATTCATGAAGTCTGGGAACCAAAGAAAGCAGCTCATCGGAACAAATTACCATAAAAGTATTTGTAAAAAAGGCAGAGAGAGGCGATGGCACGTCTGTGACTGCAGACCAGATGCCAGATCAGGGCCAATTATATTTCATATCCGTCTCTGAATCTTATCAAGAACCCCGAAACAAAGGGGCTCCAGACCATATATGGCAGCAATACAATGCAAGGGTGAATGGTTGATTTGTAGATATGAAGGATCGATTCCGGGGAGAAAAATTTCCTGGTGCGGAACAGGGAGCCAACTTTCCTTGCGGTTGACGAAGCAATTGACTCAATGTATTTGTTCCATCTCAGGTCAGCAGTCAATGTGAGACCGAGCAGCCGCAAAGAGGTGCTCTCGAGAAGTTGAGCGTCAGACATTCTAATGAGGGACAGGGAAGGATACTTGCACTTATTCACCCATTTGAAACTCCATTTCGAACTTGTTGCCTTCCTTTGTTATTGAATAAAGTTTCAAAATTCTTTCATGTTCTTTGACACAGATCATCATCCAGTCTTCTGTAGTTTCCAGGTATCTTTGAAGAGCAATTGTTGTAGTTTTGTGTTCTAGTTGAACTATTCCTCTGCCTCCTTTGGATCTGGACATATACAGTCTATCAATATTAGCTTTGGGATGACGCATGCGAGTGAGAAGCTTTCTCGTTTTGGCATTCATTCGATTAATGTCAGCTATGGTCCAATTAAGGATGTTGAAATTGAAACTGTATTGCATCACGGGGACAGCCAAGCTGTTTATGGCTGATATTCTGTTTTTTTATTTTTTTTTTATTTGTGTGGAGATGATTACTAAATGGAGGTGACATGTGTATTTTTTGTTGTAATTTTGTTGAAGTTATATTTTGGAATATAGTTTTATTCCTTTCAGAAATTGTAGAATATTACATGACTTTGTATCATGAAAAATGAATGCACTTTCTTACTTCTTTCTTGTTCTTTAAAACAAATCATCATCCAGTCTTCTGTAGTTTCCAGGTATCTTTGAAGAGCAATTGTTGTGGTTTTGTAAGATAGTTCTAGTTGAACTAATCCTCTGCCTCCTTCAGATCCGGGCACATACAGACGATCAACATCAGCCTTAGGATGATGCATGTGATAACAAGTGAGAAGCTTTCCTGTTTTACATCCATTCGCTTAATGTGAGCTATGGGCCAGTTAAAGATGTTAAAATTGAAACTGTATTGCATCACGGGGACAGCCAAGCTGTTTATAGATTATATTTTGTTTTTGAATTCCGCTCGGTATTCCCTACGAGACACACACGTTTGTAGTACTTCTTCCTTAATTTCTCCTTCATTTGGCTGTGCTGTATTACATCGCCTTCGATAATTGCTAGGTACTTATATGCTTCTTCTTGCACCAGTTCTCTAATCTTTATGCAAAAATCTAAGTCTATTGAGTATGTTTCTGTAATTATTCCTTTCTGGAATGTTACTTCTGCATATTTATTTAAACCGAAATCGATACCTCTGACGTCACTGAAACATTTTTCATTATTCATGTAGAGTAGGCGATTTAATAATATTTGAAGAAAAAGAAAAAGAATTCGATAGATGTAAGAAAAAAAGTAAGAAGAATGAGAGGAAAAAAAAAGAAATAATAATAAGAAGAATTCGAAAGAAGTGAGAAGAAGAAAAAATGAAGAAGAAAAACAAAAGAAGAAGTCAGAAGGAAACGGAAATGTACGAAGAAGACGAAAAAAGTAAGAAGAAGAAGAAGACTAAACATGTAATAAGGACGAAAGAAAAAAGAATACGAAAGAAGTAAGAAGAAGAAAAAGAAGAAGAAGAACGAAGAGAAGACGAGAATATAAGATGAAGGGGAAAGAAGTAAGAAGAATATAACGAAAGAAGTAAGAAAAAAAGTCGAAAGAAGAAGAAAAAGAACGAAGAGAAGACGAAAGTAGTAAGAAGAAGAAGAAGACCAAAGAATTAAGACGAAAGAAGAAGAAGAAAAAGAAGACGAAGTAAGAAGAAATAAGTAAGAAAACGAGTAAAGAAGTAGAAAAAAAAGAAAGACGACGATGAATGAAGCAAGGAGAGGAAGTCGAAAGTAGGAGTAGTAATAAGAAGAAGAAGGAGGAGGAGGGGAAGGTGAAGGAGAAGAAGAAGTAGAAGAGTAAGACGAAAGAATTAAGAAGACGAAAGAAGTTAGAAGAAGAAGAAAAAAGGAGAAGAAAACGAAAGCAGTTAGAAGAAAGACTTAAGAAGTAAAAAATGAAGACTAAAAGGTAAGAGGGCGAAAGAATATGAAAAAGAAGAAAAGAGGAAAGAAGCAAGAAGAAAGAGAAGTAGAAGTCGAAACAAGTACGGAGAAAAAAAAGAAGACGAAATAAGTAAGAAGAAGAAGACGAAAGAAGTAAGAAGTAGTAGTAGTAGTAGTAGTAGTAGTAGTAGAAGAAGAAGAAGAAAAAGAAGAAGAAAAAGACTAAAGATGTAAGAAGATGAAACAAGATGAAAATGAAGACGAATACGAAAGAAGTAAAAATAAAAAGAAAGGAAAAGAAGAAAACAAAAAAGAAAAAAAACGCAAGAAGACAGAAGAAGAAGACTAAAGTTGTAAGAAGACGAAAGAAGAAGAAGAAGAAAAAGAAGACTTAAGATGTAAGACGACGAAAGAAGAAGAAGACGAAATAAGTAAAATGAAAATGAAGAAGAAAACGAAAAAAGTAAAAATAACTAGAATAAGGAAGAAGAAAACAGAAAAGAAGAAGAAAGAAGACAGAAGATGAAGACTAAAGTTGTAAGAAAACGAATGAAGAAGAATAAGAAAGAAATAAGAAAAAAAAATGAAAGAAGAAGGTGAAAGAACTAAGATGAAGAAGACGACGAAAGAAGCAAGAATAATATGACGAAAGAAGTAAAAAGAAGAAAGCAGAAGAAAAGAAGAAAAAGGTGAAAGAGGTAAGAAGACGACGACGAAAGAAGAAAAATGTATAATAAGACGAAAGAATTAAGAAGAGTAAAGAAGACGAAAGGACAAGGAGAAAAGGATGAAAGAAGTAAGAAGATGATGAAAGAATAAAGAAGAAGAAGAAAAAAGAAGAAAATAAAGTAAGAAGGAGAAGAGGAGAGTAGTTAGAAGAACTAAGAAAAAGACGTAAGAATAAAGAGGGAGAAGACGAAAGAATTAAGAAGAAGACTAAAGATGTAAGAAGACGAAAAAAAGAAAGAGAAAAAGATGAAAGAAGTAAGAAGACGACGAAAGAATTAAGAAGGAGAAGAAGAAGAAAATGAAATTAGGAAGGAGAAGAGCAAAGTAGTTAAAAGAACTAAGAAAAACACGGAAGTATAAAAAGGGAGAAGACGAAAGAATGAAGAAGAAGAAGAAGAAGAAGAAGAAGAAGAAGAAGAAGAAAAATGAAAGTAGGAAGGAGAAGAGGAAAGTAGAAGAACTAAGAAAAAGACGAAAGTATAAAGAGGGAGAAGACGAAAGAATTAAGAAGAAGAAGAAGAAGAAGAAGAAGAAGAAGAAGAAGAAAAAGAAAAAAAAATGGAAGTAGGAAGGAGAAGAGAAATGTAGTTAGAAGAAAAAGGCGAAAGTATAAAGAGGAGAAGACGAAAGAATTAAGAAGAAGACTAAAGACGAAAGAAGAAGGAGAAAAAGATGAAAGAAGTAAGAAGATGATTAAAGAATTAAGAAGAAGAAGAAGAAAAAAGAAGGAAATGAAAGTAGGAAGGAGATGAGGAAAGTAGAAGAAATAAGAAGACTAAAAAATTAAGAAGAAGAAAAAAGAAGAAAAAGAGGAAAGAAATAATAATAAGTAAAGATATAATATAGCCGAAAGAAAAAAGGAGAAAGAGAATGCGAAATGACCAAGAAGAAGAAAAAGTAGATGAAGAAAAAGTAATAGAAGAAGATGTAAGAAGTTATAATTATGCAAGAACAAAACGAAAAAAGTAAGAAGAATGAGAAGAAGAAGACAAAAAAATCAAGAAGAAGAAGGCGAATGTAAGATGAAGCAGAAGAAGGAAGGAAGAAGAAGATGAAAGAATTGATAAGAAGACGAAAGTAGTAAGAATTGGAAGCAGAAGAAGAAGAAGAAGAAGAAGAAGAAGAAGAAGAAGAAGAAAAAGAAGAAAAAGTAAGAAGAGGAGGAGGAAGTAAGTAAGAAGATAGACGAATAGAGTAAGAAGTAGCAGGCGAAAGAAATAATAATAAGATAGACACTAAATATGTAAGAAGACGAAAGAAGTAATAAAAAAAGAAGAAAAAGTCGAAAGAAATAAGAAGGAGAAGAAGAAGTAATCGAAAGAAGTATGAAGAAGAAAAAGAAGAAGACGAAGAAGTATACGAAAGAAGAAATACGAAGAAAGAAGTAAAACGAATAAGGAGACGAAAGATGTAAGACAAGATATGAAGAAGACGGAAGAATTAAGAAGAAAATGAATGAAGTGAGAAGAAAAAGTCGTAGGATTAAGAAGAAAAAAACAAAAGACGTAAAAAAAAAGAAGACGAAAGTAAAAGAAGACGAAAAAAGTATGAAGAAGAAGATGAGAGAAGACGAAAACTGAAGAAGAACTCGAAAAAAAAAAGAAAGAAAATGAAAGAAGAAGGAGAAAATGAAAGAAGTAAGAAGAAGAAAGTATTAAGAAGCAGAAGAAGATGAAAGAAATAAAGAGTAGACGAAAGAACTATGAAAAAGAAGAAAGAAAGAAAGAAAGAAAGAAAGGAAGAAAGAAAGAAAGAAGATGATCTTTACTTACAAAAATTAAAATCTTTCAACAATAATACCGCCCCCACTCCTGGTCCTAGCACACTTTTCTTCCCTCTGTTCAACATCACACTCCCCTAGCACCCACCACAAATCACAATTTTTAAATCTGAGGTTATGTTCACATTTAGTTTCGCACGCGAGAGATCAAACAGGGATCGGATTTTTTCTAATAATTCCACCTACAAGCGGATTCTACCCACCTCACAAAATTAATGTTGGATAGTTTCCATCGTCACTCTGTTTATTTCTCGCATCCGCTGAGGAAGAACATTTCTTTGTTTTATTGACCAACTTATCTACTATATATATATATATATATATATATATATATATATATATATATATATAGATAGATAGATAGATAGATAGATAGATATATATTGGTTGTCCTTCGAATCTGATGATGATGTATCGTTTCTGCATCTCATCTGTGAACTCGGAGGTGGCTCCGCAACCCCACGCTGGATGTGCAGTGTCTGGAATAGATGGGGCACTGAACCTCAGATGTCTTAATCACTGCTAACGATGCCCTGTGGCGTTGATCTCTGGCAGCTGTAACGTTCCGGTGTCGAGCATCCTCGAAGGTTACAGCAGCATCATGGATTGTGATTCGCCAACATGGTCAATCACTGGCGCGCTCCTCCAGTTCTTTGGGTTTGAGCTTGCAACCCCTAGAGTTTTGTCTCCAAGATATCCTCCAGGAAGTCCTCTTTGCTGATGACTCTGCACTGGTGGCCTATACAGAATCCGATCTGCAGCTGACGTCTCCAAGCTCTTCGGCCTGACAATCAGTCTCGACAAAACTGAAGTGCTTCATTGGGCCCGCACCAAACACAAACACCTCAGCACCGACCATCTTTATCGATGACACACAGCTTGCAAATGTTGAGCATCTCAAATACCTGGGAAGTACCGTCTCTCGTGACAGCTACTTGGACAAAAAATTGATGCCCGAATCAGCAAAGCAAGTCCGGCATTACGAAGACATCGCAACAGAGTGCTCAGTCAACACAGCATTCGTCTGACTACGAAGCTGTGAGTGTAAAATGCAGTGGTCTTGCCCTCCCTTCTATATGGTTGTGAGTACGGCAGACACATCAAGAAGCTGGAGAACTTGCACATGCGAGCTCTCCGGTCCATACTCGGAATTCGCTGGCAGGACCAACTCCAATGAGTGGGGGCATGTCATCCGCCTGGAGAAGCATCGCTTGAAAAGGCGTTTCCTGTACGGAGAGCTCCTGCACGGCAAGAGAAACCAAAGTCGTCCAAAAAAGCGACACAAAGACACTGTGAATATATATATATATATATTTGAACAATAAAAAATATTAAAATATTCAGACCCACTGGGTCGTATATATTAATATTCTTTCGTTTTTATTATTATTTCATTTAGAATCCTCAACTAGTTTCGGCGAACATAGGTTATCTTCAGGAGAAAATATATATATATCTTGTCATCCACAGACAGACTGTTTCGCTGTATCACAGCTCATCAGTCTGGCTAGACGCCCGGTTGCTAGGGTCGAAACCCGACTGAAATGGCGTCAGTCGAGGATTCTACCACTAATCCGTTGGGGCACGGTGGGGATGAAGGTGAATTTAAGCGTATTTATTTTTAGTTAAACACACAGTGACTGAGAGAACTCAATTCGATTTAACGAAGATATCACAATTTGTTCATATCTATCTGTCTCAATCCGTTTCTTTCTTTCTTTCTTTCTTTCTTTCTATCTGTCTATCTATCTATCTATCTATCTCAGTCTTCTTATCTATCTATCTATCTATCTATCTATCTATCTATCTATCTATCTATCTATCTCAATCTGTTCAAATCTATCTATTTATCTATCTATCTATCTTAATCTGTTTATATCTAACTCAACTGTCCTAAATAAAATTAAAAAAAAATAAATAGACGAGATATCCCTAGATATTAGTAGTGGGACGAGAACAGTCTACCTCCGTAGAGTGAATAAAGTTTTAATTTCGGAATTGCCTGTAGGCTACACAGATCGATATGCACCTGATGAAGGCCGCGGGTACAACGACCGAAACGTTTTGATAACAACAATGAAGCTGAGGACAATAGTACGACGTCTCTTCCCCTTCATGGTATGGGCATAAAATCAGAAAAAAATAAATCAATATTTTTCAAGGTTACAAAATTTAAACAAAAAAAGGGTACCAAAATTTGGCTTGATATTTGCCCTCCTGTAGAGCAGTGAGTACAGGACAATCTCCTCAAAGATGAAGAGGAGACTTGACGCAAAAAAAATGTGGTTCTGCAGAAGGATGCTGAGGATACCGTGGACCAAGTGAGCAACGACGAGATTTTGAAGAAAATGGAAACAAAAAAGGAAATTTATACTTAACACCAGGAAGAGTCAGTTTAGGTTTCGGGGGTACATAACGAGAAAGGACGGCTTGGGAAATCTAGTACTCACGGGGCAGATAGAGAGCAAGATAGCCAGAGGATGATATTGCATAACATATTTGATGATCTTGAATAAATGGATGGCGGAACAGGGCTTGGGAGAAATAGCAAAAAGATAAGGTTTCTTAAGAGCAACAAGTGTCGGGAAGTTGTGGAGAGCCATGATCGCTACGTCCTAAAGGGATACTGCATATAAAGAAGAAGAAGAAGAAGACGAAAGTGAGAAGATGAAAGAAGAAAAAGAAGATGGAAGAAGTAAGAAATAGCAAAAAGATAAGGTTTCTTAAGAGCAACAAGTGTCGGGAAGTTGTGGAGAGCCATGATCGCTACGTCCTAAAGGGATACTGCATATAAAGAAGAAGAAGAAGAAGAAGACGAAAGTGAGAAGATGAAAGAAGAAAAAGAAGACGGAAGAAGTAAGAAATAGCAGAAAGATAAGGTTTCTTAAGAGCAACAAGTGTCGGGAAGTTGTGGAGAGTCATGATCGCTATGCCCTAAAGGGATACTGCATATAAAGAAGAAGGAGACGAATGAAGGACTGATATTATGTAACTGTTCAGTACTCATTTTTTTTTCTTTTTTTTTTTTTTTGTAACAGGGAAAGGCGTTTTTTGATGCCCCGTCGTAGCCTCTACTATTTTATTCAGCACTGTTTTATGGTCATCCGCCATTTTAAAATTTTGCAGATTGTGTGTGTATGTGTGTGTGTACGTTTATATATGGGATCGGATTTCCTACATTTTTCAACCGATTTCAACAAAGCTTCACAGGACTACGTAAAATTACCTTGCGGTGGTTCTGACAGCGCCAAAAATTGGAAAAACGCAATTGTTTTTGCACGAAATCAATTTGAAAACACAATTAAGAGGCATTAATGAAAGGGGGACAACTCATATCGAGTTATACTTATTAATATCGATTTATACTTATTATAAAACCCAGGTTGGTTGTGTGTGTGTGTTCGTTTATATATGGGATCGGATTTCCTACATTTTTCAACCGATTTCAACAAAACTTCACTTTTTTTGGCAGGTAGTGTTTCTTATTGTCCTGCGCACTTTTTTCTTTATTTTTTACATTCAGAATGCTTTAAAAATTCGATTTACAAGACAATTGTTTATAATAAAATTCTATTCAATCGGTAGACTCATGACAATTGAAAACAATGATTTTGCTTGAGTTTGAGTTTGACCAATTTGTAAAAAGAAAACAACAAAAACTAATTAAGACATGCGTGTCCGTCAACCTTAAACAATAATCTTTGTCAATTTTATTTTTCAGTCTTTATGATGGTCGATACTTGATCTATCTCTTACTGTTAACATCCCCGGGCAACACTAGTTATTTTTAAACTTGCGTTACATTGTCAGGCATCAACTAATAATGTACATCGTGTATCTGCATGGCCGATGCGGTGCGTACTATGCAAGAATCCCCAATGAGGTTGGACCTTCAAAAAGGCAAGTTTCAGCAGCTTTGTTTTTTTGTTTTGTTTTGTTTGTTTTTTTTATTTTGTACTTTTTACTTTTATTCTACCTAATACTTGACAAAGTCGGTCCTTACTACCCTGAACCACTCAACCGTGTGGGGGTCCCATACCTACTGGGGAGGTGGTGCAAAAGTGCTAATTTCAGTAGCACTTATTTTTATAAATTGTAATTTTCTTTCTGAACAGTGCTTTTAAACCCATTAAGAGAGCAATATTTCTCAGTAAAATCATTTTTTATTCCATGATCATCCACTAAGGAGAATCTCTGATTTTTTTTATTAATAGCAATGTTAACCAGAAGTCTACAGCGGGTAATTTATAGTCCCTATTTTTTACATTTCTAGAAAGATAAAGCCGAGAAAATAATCACTTAAAAAATAAAAATGTTTAAAGATTTCAACATATGAAATATTTTCCAGAAAACTGAAATACTGTTTTTAAAACAAATTTTTAAGACAATCCCGTTTGTGTTGTGTTGGAATCTTCATAAAACATTTTTTTTCAACGGAGATTAACCTCTCAACCGCGTGGAGGACCGATACCTACAGAGGACGGCGTTGGCAGAAGTGCTAATTTCAGTAGGGCTTACTTTTTTAAATTGTAATTTTCTTCCTGAACTGTTTTTTTTAAATCAATTAAGAGGGTAAAATATCTCGTAAAATCATTTCTTATTCCTAGATCATCCCTAAGAAAGACCTCTATTTATTTTTTTAACTGATATTAATACTAACCAGATGTCCACAGCTAGTAATTAAAATAAAATTTCTAGTCTCTATTTTTTACATTTCTAGAAAGATAAAACCGAGAAAATGATCGCTTAAAAAATAAAAATGTTTAAAGATTTCAACATATAAATTATTTTCCAGAAAACTGAAATACTGTTTTTAAAACAAATTTTTAAGACAATCCCGTTTGTGTTGTGTTGGAATCTTCATAAAACTTTTTTTTTCAGCAAAGATTAACCTCTCAACTACGTGGAGGACCGATGCCTACTGAAGAAGTGCTAATTTCAAACGTGCTTCTTTTTTTTTTAATTGTAAGTTTCTTTCTGAACACTTCTTTTCAATCAATCAAGAGGGTAATTATTTCGGAAAAATAATTTTTTATTCCAAGATCCTTCACTAAGGAGTATCTTTGATTTTTTTTTTTACTAATAGTAACCAGAAGTCCACGGCTAGTAATTAAAATAAAATTTCCAGTCCCTATTTTTTACATTTCTAGAAAGATAAAACCGAGAAAATAATCGCTTAAAAAATAAAAAAATGTTTAAAGATTTCAACACATGAAAAATTTTCCCGAAAATTGAAATACTGCTTTTAAAACAAATTTTTAAGATAATCCCGTTGGTGTTGTGTTTGAATATTTGTAAAACTTTTTTTCAGCGGAGATGCATCGGCGATTAATCTTTATGGAATTGTAAAAAAAAATTTTTAAATTTTACTTCGAGGGTTTGTAGGCCTCCAGGATGGGTAATTTTGAAATCGACATGTAATAGCGAGAGTATCAAAGTTTTTGTTTTTGTTTTTTTTTGTCGTGGGAGATACCCTGTTCCTAACTTGACTATAAAATTTCTAGTATCGATTTTTTTTTACATTTCTAGAGAGATAAAACAGAGAAAATGATCGCTTAAAAATAAATATATATGAAAAGTTGGCCCGAAAAATGAAATATTGTTTTAAAACAAATTTTTAAGAAAATCCTGTTTGTGTTGTGTTGGAATCTTCGTAAAACTTTTTATTCAGATGCGTCGGCGGTTAATCTTTATTGGAATGTAAAAATTTGCGACTCAAACATTTCTTCGAGTAAAATTTAGACATGAAAATATTGATGGTTACTACAAAAAGAATAACATTTCCTCAGATTCCTTTAAAATAAAAAAATAAAACTATTCATTATAAACGTAAATATGTACTGAAATTTTCATTTAAATGGGATAATTCCCTGATTTTTGTTAATTTAAAAAAAGCGCTGTCTTCCCCGATAATTTTCTTTTGAGGGTTTGTAGTCCTCAGGTTGGGAAACTTTGAAATCGACATATATGTTGGGGGGCGTATCAAAGTTTTTTTTTGGGCTGAGACGCTAACGTCGGCCCTGTCTTAGCTTCTGAGATGGATCTTCGAATATCTCAGTCTATGTTTGGATTTCAGTCCTCATTGTTTCATTTTGGTATCTCTAATTTCTAATTTGCATGTTGGTTCGTTCCGTTTTGGTAACAAGCTTGAATTCCGTCTATTTGACGACTCCAGAATTCTCATCACTGTTCATTAATATTATTGTGTGTGGCATCATCTTGTCGGAGAGTAATTTTAATCGCTTAATTACCAAATCAGCTACGGGAGTCTATGAGTAAAAAATGGCACAGTAGGAGGGTTATATGCGCACATTTTGGGACGTTTCGTTTAGATTGAGAGGGTGTTTTTTGTGGATGGTATGTACAATTCAGCATAAAATAATCATTTGTAGCTCTCAGATCCTGATATGTCCAGGAGTTTTGCACACATGAATTTGGTAGCCTTCTTCATCATAACCAATGCTGCCATGACAACGGGGACAATGGTAGTTTTTAAGTTTCCACATTTTTGTTACTTTGATTTGGAGATCCTTATAATTTGACAGTTTTTGATATTCATTTTTAGAAACGTTCGATTCCTGTGGGTAAGTCATCTCAATTAGTTGGCAGGTTTCTTTTTTGAAATCTTTTATGACTATCTCTGGTCTATGTGCAGCAACTGTCCTGTGTTTGTGGATTGGCAATTACGCAGTATAGTTACTCCCTCTCCATTTGTGACATCATTCGGGTGGTCTTTGAACAATGTATCTGGGACATTACCATTATTATTATTATTATTATTATTATTATTATTATTATTATTATTATTGTTATTATTATTATTATTATTGTTTTTGTTGTTGGTGTTGGTGGTCTTGTTGCTATTATTATTATTATTATATGAATTTTAAGAGGAAAAATAGCTGGTGGCTTTCATTGGCGATCAGGTGAGAGAAAGTCTGCTCAAAACTCCAGAACTCTCCATATTATTATTATTATTATTATTATTATTATTATTATTATTATTATTATTATTATTATTATTATCAATAGGAATTTGAATACTAGTACGATCTGATGGCATTCACTGGAGATCAAAATGTCACCCCAATACTCCAGCACCCTCCTCAGTATTCTCTGTTACTATTATATTAATTTTAATACCAATAATATTAGGAGGCTTTCACTGGAGTAACAGAAAATTTGATCAATACTGCAGTATTGGTTTTATTATTATTAGTATTAATAATAATAATAAAAATAATAATAATAATAATAATAAACTAAACAAATTATTATTAATAGTAAAATAAACAAATATATCCGAAAATGGTTGGGTTTATCTCCAGGTTTGTCTGATATCGCATTATACTGCAGACAAGCAAAACTAAAGTTGCCATTTAAATCGATTGTGGAAGAGTATAAATCCGGAAAAATTAGACTTCAAATGATGTTGGATGATTCCAAGGATAAAGCAATAAAAGCATTAAAGCCTACATTAAAAACAGGGAGAAAGTGGAAGGTCAGAGTGCTAAAGACTATCTAGCTTTCAATGAAGTCATTGGATACACTCAAGTAGGGAAACAAGGGTTAGGATTAAATGAAAGGCAATGGTGGCCGAAAACTTCTGGTAAAGATCGCCGTGACATGGTCATCGAAAATGTGATGAACGATGAAGATAAAAAAAAGACTCGTAAAAGGAGTACAACAATCCCAACAAGGCCAATGGACAAACTGAGAGGAAGCTCTTCAGTAATCTATTACTTGGAAGGACATTTGGCAGATGGCTCCACTTAGGTTGAGTTATTTAATACATTCCACGTATGACCTGCTACCATCTAAGAACAATCTTGTTAAATGGAAGAGAGTGATCCTACTTGTCCCCTGTGTAAGGAAAAGCCACAAACATTAGAACATGTTCTTAGTTCCTGTAAAACAGACCTTGTCAATGGCAGATATACATGGAGGCACAATAGTGCTTTGGATGAGCTGGTCAAAATTATGAAGAAGTATATGAAGTCTGAGTCTTCTAATTCAACCCAGAAATGTGTTGCAGAAGGAAAAAGATATGTCGGTTCTCAGCAAACAAGCAAATGTCATGCTATACCCAGAATAAATCTCCTTAGTTCTGGTGGCATCTGGGAGGTATTTGCAGACCTTCCTGGTTAGCGTAATGATTACCCCAAAATAATATCAAGTAAAGGTCTGCGACCAGATATTGTTCTTATGTCAAGGGTGAACCACAAAATCATCCTCGTTGAATTAACAGTACCATATGAATGCCGGATGGAACAAAGCCACGATTATAAAACTAATAAATATGAAAATCTATAATCAGAGCTAATAACTGCAATTGTTAGAGCAGTGGAAATTGGAGCAAGGGGTTTCGTTTCAGGCACTCTGTACGAATTTCTGGGCCAAATTGGAATCAAAGGGCGTACTAGGGCCAAAAGTATAAAACGCCTAATAGAAGTAACTGAAAATAGTTCTATGTGGATATGGAAAAAACGAAATATTCCGAGTGTTTCAGCGAACATGACGGCAGGACATGACTGATTGTGAATGCGTAATGAGGTTCACGTTGCATTCTCAGAACGCGAGGTTTGCCGTTTTTCGGAATTTTCGTAAATTTAATTTCGCCGTTACACATTTGAACTAGTTTATCTACAACACTGATGTGAGGCCCCATTATAACGATATACGTTATAATGGGGCCTCACATCAGTGAGGAGGGCCGGTGTGCAACTGAAACCGTTGGGAGGAAGGCCCCGAAACGGTGCACATTCTCTCCTGATGACCCCAATTTAAATATAAATTCAAGAGGAACACAAAAGAAATTCAGTGAAGTCATATGCCGTAGAGAAGCTCGATAGAAGTGTCATTGGCATGAGGAGGGTTACACATTCAGCTCGCTTCAGGTGAGTTTCAATTACATTCCAGTAATTTCCTCCTCCTCCTTCTTCTTCTTCTTCTTCTTCTTCTTCTTCTTCTTCTTCTTCTTCTTCTTCTTCTTCTTCTTCTTCTTATTATTATTATTATTATTATTATTATTATTATTATTACCTTTGATTTCTCATTTCGGATCTCGACCAGAGACCTAAGTTCAGAAATGTCATCATGACATTTTCTACTGAGAATGTTTGGAAGATAAAAAAATGAAAAGACAACAACACTTAAGATCTTACATATTTTACATAGATAAAGGTGTAGGCTGTACTTGGGAGTACAATTTTTTTTATATTACTTTAAGACATGTTCTACCAGTAATCGCTTCAATGAGTCTATTAGAAAGTTTTCCAGTCAATCCGAGGGCTCCAACTACAACTATAAGTGTTAATGTTCTCACGTGTCACATTTTTGAGATTCAGATTTCAAGGTCCTTGTATTTTGATAGTTTTTTGAAGAGCTTCAAAGATACAATACAGTCTGCAGGGACTGCCATATCAATAAGAAAGCACATTTTGTTTTTCCGGTCTTTGATCACGATGTCTGGGTGAGTAGCTTTGATTGTTACAGGTCCTATCTCCGTAACTGGGTCTGGCCGATGTTCATACCAGTTTCTTTTGCATAAATGTTGCACGTTTTACAATGCAGATATTGTCCCACTCTGTCATGCCAGTTTTTCGTGCATCCTGATACAAGATGGTCAATTTTTTCTAGATATTTGTAACAGAATCTGCATTTTGGGCTAACATAAATTTTCAGTATGTATGCTTAGTAGTTTCTAGATAGCAAGCATTAGTCCTGTACAGCAAGAATAAAAAAAATCAGTTTCAGCTTTTAACCCTGCACTACGCAACCACTGATGGCTACAGAGTTTGTTTACATCGGCTTTTTTTGGTACGGGCAGAATATTGGCTATGAAGCGGTTTATCTTGCCATCGTTCCTGTATCTGGTCGGTTGCATTTGTCTTTGCTTTCTTTTTTTTTAAGTATTTTGCAGCTGCAGTCGGTGTATTATGCTTTACTTGCACTTCATCACCCATTTGAAACTCCATTTTGAACATATTGGCTTCCTTTATAACTGAATAAAGGTTTTTGAAGATCTTCAAAGATACATTACAGTCTGCAGGGACTGCCATGTCAATAAGAAGAGATATTTTTCTTTGCTTTAATCACGATGTCTGGGCGTTTAGATTTGATTGTTCTGTCTGGGTGTATTGTGACGTCTTATAAAATTATTACAGGTTTTATCTATGTAACCGGGTCGAGGTGGTGTTCATATCAATTTCTTGCAGTTACCTTTATGTAAAAGTTGTAGATTTTCCAATGTAGATATTAGCCCATTCTGTCACGCCGAGTTTGGTAACCAGTGGGTACCAATACAGTGCAACCTGCTACAAGATGATCATTTGTTTCTGATATTTATAAGAGAATCTGAGTTTTAGGCTAACATAATTTTTTAGTATACATGTTTATTAATTTATATCTAGCAAGCATTGGTCATGTGCTGCAAGCATAAAACCTTCGATTTCAACTTTTAACCCTGCACGACATAGCTACGGAATTGTACGGGGTTTGTCTACCTCAGCTTGTTTGTTACGGGCTGAATATTGACTTATGAAGAGTTTTTATCTTACCATTGTTTCTGTATCTGGTCGGTTGCATTTGCTTTTGCGTCCTTTCTTTTTATTTTTTTTTTGTCGCTGCAGTATGTGTATTACGTTTTAATTGTACTTCTTCATCAACTTGAAATTCCACTTCATGATTCTTGTATTTTGATAGATTTTGAAGATCTTAAAGGATCCAGTACAGTTTACAAGGACTGTCATGTCAATAAGAAAGGATATTCTGTTTTTGTGTTCTTTGATCACGATGTCTGGGCGATTAGCTTTGATTGTTCTGTCTGGGTGTATTGTAAAGTCCCATAGAATTATTACAGGTTTTATCTATGTAACCGGGTCGTGGTGGTGTTCATATCAATTTCTTGCAGTTTCTTTTCCGTAAAAGTTGCAGATTTTCCAATGCAAATATTAGCCCACTCTGTCATGCCATGTTTTATATTAAGTGGGTGCCAATACCGCGCAACCTGATACAAGAGGGTCAATTGTTTCTGGATATTTATCACAGAATTAGCATTTTAGACTAACACACTTTTCCAGTATGTGTGTTTGGTAATTTCTAGTTAGCCAGCATTGGTACTCTGCAGCAAGAATAAAACCTTCAGATTCAGCTTTTAACCCAGCACTACGTGGGCCACAGATGGGTACAGGTTTGTCTACATCAGCTTGCTTGGTACGGACAGAATATTAACCGTGAAGCCATTGTTTCTGTATCGGGTCAGTTGCATTTGCCTTTGCTTTCTTTTTAAAATATTTTGCAGCTTCAGTCGATTTATTATGCGTTACTTGCACTTATTCACCCATTTGAAACTCCATTTTGAACATGTTGCCTTTCTTTATTACTGAATAAAGTTTCAAAATTCTTTCATGTTCTTTGACACGGATCATCATCCAGGTTCCAGGTGTTTGAAGGCTCATTGTTGTAGTTGTGTAAGACAGTTCTAGTTGAACTAATACTCTGCCTTCTTCGGATCTGGACATATACAATCTATCAACATTAGCCTTGGGATAATGCATGCAAGTGAGAAGCTTTCTCGTTTTCGCTTCCATTAGCTTAATGTCAGCGATGGTCCAGTTAAGGATGTTGAAACTGTACTGCATCACTGCTACAGCCAAGGTGTTTATAGATGATATTCAGTTTTTTTAATTCAGTTCGGTATTCCCTACCAGGCGCACACGCCTGTATTACTCTTTTCTTACTTTCTCCTTCATGCAAGGGAGAAGCTTTCTAGTTTTGGCGTCCATTCGCTTAATATCAGCTATGGTCCAATTAAGGATGTTGAAATTGAAACTGTATTGCATCACGGGGACAGCTAAGGTATTTATGGCTGATATTCTGTTGTTTTTTTTTCAAATTCAGCTCCGTATTCAATACCAGACGCACACATCTGTAGTAATCTTTTCTTACTTACTTCTTCATGTAGGTATGCTGCATTCTACCTTCTTCGCTAATACCGAGGTACTTACAGGTATCATCTTGTTCCATTTTCTTAATCTTTGTGACAAATTCTAAATCTGTTCAGTGTGTTTCTGCACTTCTGCCTTCCTTGAATGTTTCTTAGCGGCTTTATTGCCTTTGATCTTCAAAAATTTAAATACAATGTCAATCGTTATCTTCTATCTTCTTAATTCCAGTTCTTTTATTGTCCTCTCTCCTTAATAGTAGTTTTTCTCATATTCTCTAACACTCAGTAATCCTTTGCATCCTAGTGGCTTTATTGCCTTTGATCTTCAAATATTTAAATGCAATGTCAATCGTTATCTTCTGTCTTCTTAATTCCAGTTCTTTTACTGCCATCTCTCATTAATAGTAGTTTTTCTCATATTCTCGAACACTCAGTAACCCCTTGCATCCTAGTGGCTTTATTACCTTTGATCTTCAAAAATTTAAATGCAATGTCAATCGTTATCTTCTGTCTTATTAATTCCTGTTTTATTACTGTCCTCTCTCCTTAATAGTGTTTTCTTCCAAAGAATTGTGGCAAGACAGTCTTCCTTACCTTATCTGCTTCCATAGGAGAATAAGGTAAGCTTGTTTCTTTAATATTAAGCAATGTGTCTGGGATATTTTTAATAGTAATCTTAACGTGTCAGATTTGGTGAGGTTGTCAGTTATATAAAGGTTTGAGGCCACTTGTTAAAAAAACGCAAAACTTTAAAAATAATCTCCTGCCATTTCCATTTCTAAAATCTTTTGAGTCGACTTACGTCTTGGGAGGCCCTTAGCTGTAATGTGTTCAACCTCTGTCCCCGACTCGTAACACAGCCTATTTGATAACCTAAAAAGAAAAAAAGAAAAGATAAAAATAGAAAAAATAATTAAAAACAAAAAAAAAAAAAAAACGGCAGAAATATCATTGCAAGTGTATAAAATTTAAACAAGGCAAAGAATACTGAAGTGTTACGCGATATCTATCCTTCTTTTATGGCAATGAGTACTGGACAATCTCTTTAAAGATGAAGAAGAGAGACTTGATGCAACAGAACTGAATGCTGAGGGTACAATGGACTGAACATGAGAGCCACGAATTTTTAGAGAAAATGCAAACAAAAAAGAAACTTATACTCAAGATCCGGAAAAGACAGTTGAGGTTTCCAGGGCTCACAGTGAGGAAAGAGGGTTTGGAAAATCTGATACTCACAGGGCTGATTGAAGGCAAGAGGAGACATAAGTAAACAATGCATAACATACTTAGTGAGCTTGAGTAAATGAATGACGGAACATAGTTTAGGAGAAATAACAGAAAGAGAAAATTTATTAAGGACAGGAAATTGTGGAGAGCCATGATCGCCTACGTCATGAAGGCACACTGCACATCGAAAAAGAGGAATCAGCTTTTGTAAATGGATGGCGGAACAGGGTTTAGGAGAAACAACAAAAAGACAAAATTTATTAAGAGCATCAAAAGACGGGAAATTGTGGAGAGCCATGATCACGTGCGTCATAAAAGTACACGGCACATAGAAAAAGATGAATCAGCTTGTGTAAATGGGTGGTGGAATTGGGTTTAAGGGAAATCACAAATTTTAAGAGAAAATTTATTAAGGGCTACAAGAGACAGGAAGTTGTGGAGAGACATGAACACCGACGTTCTGAGGGGACACGGTATATAAAGAAGAAGAACGGACATGTTAAAACGAGAAGAAAAATTAAGAAAAAGTGATAACAAATCAATAATAACATTACCGCAAAGTGGTAACAAATAGATAATAACATTACCGCAAAGTGTTAACAAATAGATATTAACATTACAGCAATGTGGAAACACGTTTAACATAAAACTGTTTGTTGGTCATCAACAAACCGGGATCCGCCGACTGATTGATTGTTTTTTTTTACGTCTTATCAACCTTTTGAAGGTTATTTAAGCCAGCAAATATTTCTTTGTTACAAGAGACGGTTGGGTAATAAATGGCGGCTTGGATTGAGGAATCGGAGAGCCGAGTTCGAATTCCAGTGGAATCCATTACATTCACTTACGTGCTAATACCCTTGGGAAAGGTATGCGTCCTCTTCTTCTCCCCCTCTCCATCTATAGGCAAATATACCCGAGAACGGGTTCTATAGCCTTGGATGGCAACTGGTCTACTAAAGAAATGACAACATACTGCGTGAAAAAATTTGAAAAATACCTGAGAGTGTGTATCACGCATGGCACATAACTGAATAATTTTCTGATACAAGAGCTGCTAAACTCATAGCTGGGAAGAAGAAGAGGCGGATACTTAACTTTCCCAGGGGCCTTTGCGCGTAAGTGAATATAACAAACTCGACTAGAATTCGAACGCGACTCTCCGATTTCCCATTACAGCATTTATGTCAAACTCACTTAATATTCGCAAGTGGCCACCAATCTAGGTATTGACCAGGTTTGACGTTGCTTAACTTCGGTTATCGTGCGTGAACCGGTCTTACATTGCGCAAAGCTCAATCGAAGAGAAGATATGTGTACAACAACTAAAAAAGAAAAAATAAATTTATTTAGAAATTGCTTTGTTTACGTTAGGATACGAAACAGGGGAGATATGAATATTTCGGGGACCTGAGAAAGATTTGTCTTTCTTTATAAGGCACTATTTATCATTGGTTGAACATCACGCACTTCGTGGCCGAGACTGTCTAAAGCAGGTCGGATCTAACGATAGTTTCTCCTAGAAACCAGAGAGAACATATATTACTTTAATTAGATTTATCGACTATTCAGGCCGGTAGACGAAAATAAATATCTATCTATCTATCTGTCTCTCTCTCTCTCTCTCTCTCTCTCTCTATATATATATATATATATATATATATATATATATATATATATAAAGTTTTAAGATGTGCTATATTTATGAGATAAAGTGCTCAATAACAGAGATAGAGCGTATGTAAATATAAATATAAAAGTGAACACTGAAGTCAACACTCAGAAGCGACAGGCTGTTTCCTGCTGAACGCAATCGTCAGGCGGCCTGACGAATGCGTCCAGCATGAAACAGCCTGTCGCCTCTGAGTGTTGACTTCAATGTTCACTTTTATATATATATATATATATATATATATATATATATATATATATATATGGGTTTCAATCCTAGCTAGAGGCAAAAAGACGTCTATCCACACTGATGAGCTGTGATACAGCGAAACAATCTGTCTACGGATGACAATATATAAATGTCAGATTAATATTTTATAGTGGGCTATGATAAGTTTTTACCCTCCCCCAACACTTGATTACAGCAATTTTGGCTTGTTTAATAACGTCTCTTCTTTCTTTTTTTTTCAGATTATACCGTGTTAGTATCAAGCTACTCTTATCTATGAATGATAATTTACTTATATCTTGCAATTAAATTTCGCAGAAGTAAAGAAATCGGTGAATTTCCACGCTGGTAAATAATAGGATGGCATCAGTGTGGCAAGTCAAATAGAGAAAATGTTAGGTTTTGCCAGGTTAATCATCAAATGGTTAATAATATTGTCAGGAAATTTAATGAAGAAGGCCATTGTCGTGTGGAACAACGTTCAGGATGACCAAGCATCGTGTCTGAGCGAAGGACACTGAATAGAGAAGTCATCAGAAACCGTCGTCAGAGTGTCAAAGTTGTCACCATCAGCATGGAAATGTCATCATATGCGGCGAGAAAGACCCTGAAAGAGCTAGGCTATCAAAGAAGTGTTGCACGAAAGAAGCCCTTGATTTTAGAGATTAACAGGAACAGGCGTAGGGACTGGGCAAGGTAATTCTCGAGCAAAGATTATGAATTTATGTAAATATAAGAGATAATTATAAATATAAATATGATAAATAATATATAATAAATAATATATATATATATATAATATATATTAACTGATTTAAAATGTTTTTCGCTACGCAGTAATAATCATGTTTCAAAAGTGGAAGCTAAAACTTTAATTATATAATTAAATTAAAAGCATTAGTTTCGTTTCATTTTCAAGCGAATATTGAAATGCCTTATAAGTTATTCCAATATTCGCTTGAAGATGAAACGGAATATTATTTCTTGAGTTCCTTTCTTTATCAGTCCCAGAGCTCCAACCACAACAAGAACAATTTTACTTTTTAAGTGCCTCATTTTTTCTATTTTCATCTCCAGGTATCTGAATCATTTTCAAAAAGCGCAGATGTTTTTTTGTTAGTTGGTACACTTATGTGGATCAATGTTGCACATTTTTTTTCTTTCTTTTCTATCTTTGATGATAATGTCTGAGCGATTTGATTGCATTGTCCGATCTGTGTAGATAGAAAAAATCCGGGACGATGATAACATCTGCTCCCTCAACTACAGATTCAAGATGACGTCCATACTAGTTTGCGGCTGTTTTTATGAAGGAATGACAGATCTTCCATTGCAGATACTGACCTACCCTGTCATGGTAGTTTTTGTAGTCATTGTGTTTGAGTATTGAGCATTCTCTTGATAAGGGGGATCAGTAATTTCGATATATTGTTCGCAAAACCTATATTTTGGGCACGTACTGTTATGTATGATATTCGCCTGTAAGCAGGCCCTGGTCTAGTACACCAAGAATACGCCCTTCACTCTCACCAGTAAGCCCGGCTCTTCTTAGCAACTCGTGGGTTGCAAATTGATGGACATCAGCATTTTTGGAAATGGCTATGTAAACGCTTTTGAATCGAGATTTTTTCTCTGTATTTCGTTTAACTTTTGACCTCTTGTTTCGGTTTTGTGGCAATTGTGTCTATTTCAGCGCTTCTTTCAAGATTTAACCCAAATTCACGCATATTTATGAGATTCTTTTGAGACAGAATAAATATTTTTACATTGTTCTTTTATTCTTCTTATTATTATATTTCAACATTATTATTATTATTATTTTATTTTTATTTTTTTATTATTATTATCATTATTATTTTATTATTTTATTTCCTTTGATTTCTCATGTGTACTCATTTCTTTCCGGATGCCACCCAGGGACCTAAGGCTAGAAATGGCGTCATGATATTTTCCACTGGAAAAAAATATATAGATAAAGCTCTTCATAAGGTGTGGACTGTACTGGTGAGACCAATTTTTTGTATTTCTTTAAAGTTATTATTTTTATTTCCTTTAATTTCTGGCGTTTACACATTTCTTTCCGGCTCTCGACCAAGGACCTAAGGTTAGAAATGGCATCATGACACTTTCCACTGAAAAAAAAAAAAAAAAAAAAATTACATAGATAAAGCCCTTCGTAGAGTGTGGGCTGTACTTGTCAGAAAAATTTTTTGTATCTCCTTGAGGCATGGACTTCCAGGAATCCCTTCAATTAGTCTACTGCAATCTTTTCCAACCAGTCCTAGGGCTCCAACTACAACAGGGATTGTTGATGTTCCCATATGCCACATTTTCGAGATTTCTATTTCAACGTCCTTGTATTTTGACAGCTTTTTGAATATCCTCAAAGATACATTGCAGTCATCAGGGACTGCCATATCAATAAGGAGGCACCTTTTTTTGTTTGTGGTCTTTAATAACAAAGTCTGGGCGGATGGCTTTGGTTGTTCTGTCCGTGTGTATTGTGTAGTCCCATAGAATTGTAACAGGTCCTATCTCCGTAACCGGGTCTGGGTGGTGTTCATACCAGTTTCTTTCAGCTTCCTTCCCGTAGAAGTTGCAGATTTTCCAGTGCAAATATTGGCCCACTGTTATTATTATTATTATTATTATTATTGTTGTTGTTGTTGTTTTTATTTCCTTTGCTTTCTGGCGTATACTCATTTCTTCCCGGGTCCCGACCAGAGATCTAAGGTCAGAAATGGAATCATGACATTTTCCACCGAGCAGTCGTGAAAAAAAATCGCACATATTTTACATAGATAAAGCTCTTCATAAAGTGTGGTCTGTGAGTACAATTTTTTGTATTTCTTTAAGACATGGGCTTCCAGGAATTCCTTCAATGGGTTTATTGGAATATTTTCCAATCAATCCGAGTGCTCCAACTACAACTGGAATTGTTAATGTTCTCATGCTTCACATTTTTGAGATTTCAATTTCAAGGTTTGTATTTTGATAGTTTTTTGAAGATCTTCAAAGATACATTGAAGTCTGCAGGAACTGCCATGCCAATAAGAAAGCACATCCCGTTCTTGTGGTCTCTGACCACGATGTCAGTGCTTTGAATTTTCTGTCTGTGCGCATTGTTAAAGTCCCATAAAATTGTTACAGATCCATATCTTAGTAACCGGGTCTGGCTGCTACTGAGGTTGAACGCCGCATAGGAGCTGCAAGGTCCGCATTCGTGCGTCTCAAGCGGTCACTATGGGGGCGATGGTATATTTCCACGGCTACGAAGGGGCGCATCTATCAGGCTATTGTTCGGACTATCCTTCTCTACGGCTGCGAAACGTGGCCACTTAGAGCGGTTGACCTACGAAGCCTTGAAGTGTTCGACAACGATTGCTTTCGCTGCATTCTACGATGCCGCCGAATAGATCGTCTGCCCGTAGCCACTCTACGCCGTCGCCTGAGTCTGTCCTCTTCCACCCGTCCTGCTCCGGCGTCGTATCCGATGGATCGGTCACGCAGGTCAACGTCCGGAGGGAGAGCTCATCTGCGATGTACTTCTCCCTCCTTCTCTTCCTGGCTGGCGAAAACGTGTCGGTGGGCTAGACGTGAGATAGCACAATCAAGGATAACCTAGCAGTACTATCGGGTCCACAAGTAGTTGGTCTTCGATGATGGAATCGCGATTGGCTTGCCATTTCGTGTGACCTGGCTCAGGATCGGCGAGCGTGAGCAGCGATGGTCCGTGATGCTGTACTTGCTCGGGAAGAAGCCGGTTCAACCCGACCAGTGTGAAAATCGATACAAGTCAAATCAAGTCAACCCGGTCTGGGTGATGCTTATACGAGTTTCTGGCAGTTTGCTCCTCGTAAGAATTTTCACATATTGACCCAGATTATTTGTTTTAGTTAACTTTTATTCCGTTCTTATAATTATTTCCTTTTATGGACATAAATTTCTATCTATAAAAGGCAGGATGTGTGTTTGTATGTGTAACGAATGCACGGTCGCAATTTTCGACGGATTTGCACCAAAATTTACATGCACATGCTCCAAGTTAGCGTGAAGGACATGACCGACTTTGCATTTCCCAACTCCCATCGATAGTGGAAATAATTCATTTTTTCATGCTTCTACGGCAGTTTTCATGTAGTTTGCGGCCATTTTGTACTGGCAAGAGTGAGAGCCTATAGCTGGCTGCCACGAATAGGCAGGAAGATTCTATTGGCCAGCGTGAGAGCCAACAGCTGACTGACACGAATGTTAACTAGCATGGAAAAAAATCGATAGCTGCATTCATCACAAGTGGGAAAAATTTAAATCTGCATGGCACTTTACTCCAATTGGCTCATTCCCTTGCTTAAAGTCAACGTTGATTCTGATTCCGCAGAACTGGGTTGGGTGTGAAAAAGTATTTGTTGTTAACATTCTTTTTTCATTCGGTTTTCCTGTTACGAGTCCTTTTTTAAAGCTGATCATTTTGTGTTCATTTTGTTTAGTTCTTTTTTGTAACAGATTTAATGTTTAGTATAGAGCTTAGAAAAAAATCGCAGTGTGAGATAGGTAAGAAGTAAGGCATGTAGCAACATCAGCACGGCAAAGGGCACTCCTTTAAAGGCAAGGAAGGGCAAAAATATTTTAAGTCAAGTGATAGCGATTGCTGTATGAGTCGTACGATTTTTGAATCAAGCACGGGCAACCTCGGGCTATGCTGCTAGTTATATATAAATTGTCCGAATGTTCTGTATGTCCGAGCGCTTTCGGCTATTCTTTTATCCATATAAAACAAGAAAGGAAAATTGATATCGTGAGGTGCTACTCGTCGGTTCCAAAGATATGAGATCGAACCCCGTTCGAAGTCAGGAATTCTTCACTGGTTTTTAACAGTTTTCTCTGGCACAAAATAATTCTCTCAGTTCTTCGAGTAAAACCCCATTCTGATCTTGGGCGATTTGGCCAAGAAGAACAATATATTAACGTCCCTGATTTGAACAGTTTCAATTCATTGATATCGTCTAATGGATCTGTATATTCAAACCAGAGATCCTCCGAGTGTCAGCACGTCTCCTCAAACTACCAGCACCTTCCTCAGTATCCGTGCATAATCTAGCGTTCTAAACAGTTTAGATTTATTTTTTGAATCATCGACGCCCTCTCTAACATCACAGTTTCAAGTGCACCAAATATCCGTGTGAACAACGACATTTTCAAAGTCCTTCAAATCTTATTCAGTTTCATTTATATTGTGCCAAGATTAGGATGTAGAAAAAGTTTCCAGCAATTATAGAGGCAATTTTCTTTTCTTTTTTTTTAAGCATTTCACCTCAAGTAAAGCGGTGTTCACCATGTTTGCCGTAGTCTCTGAATATGAAATCCAGTGAAGTCCGTAATCTCTTCAATACCAGAGGTTGGCAGTGTAGATTCGGAGAAAGTAGCGGCTGTTAATTCTTTAAGTCTTCGATATCAGGTTGGCAGTGAAGATATTTTGGGAGAAAAACAAAATGGCTGCCTTTATACACGTCGCATTGAATATTTTGAGCTTTCTGATTGGTTAACCCTTCTATTGATGAAATATAAAATGAGTCAGCTCATTTTGACTGGCTCACTAGTACAGGCGGGAGTGCCTCTAGCACGGAAAGAGTTACAGAGAGTGAAAGCAAGAGTAAAGAGGCTTGTTTGAGGAAAGGATAAAGAGAAGGACGGGGAACAAGATCAAGGCATCAGAAAATGTCGATTGACATTACATTTGAATATTTGAAGTTTATAGCTGTCAGGGAAGCAAGTAAGAGGAAGAGAGTTCCACTGTCGGGAAGTGCGAGAAAAGAAGTTGTTAGAGTAGAAGAGGTTTAACATTTAACTGTTTCGACAGTGAAAGGGTGGGACCGAGATACCAACCTAGTAGCACGTTTAAATTCATGCAGTTGGGGTACCAGTGAAAGTTGCCCGACAGAGCATTTACCATGAAAATATTTGCAGAAAAGACAGAGGGGAGCCACTGCACGATCTGTGAGAAATTGATTATAAACAAGATGCCAGATCAGAACGTATCACATTGCATATCCGTCCCTGGATTTTGTCGAGGACATCGAGATGAGCAGCGGGGGCACCAGAACATATATGGCAGCAGTATTCAATGCAAAGACGAATGGTTGATCCATGGCATCATTTTTCTGCCATTAAAATATTTTCTCTGGCCTATACTTTCCTTATTCTAAGGAACTATTCCGATTTTTATTTGAGGAATTAGAAAACTGTCTTGAACTAATGGAATCTATGATTAGTCAAAGAGAGCAGCATGAAGCAAAATCAAGGAAAGATTCGTTAGAAAAAACGTCACAGATTCAAAGAATTGCCAATCTAGTTCTATGATTATTTGTTGTCTCGAATTGTCTACTTAATGTAGATGTTAACAAATTCCAGTGCGTCGTTGAAACATGCCAATTGCTCTTACAGTTTGTTCAGCAATTTCTAATAAATTAACCATTCCAAATACAGAAAAGTATTTTAACATTCCTTCTTTGCAGTTTAAACTGTGATGTCAAGGAATGTCCTAGATGTAGCCACTATGGTCCCAGTTTTAGATCCTCTTGCATTGGTGACACATACCCTGATTCTATCATAAAAAATCAGGATGCGTCATTAATAAATACAAAACACTTCAGATACTTCGTTAGCAGTTATAAAAAATTTAATATAGGAGAAATGGAATTGAACATATAGCTATGATAGGGGTAGTTTCGCCAAACACCACGACATTAACCTTAAAACACGAGCGATGTTCTTAAATTGCCACGGCAGATCGAGATTTTTATATGGACGTCATAGATGTCTCCAAACCCGTTCAGAAATATCTAAACTGTCAGTTGTATACTGCTGGTTTCAAAGATCAATTAAAAATGGTTAAAATGGATAAAAATGGCTTTGACTGAAGGAAGCCTATTGGCCTTAGCGGCGATCATCCTTCTTCGAATGTCTTTTATTGGCGCTACATAATCGCAAAGAAACCAGTTTATGACTTCTAACAACAGCAACAACTAAAAGAAGAGAAAAATATTGTCATAATCAAGTCGTTGAAGTTCCAAACCTCTTTAAGGCAGCAAGATCTCATCATTTTATAGTTAAAATGGCTACATGTAACCATAAGTTCTATGCTAAGATTTCTCGCTTGTAGAACTCTCTTCCGGATTCTTGCTTCTCAGTCAACTTTGATTATCAAAAATTTAAAAGCAATGTCAAACATTATCTTCTGTCTTCTTAATTCAAGTTCTTTTATTATTCTTTTCTCATTAATAGTAGTTTTTCTCATATTCTCTAACACTCAGTTACCCGTTGCATCCAAGTGGCTTTATTGGCTTTGATCTTCAAAAATTTAAATACAATGTCAATCGTTATCTTCTGCATTCTTGTTTTTTTTATTGTCCTTTCTCATTAATAGTAGTTTTTTTTTCATTCTCTAACACTCAGTAACCCCTTGCATCCTAGTGGCTCCATTGCCTTTGATCTTCAAAAATTTAAATGCAATGTCAATCGTTACCCTCTGTCTTCTTAATTTCAGTTCCTATTTTTTTGTCCTCTCTCATTTTTTCTGATCTCTAACACTCAGTAACCTCTTGCCTCGTAGTGGCTTTATTGCCTGGCTTGGGGAGTAATGATTAAAAAAAAAAGCAAAATGTTTGGGAAAGAAGATCCTATCAATGCTGGAAAGAGCGATAACAGCTACTGGACTTGAGAAACCTATTTTCCTGAAAATCTCCTTGCATAGAAAGATTTTATAAATTTTAACCGAAAGTAAAACTGGCTGCTCGATCAATAAATGTCAAATGTTTTCTTATAAGGAAACTGTTAATATTCTAATTACCATTACCATCCTTTTTTTTCTTCTCTGCTCCATATTCCTTCATGGCATGGATTATCATGGCTCTCCACAATTTTTATAGCTATTAGCACCGTTTCTCCTTTTAAGAAGACTCTCATCCTTGTTCCGGCCTCCATTCACACAAGATAGTCATTTAGTAGGCCCGCTACCATTCCCTGTCTTTTTAACTTTCGTTGCCTTGTGAGTGTCAATTTTTCCAACTCATGAGATGCAACAAAATTACCGTGTTTTGTCTAGCTTAGTTATGATCTAGTTCTAATATATTTGTTATAAAGTCACTCATAAGAGTAGACAGGATTGCGTCTTAGTGACATTATTGCCTTGCTTGGGGTGAACTGAATAAAAAAGTAGAAGTATAGAGTAATAACGTTTCTCTTATTATGTACCCTTTGCACAACTATATGATTATTCGTCTTTTTATCAGTATCATTAATGTTCTCAGTATTCTTTAATTTTATCAATTCGAAAAGAATCATTTTTGTAAATTTCTTTTATTATCGTTTATTTTATCATCGGTTGAATTTTTTTTTTAAATGACGGGTTATTATAATTATCCATCTTTCGTTTTTTTATTGTTATTTTCTTTTTTTATTCTTTCCTTTCTTCCATTTCTTTTTTTTTTTATTCGTCTGTCCTTTTCATTTATTTTTTTTTTTTTTTGCCTTTTCATCTTTCTTTTCTTTTTTCTTATTCGTTATTTCTTTCTTTTTTTCTTTTCTTTTTTCTTTTCATTTTTTTCCTGATTCGTCTGTCTTTATCATTTTTGGGGGCTTTTCTTCTTTTTTCTTTTTCCTTATTCGTCATTTCTTTCTTTTTTATGTTCTTTTTTTCTTAATCCGCTTTTCATTTTCCTTTTCTTTTTCATTATTTGTCTTTTCTTTTTCTTTTTGTTTTATTTTTTCTTATTTGTCATTTCTTTTATCTTTTCTTTTTCTCATTCGCTTTTTCTTTGTCTTTTTTCTTATTCTTCATTTCTTTTTCCTTTTTTCTTATTCGTTGTTTCTTTTCTTTTTCCTTTTCATTTTTATTATTCTTCATTACCTTTTTCTTTTCTTTTTCCCATTCTGCATTTCTTTTTTTTCTTTTCTTTTTTCTTGTTCTTCATTTCTTTTCTTTTTCCTTTGCTTTTTTCATTTCTTTTTTCTTATTTTTTCTTTCTGCTTTCTTTTCTTTTTTCTTTTCATTTTTATCATTCATTTTCTTTTCCTTTTTTTTCTTTCTCGTTAAATTTTGTCTATTCATTTTTCTTATTCATTTTTTTCTTTTTCCTTTTCTTTTTTCTTTTTTATTATTCATCAGTTCCTTTTGCTTTTCTTTGAATGTCGAAGAAAGAAATGAAGAAGCAGAAGAAGAAAGAGAAGAAAGAAGAGGAGGAACAGGAGGGGAAAGAAAAGTCGAAAAAATAATGAAGACAAAGAAGGCGGAGGAGGAGGAGGAGGAAGAAGAGGAGATCAAATGGAAAGAGAAGCAGACAATGAATGGAAGGAAAATAAAATAAATGAGAACGAAGATTTGGGAAGAGTAGGAGTAAATATAGAAGAAGAAGAAGAAGAAGAAGAAGAAGAAGAAGAAGAAGTAAAATAAAACAGGAGAAAGAGAACGTTCGGGGAAAGAGAGAAAGACGAGTAGAAAATAAAATGAATAAAGAAATGAGGAAAGAATTGAATTATGAGAAGCATAGGAGAGAATGATGGGAAAAAGTAGGCAAAAAGAGACGAAGAAAGACAGTGAAAGAGAGTGTAAAAGACAGGGAGTGAGATAGAAAGTAGAAAAATTCAAACAGAGTGGAAAAGAGTGAGAGAAGAAAGGATACTAGAAAAGAAAGAGAGAATGATAACGGAATGGAAAAGAAGGATGTAATTAGAGATAACCTGAACGAACGAAAGAAAGAAAAACGAAGGAATGAATGAACGAAAGAAGAAAAGAAAGAACAAACTTATGTATGATCGAACAAAAGAAAGAAAGAAAGAAAAAAGAAAGAAAGAAAGAAGGAAAGAAAGACAGACAAAAACAAACGAATGAATGAACGAACGAAAGAAAGAAAGAAAGAAAGAAAGAAAGAAAGAAAAGAACAAACGAATGAATGAACGAACCAACGAAAGAAAGAAAGAACAAACAAATGGACTGAAAAAAGAAAGAAAGAAAGAAAGAAAGAAAGAACAAACTAATGAATGAACGGACGAAAGAAAGAAAAAAGAAATGAATAAATGAACTAACGGATGAAAGAAAGAAAGAAAGAAAGAAAGAAAAGAACAAATAAATGAATGAACGAAAGTATGAAAGAAAGAAAGAAAGAAAGAAAGAAAGAAAAAAGAAAGAAAGAAAAAAGATATTGATATTGGCAAAAAACATTAAAATGGGAAAGTAAAGAAGAAGAAGAAGCAGAAGAAGAAGAAGAAGAAGAAGAAGAGGAGGAGGAGGAGGAGGAGGAAGAAGAAGAAAAGACAGTACAGATAGTGAAGAAGTAGAAGCTCAGGGAGTAGAAGGTCGAGTAGAGAGTGGCTGACATTCTATTGGAGCGGGTAATGCAAAGTGGGATGATTACAGGCTTTCTCGGAGCAAACATGGGCGTTGCCAGCATGAGAAAAGTTCATTGGCTGAAGCGTAATAGGCTGAGAGGCGGCGTGCAAAGACTTGGAAGAAAGAAAAAGAAAGAAAAAACCCTGAGAGCCGATGCCAAGGGGAGGAGTAAGAGGAAACTTTGTATGTAGCAGTAGTAGCATTGGTAAAACTCATAGCAGTCACAAAATAAGGCGTTGTTTGACTGTTTGTAGTTGAACGTACGGCCGTAGAGAAGTCACTCGCACGCACACACGCACGCACGCACGCTCACACACACACACATGAAGGAGCGGTTGCTGAAAATTTCTCAACCAAACCCAAATAATTTACAAAATCTCGTAGTGTGTATGTATTATACTTAATTTTTAAGAGCACGTATTTATCTAAAATTAACAAAGTCGGACATAAGGCCAATAGTAAAATGATCATCACTGCTGGAAGGAAAGTCATATAGGGACCCTCGCAGAAATACAAAATACAAAAATAAAATAAAATAAATTAAAAATAAGAAAATAAAATTAATAAATAAAATATTTAAATTAATAACATAAATAAAATACGAAAAATTATAAACAAACAAAACAAATAATTATTTGCATAACTTACATTGTTCGGACTTATCCTTATCTTCATTGTCATATTCAGAACGTTTCGGCTGTTGCCCGCTTCGGCCTTCTTCAGGTGAATGGAATTTCGATCGAACCCTTTATTGCCCACCGGGGTAGATTGTTCTAGTTCCACGTGCCATGCCTCTTCCGGAAGTTATTTCCCTTTAACTCAACTCTTCAAGTTTTTTTGTTCACCACTGCTGTGGCCTGGCATTGATCTCACAACTCGAAATTTCAATCACCTGAACAAAGCTGGAGCGTACAAAGTTGTGAATATGACAATGCAGATGAGGAAAACAGTCCGAATAAAGTAAATAATGCAAGTAATCATAATACCTCATCTCAGAGATATAGACAGATATTGTACAGTTATGTTACGTTGTGAATATGGCAATGAAGATGAGGATAACAGTCCGAATAATGTAAATAATGCAAGTAATCATAATAGCTCATCTCAGAGATTCAATCCCCTGAAGAAGGCCGGAGCGTACAACGACCCAAACAATATATATATATATATATATATATATATATATATATATATATATATATATATGCCGTGATAATATTTCACGGTACACTTAAGAAGATCGGCGGTTGAGAGTCGATGGTGTAATTAGTAAGACTTGTTTCAGTAAATCATTATTATCTCCCAAGGTAAAAAAATTCTTACAATCTAAAAATACTTTCCGGCTCTAAATAACTTGTAAAAGGTTGATAAACCGTAAAAAAAACAAAGAAACACGCGAATGAATGAATCAATCAATCTTACCTGTTTGATGTCATAAAATATTTAATTGAATCCGAACGGGTTTCTTTTTTATTATTCCGATTTTAAGAAACTTTATTGAACTGACAAAATTACTACTAAGCCTATCCTGGGTGTGACGATAAACTACGCCCGCGTCCTGGGTATGACGATAAACTACATCCGACAGCAAGGCCTCTGATCAGGAGGTTTTGAGGAGCGTGGGACTACGTCTTAATTGCCGGTGTTCTCAGGTCCATCCTGACACGGGGTGATAGCACCTGTCTGGGTCCAAGCTATGGGTAAATGGTTAACCCCACAAAATGGGCCAAAACAATATGAAAGTGTTAAAATAGGTTTTAATACCAGCAATACTTTTTGGGAAAAATTATTACCAACAATTGATTTTTGGAAAAAAATTATCACCATCAATAGATTTTTGAAAAAATATTACCAATAATACATTTTTGTAAAAAAAATATTACCAAGAATAAAATTCTTGTCAGCAATAAATAACCCATTAGGTTTGATATATCGTAAACCAAAGTAAACCAAACCAAACCAAACCAAACCAAAGTAAACCAAGCCAAACTAACAAATTATAGCGACTTTGTCAAATCCATTTAAATACTACCGAAAAACGAACCTGATCCATATAATATCCTACAATATCTTAAAGAAATCAAACTGTATTTCAAAATATAACTTCAACAAAACTACAACATAAAACACACATATCACCGCCTCTCGTAATTATATCCACACAAACATATATATGCACAAAAGCTGAGTATCATCTACCATGTATTCAATTGTTAAAGCAGAATAACTTATATAATATTTTATTACTTCAAAACTGTCAAGAAAATTATATTTTGGCATTAAATGACCCAGAAGCAGTTGATATGCCGCTAAACAAACAAATCAATCTTTAAAAAGAACAGAATATTCATATATCAATAATATTTTCGATATTTATTAATTGATGAAGAATGTTTTTAATTAAAGGTTATTTTATTAGAAAACATTGTAGAAAGAAAATTTAAAGTTATTTGCAGTATTTAAATACGGACATATGTCCTCATCTTTCGTTTCGGCCGTTATGTCTCCGCCCTTCATCAGCTATATTCAAAATTCAAACAAAAATCAGAATAATACGGTCTGTTATAAGACCCTTAATTATTCAATGGCATCGAAGTGTTTTCTTTATTTTTATTTTGTCCTTAACATTATCACCCGAATAAAGAAATTTTAAATATAGAAAAAATGACTATCACATCAATAGTTAGGGCAGTGTTTCTCAACATTTTTAAGCAATGGCACACCTAGGAACAAATGAAAATATCACGGCACAATTAGCAATTTTTTAAAGAGTATATATTTAAATTTTATGAAATAAAACCATAGATTTAAAAATGAAATGCACACACAATCCTATATATTTTTATTTCTTAAACGATATTTTTTATAAAAGTGTAGATGACCAGAGATTGGCAGCTGATCTATCCTCTGACATAGTTCTACCAGATCCGGGTAGGGGAAAATTGGTTGATCATATTCAATGGCACGAAAACGCAATGAACCTATGGTCCGTCAGTAATACCCTTGCCTTGAGTGCCTACTGGAACTTAACCACGATCCAGACCTCAAGTGGAATTCGTACGAACGTTCTATCGCTCTTCCTATTGGGGGAAAGAAATAGTTAATTAAATTACAGTGTTTAGAGCAAATGTTTATCAACATTTTTAATCAACGGCACACCTTCGAGCAAATGAAAATATCACGGCACCCTTAGTAAAATTTTTAAAGAGTATATATTTAAATGTTATGAAATAAAACCATAGATTTAAAAATGAAATGCACACACAATTATGAACTTAACTTTATTTCAATGTTTCCATTTAAATAGTTGTGCAGCTTATCTAGTGTGAAACCTATGCCTGGTGTTTTTTCACGATTTCTTCTAAGTTTGGTCGAATGTATAATAAGCAGACTCTCATTTCTTCTTCAGTTGATCGTAGTCTTTCTCGTTTCTTATGTTTTTAATGTTATTTAGTGTAGAGAAGCCTAATTTACATAAATAAGAAATAGAAAATTACAATAAACCTGATAAAACCTTTTGTAGCTAATGTGGAATATTGCTTTTGTATTGTAATCCAGTACCGTCCATGTTTTATTTTGAGCTCTTAAAAAAGAAACATACTTAAATACTTAAAAAATACTCTTAAAAAATAAATATTAAAACAAAGTATTTAAAGTAACATAATCGAAGAATAGTGTAAAGAATTATCTGAAAATAAGTTGAATATTTATTCAATACTTATTCATTTCTTGAAAGACCAACGCTGTACCATTGCTACTTTCACACACAAATATATACGTATATCGTGACAATATTTGGCGGCACATTTAAAAGGTTCACGCGGCTCACTAGTGTGCAGTGGCACATCGATTGATAATCACTGAATTAAAGGTTTAATATTCAAGACATATTGTTGGTCTTCAAAAGGCTCGTTTTTTTTGTTTTGTTTTTTTTTGTCGATTTTCCCCTCTTGTATTGTTACTCCTTAGCTGACTTCCTCATAACAATTACGGCATATTAATATTATTACTTTCCTTTTGAACTTCCATGCAAAAAATAATCTAGCAGTTGTATAAAATGGGAATAAAAAAAAATCTTTAAAAAATATTAACACACGAAAATGGCATTAACCTTTATATTTTTTTCGATTCGATGGACATTCCTTTATTTAAACAAAAATAATCTTATTAGGAAGAGCAAGGGGAGGAATTTCAAAATAGCACAAAAATTAGGAGTATGTTTTTTTTAAATAAATATTCAGTATTTCTTTCCATGTCAAATCTGAAAGAAAATATTGTTTTATTAAATTATGCTAACGCCACCTCTCAAAAATATTTTCTTTTGTTTATTGAATTATTTTTGATAAGGTTCAGGACAAATTTTCAAATATTCAATATTGTTATTATATAATTTTATTTTATTTTTACTGAAATAAGACCTTCAGAGATTTGCGGACAGCTCAAATTTAAATGTAAACACGGTATATTGAAAAGTGTCGGTGAAGCTGATGAAAAATATTTCCATAAAGTTTTCTAATGAGATAACATATTCAGTATAAACATTTACTTTGCTGGAAATTCGTTTACATCGAATAATTCACTTTTTTTTTTTTTGTTTTGGTTTGGTTTGTTTTACGGTATATCAATCTCAATGGGTTATTTAATGCCGACAAGATAGTTAGGATAGGTTCGTATTAAGAGAATATGTATTCTTTGGTTTGATTCATTTTCTTTTACGGCATATCAACCTCAATGGGTTATTTAATGCCGACAAGATATTTAGGTTAGGTTCGTATGAATAGAATATGTATTCTTTGGTTTGATTCATTTTCTTTTACGGCATACCAACCTCAATGAGTTATTTAATACCAACAAGATTTTTAGAATAGGTTCGTATGAATAGAATATGTATTCTTTGGTTTGATTCATTTTCTTCTAAGGCATATCAAACTCAATGGGTTATTTAATGCCGACAAGATTTTTAGAATAGGTTCGTATGAATAAAATAGTGTATTCTTTGGTTTGATTCATTTTCTTTTACGGCATACCAACCTCAATGAGTTATTTAATACCAACAAGATTTTTAGAATAGGTTCGTATGAATAGAATATGTATTCTTTGATTTGATTCATTTTCTTTTATGGCATATCAACCTCAATCGGTTATTTAATGCCGACAAGATTTTTAGAATAGGTTCGTATGAATAGAATATGTATTCTTTGGTTTGATTCATTTTTTTTAAAGGCATATCAACCTCAATAGGTTATTTAATGCCGACAAGATATTTAGGATAGGTACGTATGAATAGAATATGTATTCTTTGGTTCGATTCATTTTCTTTTACGGCATATCAACCTCAATGGGTTATTTAAAGACGACAAGATTTTTAGAATAGGTTCGTATGAATAGAATATGTATTCTTTGGTTTGATTCATTTTCTTTTACGGCATATTAACTTCAATGGATTATTTAATGCCGACAAGATTTTTATTGCTAGTATTATTGTTTTTTCAAATATGTGTTCTGCTTATATTTTTTCCCAAAATGTATTACTGGTAATATTTTTTCTTCAAAAATGTTTTGTTGGTAATAATTTTTTTTTTCTTGAAAAATTCTTTGCTGATAATAACCTTTTACAAAAATGTATTGCCGGTATTAAAACCTAATTTTACACTTTCAAAGTGTTTTGACACCAGTTTGGGCTTAAATATTTGCCCGTAGTCTGACCATAACAGGTGCTACCACCTCGGGTCATGGTGGATCTGGGAACACCAGCAACTAAGAGGTGGTTCCACGCTCCTCAAAACCTGATCAAAGGCTTTGTTGTTGGGTGAAGATTATCGTCTTACCCAGGACGCGGACGTAGTTTATCGTCTTACCATGGACGCGGATGTAGTTTATCGTCTCACCCAGGACGCGGATGTAATCTTAAACAGGACGGCTGATTTTTGGTGAATTTTCAAAACAGTGGATAACAATTTTTTATTACATTTCGGAAACAAAGCACCCACTTTGGTGGTACAATGCGTGATAACGTTAACTTAAATACAATATATATTTATCTAAAAATTAACTAAGCCTGACACAAGGTCACTAGTGTGAGGCATCCAGAAAAAATAGTAATTGCACGGGAAGTGAATGGGGACAGTCGTAAACTTATAAAATAAATAAAAAATGAAATAAAATAAAATATTGCTGACATATTTGGTTTGGTACTTCTGCTATGTATTTAAAAATGCTCGTTAAAAAAGAAGAACATGCAATGATATTGCTCTTGACCTGGCACCACGGTCCTAACCTAGATATTCTGGAACTTTTCTATAAATATTACCATGATAATTGTTCTGCTGAACTTCCCTCTATGGTACCTAGACTTTATGAATTTAAATGCAGTCTCATTTTGCAGTTGAAATGGCTAGATGTAACCGTAAGTTCTATGCTGACAGTTTCTTCTCTCGCACTTCACGTTTGCTAAAGTCTCTTCCAGACTCTTGCTTTCCAATTAACTTTGATCTTCGAAACTGTAAATGCAACGTCAATCGTCCATGTTCGGTTTTCTTAATTCCTGTACTTTTAATGTTCTATCTCCGTGATAATGTTATTTTTTTTTATCATATTCTCTCACATCCAGTATCCCTTTGGTCTTAGTGGCTTTATCGCCTTGCTTCGGGTGAAAAAACGATCTTTCCTCTTTGGTACTTACACTTTATGAATTTAAGCATACTATAAGGTTGGTGCAAAAATAATGACGTAATAATGTCGTTTTTTGACGTTAAAAAATACGTCAAAAAACGACATTATTACGTCATTATTTTTGCACCAACCTAATATCTAAGTCTGTTCATATCTATCTATCTATCTATCTAAGTCTGTTCATATCTATCTATCTATTAGGTTGGTGCAAAAATAATGACGTAATAATGTCGTTTTTTGACGTTAAAAATACGTCAAAAAACGACATTATTACGTCATTATTTTTGCACTAACCTAATACTGAATTGGCGGCACAGTCACATCATTTTACACTTGAAATGGCGAGATGCAACCGTGAGTTTCTTCACGTAGAATTCTTTTCCACCTTCTTCCTTCCGATTTAAATTCAAAAAATAAATTGCAATATCAATCGTTAGCATTCATTTCTTTAATTTTTGTTCTTTTCTTGTTTCCTCTCCTTAATAAAGTTTTTTTTTTTTTTCATATTCTCTAACACGCAGTAACGCCTTATGTCTTGGTGGCTTTATTGCCTTGCTTGGGATGATGTGATTAAACAAGTTAAATTAAAATGTATCGTAATAACTTTTAATTAAGGCTAGAGCCCTGGTGGATACCTGTGTTAATATAAAAGATCGAGAAGAGTGGCCATTTAAGACAACTTTCATTTCTCGATTTGATAAGAAAGACCGAATCTGTCTAAAAATTCCTCCGTAAATACCATAACCTTTTGACTTGTGAAGAAGACCAGAAAGCTAAACGCTATCAAATGCATTCGAGATATCCAAAGAAACAGCCCGAGAATCACCATTCTTATCTAAAACTTGATAGACTATTTAAGCAATAATCATTTGCAGTTGATCTTGTGTTGTAACCTAGTGAAGGTTACTGAATAGAACAATCAAACGAAGGTTGGTAATGAACGATAATATTAGGTTGGTGCAAAAATAATGACCTAATAATGTCGTTTTTTGACGTATTTTTTAACGTCAAAAAACAACATTATTACGTCATTATATTTGCACCAACCTAATACTTAGGACAAGAACAACACGCATAAGATTCGCCAGCGGCGCGTAGAAGTAGTCAACTGCTAAAAATGAGTCAAGTGAATTCCACAATGAATCCCTAACTGCAGGATATCTACCAACAGGCCAACGCGGTCAGGTATGGCACAAGGCCGAATTTAATGTGGGGTATCCGAGCCCGTAGGCTGGGCCCAAAATTTCCCGTAGACCCCGTATAAAATGGGGTCGGTAGCTGTTTCCCGAGACGAGACTCTGCCCTTTGACATGACTTCGTCAGGAGATCCTCTTTGCCCGGAAGTTAAGGGTTTGACCAGCACCACTGGAAACGAATCTCCAACTGCAGGATATCTACCAACAGCCCAACGCGGTCAGTTGTGGCACAAGGCCGAATTTAATGTGGGGTATCTGAGCCCGTAGGCTCGGTCAAAAATTGCCCGGAGACCCCGTATAAAATGGGGTCGGGTAGCTGTTTCCCGAGACGAGACTCTGCTCTTCGACGTAGTCTCGTCTGGGGATCCTCTCTGCCCGGAGGCAGGGAATCTCCAACTCTAGACCACGTAAAGTATTCAGTACGGTAATTATGGGAATAGGGACATACCCATTATCGTCCGTATGTCATAGGTTCCCAAGTAGGCATCTATGCGGGCGACACTACACGATTACTCCTGCCTCAAAAATAAATCTAGTGTCGCCGACAAAACTAACCTGACCGTTTGTCTTGAAAAGGACCTCCAATCGGTTGTGGACTGAGGCAGGTATTAGCTGGTTAACCTTAACGCCTAAAAAAACAAAAAATTCACCAGAGGGAATAATTCCTGCCTCCCATTAGAATGTCTGATGCTCAACTCCACGAGAACACCTATTTGCGACTGCTCGGTCTCACGTTGACTGCTGACCTGAGATGGAACAAATACATTGAGTCAATAGCTTCGTCCACCGCTAGGAAAGTTGGCTCTTTATGCCGCGCCTGGAAATTTTTCTCAAAGAAAAATGATAGAATAATAACATATTCATGTATGCGGGATATTGTGTTAATCAAATATATGTTTCAATGGCCGATATATTCTGTATATCTGGTGGCGCCAGGGGTGGCGGTCTCGCCATAGCCACCGAAACCGTGATATCACCCCTGGTCGGCGGCTGATGAAGACAGGGTATCGCACGTGCTAACACACGTTGTATGTTAAAAAAAAATTAACAATAAAACTATACGTTGCATTTGGTAAGCATAAAAACGTACGCACCCGCCAGTCAAGTTAATATCGATACACGTTATCAGTCATGATATGTCCCTTAAAGGGATACATTTCAACGAAGTAGCTAAGTGGTTTTGGCTACTATAACCAAGTAGAATACGGTAGCAGTAATCGACTGGTACGCGTCGTAGTCGCAGGTAAGAAGTGTAGATCAATGGCGAAGTCCAATGGGCGACGTTGTAGACTTAGCTCTCAGACTAAGGCTCTTGACTCTGTCGTACCTACTCGTCCATCGGTATTTATGACTGACACCAGCCAATCATATTCCAGTGAGGGGGGAACACAGGTGTATGCATATTCCAATATATCAAGTCAAAACTCACACAATATATTGCTTACGTAAATATAAATATATCCTGAAATTATTGCCAATATAAATTGGTTAATACCAGTTTAATGGCTAAACCTTGGTTTGCATAATAAAATCTTGGTGTATACTTGGCTATATATATATATATATATATATATATATATATATATATATATATATAAGTGAACATTGAAGTCAACACTTTTTTCATGCTAGACACAATCGAGTGCTGTTATTTTTCTCGGCTATTTATATATATGGGTCAGTAGTGCATTGTGGGTAGTATATTTTACCGGAAGTTGTTTATTTGTTTATTTATTTATTTGGGTTAAATTATGTTGCTGTCATTATTTATTTTTATTTTTATTTTGATCTCATCTTATATATATATATATATATATATATATATATATATATATATATATATATATTAATCAGTGTTTTTATTAACGTAGTAAAAAATTGTTTATATCGCTTATTTAAAGGTTTTGTTTTGATTTGGGAAGATAATTAAATATAATATTTATTTATAATAAATAAATAAATGAACAAATAAACGACTTCCGCTACAATTACCACGCAAAATAGACTACCCACAATGCAACACTGACCCGCAGATATAAATAACCGAGAAAAATAACAGCACTCGTGGCCTGACGATTGCGTGTAGCATGAAACAGACTGTCACCTCTAAGTGTTGACTTCACTTTTATATTTACACACGCTCTGTCTCTGCTTTATCCTATAAATATAGCACACCTTAAGACTATATTTCTTTACTAAGTTTTGAAACTGGTCGACAAGTGTAAAAGTTTAATTTCAATATTGAACCTTAACTTTAGATGACCGTTTCAGTCTCAAGCGATGTTTAGTATAACTAACCAAAGAAATGATTTACTCATTTATAGTTTCGAAATAGAGGTGTAATCTGGGTTTTCATTATCAAGGGGTCTTTGCTTTGATGAAAGTAGGAATGTTTATTATAAGTCAGGTTTTTTGGTTTTCTGTAATGTAGGGTTGGGGGATTTTTGTTTGTTTGCAATGACCTGTTGTTTTTATTACCATCTCCTAAAATCACAATGATCGATGTTCTAATTACAGTTTTTTTTGGGGGTGTTTAATTATTTGTTGTTGTTGTTGATGATGATTTCTTAAAGGGGCGCTAAGATTATAATTGGGTTGTATTTTTAAACCGTATAGTTTTAATTGAATTTGCTAATAGATTTTATATACGATTGCGTAATTATTTATATATGGTATTGGGTAAATTTCCTATTTTTATTTTAGGATTTAATTTCATTTGAGAATTTTTTTCCCTATCGATTTATATATATATATATATATATATATATATATATATATATATGTGTGTGTGTGTGTGTGTGTGTGTGTATGTATATATATATATATATATATATGTGTGTGTGTGTGTGTGTGTGCATATAAATATACATTTATATATACATTATACATCAAAGAGTTGAAACCCAACCTAAACAAAATCAACTATGGAATCTCTACAAATATCCTTAAATGTCTATAATTGGTAACAGAAGCCATTGGTTTATACCAACGGCATCCCATACTTCATACTTCTCAAATTCACTCTCGCGTGGTCATGTGTGACGTCAAGAGATGCGGTGCGATTTTCGCTTCTAGCGTCTTATATGAACGTGTTTATCGTTGCTTAGAAATCATCTATGTAAACAATGACAGACTATCATCACTGTCTTCTCCGTATATTGCTTAATATGTTGTAATTGACATCTTTGATAATGGCTTATGTAAGCTGAAAGCTTAGATTTTATCAAAAAATATGGATCAATATTGCGAATTTCTTTCTTCGTTCAATGATAATGTTATTAAACTTATCAGGCGTTATGAAAAGAATTTACAGTAAATAAATAGACAACACTTTTCTATATTATTTAATGAAACGTGTATGAATATATACATATATACACACACACACACACACACACACGTATATATATATATATATACCTGTGCATGCAAAATTGTGCAAATCGTTTAATAGCACAAATTATCCAACCCACAAAATGCTTAATCTTTAAAAAACAAAAAAAACACTAAACTTTTTGAATTTCTATTTTCCAGGTTTTCAGAGAAGACGTTTAGACATCTTGACACCATTTGTCGTAAGAATCGCTGAAAAACACTTTGAATTACTTAGCTATAAAGAGAACAGGTTAAACTAGTTTAGTGTCAGACCTACTGTCTTTCCAACTCGCCAGGCCTTCAGCAATGGTACACACATCTGGTACAACTCTGGCTTCCATCTTCAAAGATCCGACTCAATTGATAAGACGTTTGGCACTTGAGAGAGGGCTTTTAGCTATGAGAGTCCAAAGAGAAATGAAAAAAAAAGACTTGGAAATGAAATCGCACGTGAAACCTGTGAGGCAACTTGTTACTCCAGGATAGAAACTTAGAAGTTTAGAGAGGACGAAGATCATCTTGAATAAGTTGGAAAATGATCCTGAAATATATATATATATATATATATATATATATATATATATAAATTATATATATATATATATATATATATATATATATATATATATATATATATATATATATATATAAAATTTATATCAATGCTTCATGAGCTTCCGATCCTTAGCTATGCTTAATTAATAATGAATATGGCATTTTCGTTTATGATCGAATTAATCACGATACTCCTCTTAAGCTTAGAGAGTAATTCTTATATGTCTTATAGTAGATTGTAATAGTATTATAAAAACTTTGGATAATTCCAGTAAGATATCTTTAATCATTTCTAATATCAAGCGGTTCAGAACTTAATGTAACAATTGGACAATTTTGCTGTTACCGACAGTATACATGCATACATACATACATACATACATATATATATATATATATATATATATATATATATATATATATATATATATATATATGGTGTCCATAAGTTCGTGTGAACTTTAAAAAATTTATAACTTTATTTGCGATAGAAATAAATTGTAAAAAAATGTTATAAAGTTTAATGTAACTAATTTTAAGTATAGCTAAAATAACTGATGTGATTTCAGGCATTACTGTAAATCAGTTGGTAAATGTTTTCCGTGAACTGCAAAATCGTATTACCCTTTGTATTGCTAATGATAGAGGACATGTAGAAACTTAAATAAAATTTCAATAAAATCTTAAAAAAAGATAGATTTACTTCTTTCGAATCCTTTTTACAAATTATTTCTATCGCAAATGCAAATGAAGTTATAACGTGCACACAAACTTTATGGACATCATATATATATATATAAACGTGTTGTTTATACGTTATTTTTATAGCTAGAAATATTTAAGCAAATGCTCTGATTATAATAAACAATATTAGCAATATTAATAACATTTACCGGCCTGAATGTTTGGGAAATCTCATAGAAAATATGTCCTCCAAAAGGAATCGAAACTCTATCCTACACGGAACCGTCGTATAGCCTGACGTGCAATACCATTTAGCGCCAGAGGAAGCGTCTTGTTAACAACGTTAAATTACTTAGTCTATTTCATTATATATCTGTATGTAGAGAGAGAGAGAGAGAAAACTTCAGATAATATTATATACTCGTGTTTGAAATAAAGATGTTATATTACATCTATCGGCCTGCACATTCGAGAAATATCAATAAATAAATCGATTTCACACTTTGATAGACGTAAACAAACACTGTTTAAAGCAGTAATGAAAAATGGGGCATCTATTTCAAACACGTGTATCCACTCTAATTACGTTTGTCTATATTTCTGAGAAGAGGTATTTTAACTATTTACTTTTGTAAATAGTGAGTGTCATATTCAAGGCACTACCGTCTTTTTCAAGTGATATACATTGGCATTTAGAACCGAACTCTTTATTTCGTTCGCCGTTGTTCTAGTTCCACGTGCCATGCCTTTCCTGGATATGTCAGGTTCAGGTATCTCCCTTTAACAACTCAACTCATTAAGTTTTTTTTTGCCATTGCTGTGGCCAGGTATTGAACTCGTAACTCTTTGGGTCAAGTCACTTGATTAATTCAACCAACGGTTTTATCCCCTGGACCATCTGAACAAAAACTTCCAAAGTGATTTAATCAAGGTAATCAAGCCTAAATGAGATTTTGACGAGAGCAAAATTTAATCATAAAATGCTTACTTTCTTTGTGTCATAATAAAATCTCTAATAAAAAAAAAATCATGTCTCAATTTTTTTAAACAAGTATAATAATTTTCTTTTATTTAAAGTACAAAACAACTACTTTTGGGGCCAATTTACAAAATTAGCAGAGGTTGCCCAAACTTTTGAACTGTAGTATATATAAATATATATATATATATATATATATATATGTGTGTGTGTGTGTGTGTGTGTGTGTGTGTGTGTGTGTGTGTGTGTGTGTGTGTGATCGAAATGGAAATGCAAGCCGGTATTACTGTAAATATGTCCTTGTGTAATGGTTATTAAATGACATATCAACGCTTGTTGGGTCATTTAATGTCGATTATAAGTTTTATAGGATAAAATTCACAAAGAATTAATAGAAATTTATATTCAAATCCGGTTTAGACTCAAGTAAAAATGACATCGCACAGGTTTCCACTAGAGTCAACACCAGAGAGAAAAATGGAAGGCATAAGTGCGGTTCGTACTATAGTCAAAAAATGCTGATATGAGGTGGCTTTACACTAGAGTAAAAAAAAAAAAAAATATGATGTAATCCTTAGTCCAGTTAATACTAGAGGCAAAACGGTAGACTGAGGTCCAGTTTATACCAGAGTCAAAAACGAGACATAGGTTCTGTTTGGCCTAGAATAAAAAAGACAGGGATTGATTCGGTTTGCACTAGAGTAAAAAACGTAAACATTAATCCGGTTGATGGCTAAGTCAAGAATATCCCACTCGGAAGGTAGCCCTTTTTGTTGAGAGGGAGCGGCCGTATTCCAAGTCCCACCGATAAAACATATATATCTGTGTATCTGTTCTTGCGTAGTTTTTACGCATATATATATATATATATATATATATATATATATATATATATATATATATATATATATATGTGTGTGTGTGTGTGTGTGTGTGTGTGTGTAAAGTGTGAGTTTGTAAACAGTGACTATTACTGCTACTAATGCAATATTCTACGATAAAACGAATCGAGTTCTCTCAGTCACTGGTGTGATTATCTAAAAATAAATACGCTTAAATTGACCTTCATCCCTGCCGTATGCCAACGGCTGGTGAAAGATTCTCCGACTCACGCTAATTCAGCTAGGTTTCTATCCTAGCTAGAGATAACCGGACATGTAGCTAAACTGTTGAGCTGTGAAAACAGCGAAACTGTCTGTCTGTGGATGATTATATATATATATATATATATATATATATATATATATATATTTGAAAGAATCCATTTGAAAATAGAGAAAACTTATGAATATTGGCAGGATGTATATATACATACATACACACACACACACATATATATATATATATATATATATATATATATATATATATATATATATATTGGCAGGATGATTTCATCGAGACGTTTCATTGAATAATTTACATAAGGATTGGATTCTTTCATATTCACGGACGAACTATTTGGTGTCATTATTAAAGGAAGAGAGATACATATTATTTAATTATAGGAGTACTTTCGACATTAGGACAATGCCATCATCAGGGTGTTGTTGTTTTTTTAAGACACGTATAGTAGTCTTCATTTTCAAAGGTAAAATTGCTGTGTTCATCTGAAAGTTAAATGTTTTTTACTGGTGAATTAAAGAACGCTAAGTTTAAGTGCAATTAGCGAGATACGCTTCAGGGGAGGTAAATAAGTTATGATGTATCGGAAGTTGTTTTTTTTTAAGTATTAAGAACTATTGGTACAAACGTCAATATTTTCTATCTTCTACTATTATCTACTGTACACATTTTAAAACATTTGTGCAGTATTCATAATTAATTTTATTAAGGTTTGGTTTCAATTGTTTAACGATATACTTTTTTATATATCAGGAAGAATATTTGGGAATTATGTATGAGCTCAAGGTCATCTACAGAAAATTTGGAGAACAAAAAAGAAATTTAAAATTGCCAGAATACCTCGTTCAGGCACACAATCAAATTTAGTCCTAAGGCTGAAACGCGTCACAAGAAAACGTTTTCCACTTTGTCATACATATTTACCTATATATATATATATATATATATATATATATATATATATATATATATATATGTAGAATACCTACGGACGATAATGGGTACGTCCACATTCCCATAAATACAGTAGTAAATACTGTATATTGGGCGGCAGTTAGAGATCCGTCACCACTGTGTTGGTCAAACTGTCTATCTCTCTGTCTAATATATATATATATATATATATATATATATATATATATATATATATATATATATATATATATATATTAATAATATTGTAAAAGAATGCACAGAACCAATAGCAAAAATTAGACTAATTATTTATTACAAAAAGTTTAAAACCTTCAAACTTATAGTTAAAAAAAAATAATTCACCTGTTAGAACAAAATTAAATAGGGAAAATATTATTTATGAATTTAAATGTCCATTAAGGAATTGCATTCCTGGTCAATAAAATTTCGTAAATAATTATATAGGTCACACTACAACATGTTTGACAAGAAGACTCACTCTACACCTTTCTGACCATAGTTCAATTAGATCTCATTTAAATATTCATGGAGACCTACCGGACACTATTCGTAACATACTTGTTGACAACACAAATATTATAGCATCATCTACATGCAAAAAAAAGGCTAAAAATAATGGAAGACTTATTAATAAAAGCAAAAAAAAACAACACTTAATAATATTAACTTTGAACATGGACACAATATATTGACTGTGTTTTGAAAAAATGAAAACATTTTATAAAACATACATGCAACAAACTATTTCTTATTTTAACAGTTAAAATATAATCCTTGAAAATGGCTAAATGTATAGCAGAAAGCGCTCGGATAAAAAAGAACATTCGCACAGATTTTATATAATTTCTCATACAAAAAGAAAAAAAATATTAGATCGCATGAGAAATTGTATAAAAAAGTAAATAAAAGCACCTTGTCTGTCGTTTTCAATGAAATGTGCATGAAAGAAGGATTGCTACCTAAATACACACACACACTCACTCACACACACACACACACACACACACACACACACATATATATATATATATATATATATATATATATATATATAAGAAAATTTGTCCAAATTAATCAGTAGAGAGACAATATTAATGAATAAAAATGACAATAGGAAAACTGGTAATTGCTGACGCGTTTCGTCCAATGTGGACTTTATCAAAGCAAAATACGAAAATGAAATTAAATGAACAAAGTAACTAATAAAAACAAAAACAGAATGTACCTAGCAACTGGAATGTAGAGAAACGCTATTTTCATATTTTTAACTGAAAAATAACGTCAGTAATTGTCACGTGTGGAGAATATTGTCATTATAATTGTGTTGATGCATTCAACCATTTTCTTTTGATTTTATGAATCTGTTGTGTATATTTGTTTGTAAGAGCATTAATTTTGTTAAGAAAGGTGAAATAGGGAAAAAAACCTGGGCGTAGATTAATATTTGGGTAGTTATTTTTCAGTTAAAAATATGAAAATAGCGTTTCTCTACATTCCAGTTGCTAGGTACATTCTGTTTTTGTTTTTATTAGTTACTTTGTTCATTTAATTTCATTTTCGTATTTTGCTTTGATAAAGTCCACATTGGACGAAACGCGTCAGCAATTACCAGTTTTCCTATTGTCATTTTTATTCATAATATATATATATATATATATATATATATATATATATATATATATATATATATATATATATATCTTTATCTTATGCAATGTTACATTAGAACATGCACATATCCATATTTGACGTTGAAACAAAATGTAGAATTTTGTAGTGGATATGTGAATGTTCTCTTGTAACACTGCATAAGATAAATAAATATTTACGGTACTACTTTGTGTAATGTGCACTGTTTTTAAATTAATGTTTTGAACGCTGCAATCTTACTGTTCGTTCTCCTACACTTTGTATATATATATATATATATATATATATATATATATATATATATATATATATATATAACATGTGTGTGTATAAATATATATATATATATATATATATATATATATATATATATATATATATAATCAAACCTAGAGAGCCAGACAAACCTACCAAGGTTTCACCTAAGCGGATCGTCAGGGTAGGTTTGTCTGGCTCTCTAGGTTTTATTAGGTCTGCTCTACTTTTGTATTCAGCACTTTTAAGTTAGTTGATTACTCGTATCGAGTGTTTTTTCTTTCGGCTTTGGACCCGTATGCTGTACGATTATTTTCGACAGACGTTCATGTTCACAGCTTTTTCTTTATATATATATATATATATATATATATATATATATATATATATATATATATATATATATATGCGTGTGTGTAATAATAATAATAATAATAATAATAATAATAATAATGACCATACTAAAAGCAACAATATAAAATCCGTAAATAGAAAGAAAAATGCAAGTATGTCTTTTTAATCTAAAATATTAAAACCATAGATACATGAAGAGAGCTCAGTGTATTGGATAAACAACAATATGATATCCAACAAAGGAAAAAAAACTTAACACATCTAGAAAAATCCGATAATAAAGATTAGAAAAGTTATCATTGAGATTCGATAAGCATTAGTTAGGTTAGAAGAGAAAACTAAATCTTTAGCACCGATGGAAAAGGGCGCTAAGCTCACGTTATCATATTGACAGCAGTCGCATTATCTCTCACTTGGGATAAAAGGATAGATTAAAATAAATACACGTATATTACGATTTCAAGAGAGTAATACGAAAATATGAACAAAGTACAAAGTAAATTAGTGTATCTTCAGACTTATTTTATCTATTCTTTTAGTTTTTTCTCTTTAGGAATAATTGATGGAATATTCGAAGATGTCTGAATTTCTTAGATGAAGCCTTGGCAATTATTATTCATTTTTGACTAGGATTTCTTTCATCTTATTTCTCTTGCTTTTCCACCAAGTAGTAATAGTCTTAAGTTGTCTGAATTTCTTAGATGAAGCCTTGGCAATTATTATTCATTTTTGACTAGGATTTCTTTCATCTTATTTCTCTTGCTTTTCCACCAAGTAGTAATAGTCTTAAGTTGTCTGAATTTCTTAGATGAAGCCTTGGCAATTATTATTCATTTTTCCCTAGTATTTCTTTCATCTTATTTCTCTTGCTTTTCCACCAAGTAGTAATAGTCTTAAGTTGTTTGAATTTCTTAGATGAAGCCTTGGCAATTATTATTCATTTTTGACTAGTATTTCTTTCATCTTATTTCTCTTGCTTTTCCACCAAGTAGTAATAGTCTTAAGTTGTCTGAATTTCTTAGATAAAGCCTTGTCAATTATTATTCATTTTTGACTAGGATTTCTTTCATCTTATTTCTCTTGCTTTTCCACCAAGTAGTAATAGTCTTAAGTTGTTTGAATTTCTTAGATGAAGCCTTGGCAATTATTATTCATTTTTGACTAGTATTTCTTTCATCTTATTTCTCTTGCTTTTCCACCAAGTAGTAATAGTCTTAAGTTGTCTGAATTTCTTAGATAAAGCCTTGTCAATTATTATTCATTTTTGACTAGGATTTCTTTCATCTTATTTCTCTTGCTTTTCCACCAAGTAGTAATAGTCTTAAGTTGTCTAAATTTCTTAGATGAAGCCTTGGCAATTATTATTCATTTTTGACTGCAGTCCGTCATTGTTTCTTTAACCATCTTCCTTGTTTTTATCAGCAAATTACTCACTTTGTCATTTCTAAACGTACTAACTCTTCTCGTCTTCCTTCTCCTTTTTCTCTCTTGCTCTCTTTATCGCATTAGATATTTCCCTCGTCCATATTTCCCGGTCATCACTAACAAGAATCTCCCCCTAAAGAACTAAAAGTTCTGACTCTTCTTCTCTTCCCTCTTCTTTTCCTCCTTCCCTCTCTTTATCTTCTTATATCTTTTACTTATCCATATTTCCCGGTCTCCTACTACAAGCCCCTCTCTCTATCCTGACTAAAGTTTCTCATTCTTCTCCTCTTCCCTCTTCTTTTCCCCCTTCCTTCCCTTTATCTTCTTACTACTTTTCCTCGTCTATATTTCCCGGTTATCTACAAGACTCTCTCCCTATCTTGATTAAAAGTTCTCACTCTTCTCCTCTTCCTTTCCTCTTTCCCTCTCTTTATCTTCTTACATCTTTTACTTTCATGTTTCCCGGTCTACTACAACAAGCCCCTCTCTCTATCCTGACTAAAGTTTCTCATTCTTCTCCTTTTCCCTCTTTTTTTCCTCCTTCCTTCTCTTTATCTTCTTACATCTTTTACTCATGGATATTTCCCGGTCATCTACAAGACTCTTTCCCTATCTTGATTAAAAGTTCACACTCTTCTCCTCTTTCCTTTTATTTTCCTCCTTCCCTCTTTTTATCTTCTACAAGACCCTCTTCATATCCTGACTAGAAGTACTGACCGCAAAGCAAATACAAAAGGTTTAATATATTCTGCCTATAAGCAATCTATCTCGTCTCTTCGCTCGGCGAAAAATTGGTTTTTGCGTTTCTGTGATAAATGCTTCATATTGCAGTCGAAAATAGAAACAATACATCATTTCTCGCCTAGATGTTCAACTCTGACCCTGACAATCTCCCGAAAAGAAGTTTGTTATATGCGGTTGTGCAAGTTTGGAAACTACGAAACAAATCAAAAATGCAGTTCACATTCATCAGAAATGTTCGTTAAAAATATTAAACAACATTAAACATGTTAACGATCACTAATCCGGCCTCATAGAGACGTTTATACCCTTGCCTATCTTTTTTTTCTTTTTTTACAGATTACTAATGCTTTTAAATATCTGGGAAGCGTCTTGACAGAAGACGGTAAGTGCGACACTGAGATCCATAGAAGTATTGGAATGGCCAAGGACACATTTCAAAAGCTGGACAGGAAGAGTATTACGAGACAGGAGGATTTCTTTGGTAACAAAGAAAATAATCCTGAGCTGTTACGTGACATCTGTTCTTCTTTACGGCAGCGAATGATGGACGATTTCCTCAAAGGCAAGTCTGAGAGAATTGGAAACTCTACCGGGATTTAGCATTGGCGGCCACAATCTTACCAACATAAGATACGCAGATGGCACAGTACTGATAGCAGATACGTAAAAGAAATTACAAAATCTCCTACAGGAGGTAGCGAAGGAGAGCGAGAAGAAGGGACTAAGCACAAACTGCAAGAAGACAGAATGCATGGTCATGAGTAAAACCCGAAATGCGATTTACAGGTCGCGGACTCTAGAATCAAACAGGTGCGAAAGTTTAAATATCTTGTTAACGTTTTGACAGCGGACGGTAAGTGCAACACTGAGATCCGTAGACGTATTGGGATGGCCAAGGGCACATTCCAAAAGCTGAGCAGGGTATTGCGAGATAAGAGGATTTCTTTGGTAACGAAGAAAAGAGTACTGAGTTGTTACGTGATATCTGTCCTTCTTGACGGCGTGCTTTTAGGTACCTACCTGGTGAGTGAATGGATTGCCTTATTCCTCTCCTCTACGTTCAATTTGCCCTTTGAGTATCAAATATTCCAAACCGTCTTTCCTCACTATATGCCCCAGAAATTGCAACTTTCTCTTCCTGAAGTGTCCATTTTGTTTTCATTGTCTCTGGAACTTCGTCGTTGCTCACATGTTTAGTTCATGGTTTTGTTGGCGTCCTTCTTTGGGAATCAGATTTCTGATGCTTTAAGTTTCTTCATCTTGAAGAAGATTATCCACATATAATAAAACACACAGCATAACACATAACGTAACATAATATATAAATGTTATGGTAATTTATCCACGCACGCATGGACTCTGCCAGCTATAAATAGGATCACAGTTTCTTATCTATCTATCTATCTATCTGTTATGGTCCGGTTCCTTGTACCACGATGATAGTCCAAGGTAGAACCAATAAAGAAGAACTCGAACACAGGTATGGAATAACACAGATATATTACAAACAAGAATATATACAGAGAAGTAGAAAGTGTTAGTATAAACAATCAGGTTTAGAAGAGAGAACAATGTAGTCTCGACCAGTATCACTATTCCAATGTCTTGCAGTAATTGTCTGAAAGCGATTCTGTCTCGGACTGCCTCTGACTCGACTCTTGACTCGAACTACTGACTATATTTAGTCACCCCCGCCACGTGGGCATCATGTCGCACAAGGCCCGTTTAACGTAGGCTCGGCCCAAAACTATGCCCATTGAACCCGTATAAAGGGGTTCAGGGTCGGTTTACCTCCCCGAAAGAGAATCCGCTCTTCGGCGTAGCCTCCTTCGGGTTCCTCCCCGCCCGAAGGCAGAGAGTTCAACCGATCAGCCGGTCGACCGAGATCGACTTGAACTACTGACGATATTCAGTCACCCACCCACGAGGGCATCATGTGGCACAAGGTCTTTTTAAGATGGGCTCTCCGAGCCAGTGGGCTCGGCCAAAAATATGCCCATTGAACCCGTATAAACGGGTTCAGGGTCGGTTTACCTCCCCGAAAGAGAGTCCGCCCTTCGGCGTAGCCTCCTTCGGGTTCCTCCCCGCCCAAAAGGAGATAGTTCAACCGATCTGTCGTTCAAGAGTTCAGCGACGGACTATATTTAGTCACCCCCGTGGGCGTCATGTGGTACAAGGCCAGTTTACCGCGGGCATAACATAACACATAACATAACACATTACATAATACGTGACACATAACATAACATAACACATAACATAACACATTACATAATACGTGACACATAACATAACATAACACATAACATATAACAAATCTTAACACATAACATAACACAAAACATAGCATAACAGAACATCTTTGTTAACCTTTAAGGACTGGACAAGGCTGTAAAATTTGACGAAAATCAGTAATAATTTCTAAGTCATAAATTGTATTTTAACACGATAATTATTTTTAGTCTTTTCCATGTATATTAGCAATAACAATAAAATAATCAAAACGATGTCTGTCTGAATAAAAGAAATGTCTTAAACTGCTCCACTAGTTAAACAACGAGTACTGAATGTATAATAAAAGATAAAATTAAATAAAAATCAAGTGAAATTTTAATAAATTTCTAACTTATTTTGTATGGACAGCACATAATTTGAACTTCACACTACGAGTAGAAACTTCTGTGTTGATTGAAGCCAAAAGTGGAACTAAACTGAAAAATGTTTATGTCAGGAATTCCGAAAAGACAGGCAAAATACGTGACAAGTGGTTAAAAATGTCGAAAAGCAGTTGATATAGCAGGGTAAGCCTTGAAACAGTTGTGAAAAATAAATTTAAAATTGCTCTCAGAAGAAAATTCTGAATTTGGTGCCATGGAAATTGGTCTCAGGAATTCTGAAATAGCTATCATCGAAATTCGTGACTGTTAATTTGAAATTGCATTCATAGAAATTAGTTCCAAGAACTCTGAAATTGCCCTCATGGAAATTATTCAAAGAACTCTGAAATTACCCTCATGGAAATTAGTTCAAAGAACTCTGAAATTACCCTCATGGAAATTAGTTCAAAGAGCTCTGAAATTGCCGTCATGGAAATTAGTTCAAAGAACTCTGAAATTACCCACATGGAAATTAGTTCAAAGAACTCTGAAATTACCCTCATGGAAATTAGTTCAAAGAACTCTGAAATTACCTTCATGGAAATTAGTTCAAAGAGCTCTGAAATTGCCCTCATGGAAATTAGTTCAAAGAACTCTGAAATTACCCACATGGAAATTAGTTCAAAGAACTCTGAAATTACCCTCATGGAAATTAGTTCAAAGAACTCTGAAATTACCCTCATGGAAATTAGTTCAAAGAACTCTGAAATTACCCTCATGGAAATTAGTTCAAAGAGCTCTGAAATTGCCCTCATAGAAATTAGTTCAAAGAACTCTGAAATTACCATGGAAATTAGTTCGAAGAACTCTGAAATTGCCCTCATGGAAATTAGTTCAAAGAACTCTGAAATTACCCTCATGGAAATCAGTTCAAAGAGCTCTGAAATTGCCCTCATGGAAATTAGTTCAAAGAACTCTGAAATTGCCCTCATGGAAATTAGTTCAAAGAACTCTGAAATTACACTCATGGAAATTAGTTCAAAGGACTCTGAAATTACACTCATGGAAATTAGTTCAAAGAGCTCTGAAATTGCCCGCATGGAAATTAGTTCAAAGAACTCTGAAATTACCCTCATGGAAATTAGTTCAAAGAAATCTGAAATTACACTCATGGAAATTAGTTCAAAGAACTCTGAAATTACACTCATGGAAATTAGTTCAAAGAACTCTGAAATTGCCCTCATGGAAATTAGTTCAAAGAACTCTGAAATTGCCCTCATGGAAATTAGTTCAAAGAACTCTGAAATTACACTCATGGAAATTAGTTCAAAGAACTCTGAAATTACCCACATGGAAATTAGTTCAAAGAACTCTGAAATTACCCTCATGGAAATTAGTTCAAAGAACTCTGAAATTACCCTCATGGAAATTAGTTCAAAGAACTCTGAAATTGGCGTCATGGAAATTAGTTCAAAGAACTCTGAAATTACCCTCATGGAAATTAGTTCAAAGAGCTCTGAAATTGCCCGCATGGAAATTATTCAAAGAACTCTGAAATTACCCTCATGGAAATTAGTTCAAAGAGCTCTGAAATTGGCGTCATGGAAATTAGTTCAAAGAACTCTGAAATTACCATGGAAATTAGTTCGAAGAACTCTGAAATTGCCCTCATGGAAATTAGTTCAAAGAACTCTGAAATTGCCCTCATGGAAATTAGTTCAAAGAACTCTGAAATTACCCTCATGGAAATTAGTTCAAAGAACTCTGAAATTGCCCCCATTCAAATTAGTTGAAGGTATTCTAAAATTGCCCTCATGGAAATTAGTTCCAGGAAATCCGAAATTGCCCTCATCGAAGTTAATCTGAAACTGTTAATCTGAAATTACTCTCGTGGAAATTAGTTCCAAGAAATCTGAAATATCTCTCTATGTAATTAATGCAAGACAATCACAAATCCCTCTTATAGAGATTAGTGTCAGATGGCAATTTTTATTATTAAATTTCAGTCATTTATTACACGGCTTTTTTTTTAATAATTTTATTATTTAATTTTGGTGATAGTAAACGCGTTTCTTTCCTGAAGTGTCCTTTACACAACCCTCTCATTTTTATTATTTCTATTTCTTACTTTTATTTTTTTCTCCCAATATATTTTTAGATTTATTCTTCATAAAACTACTTTTGTACTTTGTCATAAAATAATATTGTCATTATAATGATTGTTGAACTACAAATGTCTAAAGTAACTCCTATAGAGCCACACAAGATAGAGGGCTTACGTACAGCTAGTAGTATTATTAGGCATAATTCTTTTAATGCCATGTCCCTTCGGATCTTATGTGATCACAGCTCTCCACAGTTTCCGTATATATCTGCGAATTGCACATCATAGAAAATGTAGAGAAGTGTTTTCTAGGAAATTCATCCGTTCGCAATTCAGAATTTTCCCTATATATTAGTCGTTGAAATAATCGAGGGGGCACTGTCAACACTACTATTTAACCCATAGCTGGGGAAGAAGAGAAGATTTGTGCGGTTGTAAATGCAATAGGATAGTCTGAGATTTGAACTTGCATGGCTGATTCCATTATTCAGATTATTATTAGTTCCCTTATTCCCAGATCCAGTGCGCATAATAGCCTTAAGTCGTTCTAATTCCTGAATTTTTTAAAACCAAATTTCAACTAATACAAGGTTCGAGAGCTACTCAAGATAGAATGCTTACTGCTATAACGGTTATGGTGAATGAGGTGTTTGAAATAAATGGAGGAGATGAAGACGCTATTGGCGACACAGGTTGGCGAAACGCGTTGTCACTGAAAGATATATATATATATATATATATATATATATATATATATATATATATATATATATATATATTATAGTGAATACACATATGTGTATTCATTATAATATATATATATATATATATATATATATATATATATATGTATTCACTATAATAAATATATATATATATATATATATATATATATATATATTAGGTTGGTGCAAAAATAATGACGTAATAATGTCGTTTTTTGACATTAAAAAATACGTCAAAAAACGAAATAATTCGCGTTCCCCTGATGATGATTTAAACTTGTATGTTAGGACTTGTTTATTTTATTATTGTTGCATAAAATATTATAATTAATTAAACCATATATATATATATATATATATATATATATATATATATATATATATATATATATATATATATATAATAGAGAGAGAGAGAGAGAGAGAGATAGATAGATAGATAGATAGATAGATAGATAATATTAGTGGTCAATATATATAGATATTTATGTATATATATATATATATATATATATATATATATATATATATATATATATATATATATGAATGAATGTATGTATGTATGTATGTATGTATGTATGTATGTATTGCCAGAGGATAGAATCCAGGTAGAACTCAGTGTCCAGGACAGAGTAAGAATATAATATAAAAGGCTCAAACACTAATATTCCATGGTTATAATTTATTACATTGGAATCGTA